>CM038677.1:223471119-223850612 GCA_021605205.1 Aegilops longissima | reverse complement strand
TCTCTTCACTCTCTCTTACACAAAACGACTATGGCCACATCTCTAACATCTGGTCGGATCAGGTCCGCCGAGAGCAGGTGGATGCTTAGTGTAGTTCTTGATCGCCGTCGCCGACGGCGAAACCCTTGTCGGCACGTCCGATCAGGGGTCCCGCCGTTCTCTCTCACGAAGCGGTGAGGTTGCCTTAATCCCTTGCTCACTTGCCGCGACGTGGGCGATTCTTGCCTCCGCCGCCCTCCACTAGGTTGAGCTACGTCCGACATCCCTCGGTACAACTTCCTTCTGAGACGGCTTTCACCATCTGCTCCAGCTGCCCACATCACTACATGTGGATATTTCTCTACTTCTTTGCCCTTTTATACCTCTCTGGCTTCTAGATATCTGTATTTATGATGAGTTTATGTCTCATCAACTAGTCCCGATAATCTTATTCTAATCACGCTTCTTCAATTTCTTTGCCACAGGGATGCTCATCTCGATTTTGGTGAAACTGCACAAAATGATCCGATGGTCAAAGCGTTGCAAACTTCATTTCTTGGGAAGCTCCAACGTTGCCAGCAAATTAAATCCTGGTTAGGATTTACGGCTCAAGGGCTAGGGACTGCATGGATCGTTTTTTCTTTAGCTGTCTCTGTTCCAAAATAAGTGTCAACTTTAGTAGTAGTACAACTTTGTACTAAAGTTTGCCTAAAGTTGAGACACTTATTTTGGAATGGAGGCAGTACATATTGGCTATGATCTGTCAATCATTGATATGCAATAGCATGCATGTTAGACTCCTTTGTATTTGATGAAATGTTTCAACAAGAATCCTTGGACGCAAGATACATGAAATAGAAGCTGGAAGCTTCCTAGCATTGTACAAATTTATCTCGCTGAGAAATTACAGTACGTACTATACTAGTACTATGTAAAGAGTTAGGTGTCGCACGGTGTCCAGAAAATATGGTGATCGTGTGAGGTGGGCCATGTAATAACTGAGCCTACGTGTTTTCACTGCTTCCGCACTCCTCCGCTGTAAGAATGGAGAAAATTGTAATCTAGTAGTACCTCCTTTCGCCGAAAGCGTGGGACATCCAGCAGTCGTACCACCTCAGTAATAATGACCAATGATCTGTCAAATCACATAGACCCAGCTGTAAGTTGGACGTACGAAGCAACCACCACTCTTGAATCTGCTTCTCCCTTCAACGCATGCACCAGTGAGAGGTCGCGTCCGCTCTACCCGGGCATGAATGCGGCATCGATTCTTTGGAGCGGCGCTGACTGTTTCGGGCGGGAAGCGCGCGCGGGCGATGGTGTCGGTGTACTAGAGTAGGGGTACCCTAGTATCCCGAACTCGTGCACGGGTAGTTGCAGCACCCCGCGGCAAAGGCTTTCCAGGTGACCGCCAAGGTCCTCCGTGGTTCCTTTGAAGCCATTCAAGAACAAAGTATTTTAGCCAAGGAGACAAGGCCCCGGCAAGAGGAGCTTGCCGGGAAGGCCAACCAAGGCACCTAGGAGACAAGGCCCCGGCAAGAGGAGCTTGCCGGGAAGGCCCGGTGAGCGACAAGCTTCCAGACGCGACAAGGCAACGACCGTGGCAAGGCGCTTGCCGCGGCAGACTACCACTCTTTTCCTCCGCTCCAGCGCATCCACCAACGTGTCGCCATGGGACCCTTCCAGCGCCGTGGCAAGAAAGTCTGTCTTGACCAGCGGAGCGCGGTGGTAAGCGGTCTTGACAATATTGCCATCGTGGCAAGCGGTGGCGCCCGACGGTCCTCGCTTGCATTGCTTAGGCGACATAGACGGGTATTTAATGCCTTTGTCCCCTGCCGTCGAGTTAGGTATGATACAACTGTACAAGTAGCTGTACCAACCACACTCTTTTCCATTTTACCCTCACCTCGTTGCCACCTGCCGAGACCCTTGAGCATATAAAGGAGGCCCATGCATAGCGTGGGGGGTTCGAACGATTGAAGCCGTGAAAATACCTAGCTCTCTCGAGCAAGAACACAATACAATCAGACATGCAAAGAAGAGGAGTATTATCTCTCGGAGAGCTCAAGCTGGGTAAACTGCTCGTGTGCCCGCCTCGATCTGCTCTTCGTCGACCTCCGCCCCCCACCGAACCGAAGGGGCTCGGTCCGCCGGTCCCATAGGTGTTCGTGGGTCCGATCATCTTCCCCGACATCTTTGGCGCGCCAGGTAGGGGGCGTCGAGGCTGTGTGAACCTGATCCGGCATTCACACGAGCTATATCTTCATCATCTTCATCGACATGCCACCGAAGAAGAAGGCTTCGGCGGCAGCAGAGCCGTCCACGTCGATCCCACCACCACCGGAGCAAATGGGTGGTGGGGTATACACCGGCGGAAGAACGGGCGTCGACGAGGGAGCCCACGACGCTGCCAAGTCCAAGGACAAGGCGGCGCAGACCTCGGCGTCCATACATGCACCGCGCCCATCTCAGGAGGCGCGGGACCGACAGCGTCATGGTATTCACAGTACCATACGCTCGTTGGATCAAGATCGAGCTGATGGATCTCGGGGCCCTCAAGACCAGCGTGCACGCCAACACGCTGGCACGAGTGAGGCACGGTCGCCTGGACGGGATACTGCTCCTTCTAACATAGTTAGAAGTCCGAGCATATCCCGCTCCTCGCGCCGCTTATACATCGCCACCCACCACTCAGCAGAAGCTTTGGCGAGAGCTCAATCTGCTCCTAGATTACCCTCCAACAGCCTACAAGGTCGACGAATGGAGGCCACCATCCGAGTCTCATCGGCTTTGCTAGCGGTGACACTCATGACAACCGACTACATCGCTGCCGCGGCAGGGCGACAAAGGCACGAGCCGGTGGCGACAAAGCCTGTGGGGGTGCAACCACCATGCACTCTCCACCCCGAAGGCCAAGATCAAGAAGAAGACCAAGTCCGGCAAGAGCTCTGATGCCCACTCCGGCAAGCGCACCTCTTCGGAGTGCTGCGCTACCGTCAAGGACGCACCATCGAGCTCCACCGGCAAGTGCAAGAAGAAGACGATGGCAGCTCCGCCAGAGACCAAGAAGGTGTCCGCCAAGGAGGACGGCACTGGTGGTACCTTTACCATCAGTGCCACTCTCGACCCTAAATAGGAAGGCGCCCTCATTGCTTTCCTGCGGGCGAACGTCGACGTGTTTGCGTGGCAACCGTCTGACATCCCCGGTGTTCCCAGGAAAGTAATTGAGCACCACCTGGCCGTCTGTCCTCACGCGCGGCCCGTCAAGCAGAAAGTCAGGAAGCAAGCAGTGGAGCACCAAGAGTTCATCGCAGAAGAGATCAAGAAGTTGGAAGCAGTAGGCCTTGTCAGAGGGGTGCTCCATCCTACGTGGTTGGCCAATCCTGTAGTCGTGCGAAAGGCAAACGGGAAATGGAGGCTTTGTATCGACTTTACCGATGTTAATAAAGCTTGTCCCAAAGACCCGTTTCCCTTGCCGCGCATTGATCAGATTGTTGACTCCACGGCCGGATGTGATTTGCTTTCATTTCTTGATGCATACTCAGGATATTATCAGATCTTCATGGCAGAAGAGGATGAGGAGAAAACCGCATTCATCACCCCATGTGGCACATACTGTTTCATACGGATGCCTTTCGGATTAAAGAATGCTGGTTCGACATTTGCAAGAGTGGTCCATGACTCTTTTGAGCCGCAGATGCACAGAAATGTGGAAGCATACATGGATGACATAGTGGTCAAGAGCAAGGACAAGGCGACCCTAATTCAAGATTTAGACGAAACCTTTGCAAATCTGCGCAAGATCAACACAAGCTTAACCCCGAGAAGTGCGTGTTTGGAGTCCCCTCCGGCAAGCTTCTCGGGTTCTTCGTGTCTCGTGGGAATTGAAGCCAATCGACAAGATCAAGGCCATTGAGCAGATTGAAGCACCAAAGCGCGTCAAGGATGTACGAAGACTTGCGGTTCGCGTGGCTGCTCTCGGCAGGTTTATCTCTAGATCTGAGGCGCATACCGCTTTTTCAAAATTTTGAAAAAGGCAGGTCAATGAAATGGACTCGAAGCGGAGGCTGCGCTGCAGACTTAAAGAGATACTGTCCTCCACTCCAACACTTGTCGCACCTAAGCCACAAGAGAAGTTGCTGCTATATATAGCGGCAACCAATCAAGTGGTTAGTGCTGCGTTAGTAGCGGAGAGGGAGGCGATGATGAGCTAACAACCAAGGCGGATGCATCCAGCGACAAGCAAGGCACTTCACCGCAAGCTCTGGTCCCGACAAGGATGGATCTGCGCAGACGCGTGAGAAGATCTGAAAAAGGATGGTGCAGCGCCCGGTTTACTTTGTCGGTTCCCTTCTGCAGGGGGCTAGGTCAAGGTACTCTGGTGTGCAGAAGTTGCTTTTCGGCCTTCTCATGGCCTCGAGAAAGCCGCGCCATTACTTCCAAGCACACGAGATCACAGTCGTCACTCGCTTTCCGCTGAAGTGGATACTGCAAAATCCAGAGGCAAGAGGCAGGATTATCGAGTGGGCGCTGGAACTGTCAAGCTTTGGCCTCAAGTTTGAGAGCACTTCAACTATCCAAAGCAGAGCATTGGCAGAATTCATAGCAGAATGGACGCCAACGCAAGACGAAGAAATTCCAGAAATGAGCATCCCCGTCAAGGAAGCGGTCAAAGAGTGGCTGATGTACTTTGATGGTGCCTTCTCGCTGCAAGGGGCCGGTGCTGGCGTGCTGCTTGTCGCACTCACCGGAGAGCACCTCAAGTACATAGTCCAGATGTACTTTCCCAAGGAGCAAGCAACAAACAATACTGCAGAGTATGAAGGTTTGCTTGCGGTCTCGAGATCGCAGAGACCTTGGGATCAAGAAGCTCATTGTCGGGGGTGACTCACACTTGTCGTCCGCCAAGTGAACAAGGATTATCGAGTCCGTTGATGGAAGCCTATGTTGATGAAGTGAGAAAGCTAGAAGAGCACTTTGACGGCCTACGATGGAACATGTTCCAAGAGCTCGAGCGATATTGCTGATGGCTTTGTCAAAGTCGCCGCACTCAAGTTACTGTGGAACCAGGGAATTTTGTGCTCAAGCTGACTCAACCGATCGTAACGCCATCAACTGGACTGAACAAGAAGAGGAAGTTGATTTCTGGTGACTATTTTCGGCAGAGTTCCCGAGGCCGCGCCAAGAAGGTCCCCAAGATCAACGCCAAGAGTCTTGAGGAGCGATCTGCCCGACAAGCCCTAGGGTTTGTTTCGTTGAAGCGACGCTCCCGACAAGTTTTGCTCCGGCAAGCTTGCGGGAACATCAAGCTCGGCTGAACCGCAGGTTCTTGCCGTAAGCGGATGTTCCAAAGCAGCAGATGTGCCTTTAGTCCTTGTCGTTGAGCCACAAGCTCCAAAGATGGGCACAACAGATTGTCCATTTCCTTGAGACAGGAGAACTTCCGAAGAGCAAGAAGAAGCGGAAAGAGTAGCCCGGCGGTCAAGTATGTACCAGTTTGTCGACAACACACTCTCTGTAAGAAGACTCAGCGGTGTGAAATTGAAGTGTATTCACGGGAAGATGGACGAAGCTGTTGGCGAGAGATACATGGAGGCATATGTGGTCACCACATTGGCGCAAAAGCACTTGCCGCAAGGCGTTCCGCAAGGTTTCTTTTGGCCGACAGCCCTCCGGATGCAACTGCACAAGTAACCAAGTGTGAAGCATGCAGTTCCATTCCAAGCAAACACACCAGCCAGCTCAAGCTCTCCGGCGATCCATTTATCCTGGCCATTTTCGGTGCAGGGGCTCGACATCCTCGGCCCCTTTCCCGATCTGTCGGGGCTTTGAGTACTTATGCGTTGCAATCGACAAGTTCACAAAGTGGCGAAAGTGGAAGCGATGAGGAAGGTGACGCACGGTCGGCGATCAAGTTCTTGAGTTGATTGTTTGCCGTTTGATTCCTAACAGGATCATCACTGACAACGGCACACAATTCACGAGCCGCACCTTCATGCAGTACGTCCAAGATCTTGGCGCCAAGGTCTGCTTCGCTTCTGTTGCTCATCCGAGAAGTAACGATCAAGCGGAGAGGACAAATGCTGAAGTGCTGCGCGGGCTCAAGACCAGGACTTTCGACAGGCTGCACAAGTGCGGAAGAAACTGGATTGAGGAGCTGCCGGTGGTTCTTTGGTTGATCAGGACGACGCCAAATCGAGCCACCGGCGGACACCTTCGCTCTAGTCTATGGAGCAGAGGCAGTTCTCCCCGGAACTCGTATCACGGGTCACCTCGAGTGCTCGCTTATGATGAGCTTGAGCAAGAGCAGTTCGCGACAAGATGGCGACTTGCTCCTTGAGGAGGACCGTCTTGAGTCTGTCAGACGAGCTGCTCGATACCAGCAAGCTTTGCGCCGCTACCATAGCCGCAAAGTTAATGCCGAAGTCTCGAGGAAGGCGACCTTGTTCTTGGCGTTCAGTCCGCCAAGAATTCTAACAAGTTGACGCCAAAGTGGGAAGGCCCTTATCGGGTGAAACGAGTCACTAGGCTGGCGCTGTCCGCTTTGAGACCGAAGATGGCATTCGGTGAGCAACTCTGGAACATCGAGCATCTTCGTAAGTTTTACCCATAAGGCGCGATTGCGGAACCTGTTCCGCAACCACCTTTATTACAAGTCTTGCCGATGTTGCATGTAATCCTTTGTACAAAGCGGGCGCAGATCCCGTGCATAAGTAAAGCTCATGTGCTTCGCGCATCTTGTCAATTTCATGCTTTCATCATTTTATTGCATGTGTTATCTGACACCTTGTGCAGCACCTACCCCGGTAAGCAATAACGAGCCACAAGGCTCCATGTCTTTATTTTCTCTTCTTTCTCTTTCTCAAAGAAAGGAAGGTTCCCTCGCCCACAAGTTGGCCGGGGGGAAGGAGAAGATAATGGTGTGGGCCACCAAGCGTCGCTCAAGGAAGTTTCGCCTTACCGGGAAGCAAACGACAGAAAAGCTAAGTTGCTAAAATTTGAGCAATCAGCTTTTAAAATTTTAAATTATCTTCCTCGAACGACCGTACTTTGTATGGAAAACCTGTGCACGGAGGAACCAACTCGTAGCTAGTTGCGCCCTTACTTTGTTTCGAGTCCGCTCAACAACTTAAGTGAGCTGCGACTAGTTGCGACAAGGTTTCTTGTCGGTTGCGGCACCGCTAGCAGGCTCTTGACGTCCCTTTTCGGGCTCATGGCTCAGTGCCAGCGCTAAAAAAGTTCCCTAAAAGCGTAGGGCAAAAACATACAAAGGAAGGAATCAAGTAAAGGAAATAACATAGCAATCACTACCCGAAATAAAGTATATGTTACAAGATAGCTTGTCGCAGCTCTAATAAATTGTTCTCATGACATGATCAGCAGCGACAAGAAAAAGATAAAATGGGCGGCCTAATCTACGCGGTCGCCATCAACCCTCTTGATCCCGCTCACCCTGTCCACGATGGGTGCGACAAGGGCCTTGAGCGCTTCCACATCAGCATCCGGCGGCAAGGACTTGAGGACGTTGGTGAAGCTGAGGCCAGGATTGCGGAAGGCCACCTTCATCAGCACCTTTTGGAGAGCCCCCGCGCAGATCTGGCGCGAATCCTAGGCCAGCTGCTTTGGGATCTCTTCCCGGAGTCGCTGGAGTGCCGTCACCACGCCCTTGAAGAACAAGCTGAGCTTGGCGCTGGGTTGGAGGTGCTCGTCGGAGGAATATCCAAGATCCACCATCCCCAGCTCCGCCAGCTCCCTGTCGATGGCTGTGGCAACATTAACGAGACCTTCGGTCCAGTGCTCCACATTCTCTCTGAAGGTGTTACAGGCGGCGTGCTTTTCGCCAAAGAGCGCCTCGTCGGCATTGATCTTCTCCAACAAGGCCACTTCCCGCTCCCTGGCACCCTCCAGCGTCTGAGTCAGAGTAGTCAGCTTCAGCTCGAGATCCGCTTTGGAGTCCTTGGCGGCGCTGAGCTCCTTGCTCCTCTCAGCGAGACGGCCCTGCAGCTCCCCAAGAGTGTAGGCGTCCTTCTCGCGCTCATGCTTGAGTGCAGCAAGCTCCTCGCCGCTCTTCTTCAGATTGGCCTCCAGCTGCGTCACCTTCGTTTCCAGTTCCTTCTTGGCGGCCTCGGCAGCTGCGGCGGCATCCTTCGATTCCTTGAGAGCCCCGCCAAATGTCTGCTCGCGCATGGCAAGATCCTCTTCATGGCTGTCAAGATTGACCTTCCTCTACGCCAATTCGCCTTCCTGCGCAGATAGCTTCTCGGCAGCAAGCCTTTGTTGCTCTTCAGCTTCAGCCTTCTCGAGGAGGAAGGCTTTACGCTCCTCGACGAATCGCTCCCGCTCCTCTGCCAAGGACCAGAGAGCTTCCTGATTGATGCCCCGGAGCTCCTCCGCGCGTTTCTCGATGTCTGCTCCCGCCTTCGCGATAAGCGCTTCCCGGGATTCCAGCTTGGCTTGTCGGGAGCGGTAGAGCGACAGCAGCTTCCTCAGCAGCTGCTCCTCCTCAGACTCGCCGCTGCTGCTGCTTGGCGCGTCGACCAGCATCAACCCGGCGGAGGCGAGCAGCTCTTCGTCAAAAGTCTCTCCTTCGACCGGAGCCCTAGAGCTCGACGCCCAGGGGAGCTTGATGAAGACGCCATCGCCAGCCTTCAGATAGGCGCCGGGCTGGGGCTCTTGAACTGGACGCTGCAGCCGGCGGAGGGATCGGCGGTCGGCGTGGCGCTGGCGCTCCTGCGCCTCGGGGCCGTCGGTCGATCGCGGACCCTCGCCAGGCTTCTGCGGGAGCTTTAGTGGCGGCGTCGGTGTTGCAGCGCCCTCCTCGCCGCAACCTCGGTCTCCATTGGCTCTGCGGCAGATGGATCTGACGACCGAAAAAGAAAGAACAGTCAAGCAAATATTCAAAAAGAAAAATCAGAAGATCAGAAGAACCCAAGGGAAATTTTCAGGCAAGAGGATTACCTGCGATGGGATCTGCAGCAGCGGTCTCAACCACCGGAGGGTCGCTGGTGTTATCCCTTGCCGGAGACGCCTCCTTTGCCGGAGAACACTCCCTTGCCGGGGGATCCTCCCTTGGCGGTGTGGTCGAAGCAGATGGCATGTCAGGAGCGGCTTCAGGGCACTCCTGGTGGGGCTGCTCTGCTCCTACACGAATCAACAGTCAGATATCAGCAAAGGAAGAGCACTCATGCACGCCTAACAGCAGGAAGTAAACTATATACTTACTCTGGGGGCTGCGCTGGGGGCTGCTTTGTGGAAGAGTTGTCGGGTCCAGCAAGGAGGTCTCGGACGCGCCTCCTGCTGCCGCGGTGGGTTCGTCCTCGATGATAATCACTGGGGTCTTGGCCCTCTTCGACGCTCTCTGGGCCAGCGTCCTGAAAAGGAAAGGGTTCAGAGTGAAGCAAATCAGACACAAGACAAAGCAACAAAATTTAAGAACTGCAAGTACAACAAGGAATCTTACTCTTCTTCTTCCTCGTCGGAGCTGAGCGCGGAGAGATCGAATTCTGGCTCGCCTCCGGTGCGACGAGGCGGAAGAGTGGGTTCCCTTGGCCGCTTGGCGGGTGCAGCAGCGGTGGTCTGGGAAGGCCCCGCTCCGGTTGCCGCAGCGGCGTGAGGTGCTCCCGCGGCAACGGTGCTTGCCGCGGTGGAGCGCGTCGCGCGGCTCGACGGCTGTTGGCCCGTCTGCCGTGCCGCTACATCTCCGGCCTTGCGAAGACGCCTTCTTGGTGGAGCTGGGGGCTCCACTCGCGGCAAGCTGTTCGAAGGTGGGGAGGAGGCGCCCTCGGCGGGCTTGTTCGACTCAGCTTCAGGCTCGGCAAGCTCTTCCTCGCCGGCGAACTCCCTTCGCTCGACAAGGCTTGCCGCCTCCGCTGCCTCTGCCTCCTCCACGGTGAATCCGAACTCGCCCGCGGCAGCAGCTGCTGCCGCCTCTTCCAACCTGGTGGCGATGCGCTGCATCTCATCATCGGTGGTGTCGCGGGTGAGGCTCTTCTGTTCGTCGGGGCGGATCGGCACTTCTTCCAGGCTGTCGAAGAACTGCCGCACGACGTCGTCTGCAGGCTCTTGCCAAGTGGGGACAATTCCATGCGAGTCGCATAACGGCATCATTGCACGGATGCGGTCAAGTGAGGAATTGTTGCAGAGTGGAATGACACCCCTCGGCAACCTAAACATCTCGGGATGATCAGGGTCGGGCTTGAACAGCTCCAAGAGCATCGCGTCAAGTTCCAAGACTGTGAAGTTGAAGTTGAGGCCTGGGCACAGCCTCATGATATCTGCCGCGTTCTGAAACTCCCAAGCAGGTCTCCTCCTCTCCTGCAAGGGGGCGATGCGGCGGCAAAGGAAATCTGCGCCAACGGTGCCTACGGTGAGCCCGGCAAGTCTAAGGCGAAGGATTCGGGTCACTGCAATCTTCAGCCTAGCATCTTCCGGGGCCACGTTACTCCAATCGTTGCCGCGCACTATTGGGGTTTGGCGCTGGGCAGTAAAGGGCTGCGGGTTCTCCTCAACAATCCAACACCAATCTTCCCTCCACTCCTCCCACTTGTTGCAGAGCTCTCCTTCCAGATAGGCTTCCTTCTTGCCGATCCTTGAGATCCAAGCGATTCCTCCGGCAAGAGGCTCTCCTCTCTCAACTCGAGGCATGAAGAAGTGGCGGAAAAGGGCTACGTTGGGATGGACTGCGAGAAAGTTTTCGTAGAGATGTGCGAAAACTGCCATGGTCAGGACAGCATTGGGGGTGAAATCAAGGAGGCGGAACCCGTAGGTGTTCATGATGTCACAGAAAAATTCAGAGAAGGGCGGGCAGAGCCCACAATAGTAGAAGAGCACGAAGAAGGGATACCCAGTTGGAGCTAGTTCCGAAGTAGCGGCTGGGAGTACCTTCGTGCGCGGATGCGCTCGCGTCTCTGTCGACCAGAAGAGGTAGTAGTACTCCCTCACCTCCTTCCCGGCGAGCTGAGGGGGGAAGATGGCCCGCTCCTTCATGGCGCCGCAAGTCGCTGCGCCTCGGCCGACTTCACGGCCTTCCCTTGTCGGCTTTGAGCCATGGCGGAGGTGGTGGAGGAGATCGGCGGCGCTGGTGGTGCCGGTGGCGATGGGAGGCGGGCGCTGTTCTCTTGACCTTGGGAAGAGGGGGAGCAGCGGTGGTTTTTGAGATTGGACAGCAATCGACAAGGTGGGCGAACTGCCCTGTTTCCCTGCTTATATAGAGGGGAGGGGCGGACGCCCGCTTTTCGAATAAAGAAACCCCCACGATCTCTCCCACGACGCCGCAATCGATGCGCGCTGCCGTGGAGGGCGTGGTGGGTCCGGAGTGAGTAACGGCGTAACCAGCCGCGCGCCCATGCACTATTTCTGCCTGGCCCAACAGCGCTTTCGGCACCGTGTGGCCCAGGCCGGGGCTCTGGCGGTGTACTAGAGTAGGGCACCCTAGTATCCCGAACTTCGTGCACGGCGATTCTGACACCGGCGGCAAAGGCTTGCGGTGACCGCCAAGGTCCTCCGTGGTTCCTTTGAAGCCATTCAAGAACAAAGTATTTTAGCCAAGGAGACAAGGCCCGGCAAGAGGAGCTTGCGGGAGGCCAACCAAGGCACCTAGGAGACAAGGCCCCGCAAGAGGAGCTTGCGGGAAGGCCCGATGAGCGACAAAGGCAACGATCATGCAAGGCGCTTGCCGGGCAGACTAACACTCTTTTCCTCCGCTCCAGCAAGATCCACCAACGATGTCGCCATGGGACCCTTCCAGCGCGCAAGGTGGCAAGAGGTCTGTCTTGACCAGCGAGCTGTGATGGTAGCGGCGACACAAGATTGCCATCGTGGCAAGCGGTGGCGCCCCTGACGGTCCCTGTTTGCACTGTTTAGGCAACATAGACGGGTATTTAATGCCTTTGTTGTGACGCCCTCGATGCGGCTATATCTCCCACGTGTCGAAGCACGACTTAGAGGCATAACCGCATTGAAAGCAATGTCGCAAGTGAGGTAATCTTCACACAACCCATGTAATACATAAGGGAAAGAGATACATAGTTGGCTTACAATCGCCACTTCACACAATACATGAGTAAAGCATTACATCATACAGATACAATCAAGGTCCGACTACGGAACCAAAATAAAAGAAGACTACCCCAAATGCTACACAGATCCCGATCGTCCCAACTGGCTCCACTCTTGATCAACTGAAACGAAACAACACAACGCACAAAGATCTTCATTGAGCTCCTCCTTGAGCTCGGGTGCATCACCTGCACGGTTTCAATCGGCACCGCAAACTGGTTTTGAAGTATCTGTGAGTCACGGGACTCAGCAATCTCACACCCGCGAGATCAAGACTATTTAAGCTTAAAGGTAGGACAGGGTAGTGAGGTGGAGCTGCAGCAAGCGACTAGCATATATGGTGGCTAACATACGCAAAAGAGAGCGAGAAGAGAAGCAAAGCACGGTCGAACAACTATGATCAAGAAGTGATCCTGAAACTACTTACGCCAAACATAACTCCAACACCGTGTTCACTTCCGGACTCCGCAGAAGAGACCATCACGGTTACATACGCGATTGGTGTATTTTAATTGAGATCCACTTCGGTTTTCTACAACCGACATTAACAAATTCCCATCTGCCACATAACCGCTGGCACGGCTTTGAAAGTTCAAAACCCTGCGCAGGGTGTCCCAACTTAGCCCATGATAAGCTCTCGCGATCAACGAAGGATATTCCTTCTCCCGGAAGACCCGATCAGTCTCGGAATCCGGCTACAAGACATTTCGGCAGAATAAAACAAGTCTAGCAAAGCCGCCCGGATGTGCCGACAAATCTTGATAGGAGCTGCACATATCTCGGTCTCGTGGCACACCGGATGAGCCAGACGTCGGGTTGGCATAAACCCTGGTTGCCAGGGCGCCGGACATCGCTTCGGTTTGGACCAGCACTCGAAGGAGAACTGGCCCGGGGCTAAAATAAAGATGACCCTCGGGCTCCGGAAACCCAAGGGAAAAGGGCATAGGTGAGGCAAATGGTAAAACCAATGTTGGGCCTTGCTGGAAAAGTCTTATTCAAAGCGAACTGTCAAGGGGGTCCCATAAATCACCCGACCGCGTTAGGGACGCAAAATCCGGGAACATAACACCGTATGACGGAAACTAGGCGGCAAGAGTGGAACAAAACACTGGCATAAGGCCGAGCCTTCCACCCTTTACCAAGTATATAGATGCATTAATTAAAAAAGATATATTGTGATATCCCAACAAGTAAACATGTTCCAATAAGGAACAACATCTCCATGTTCCAACAAGGAACAAACTTCATCTTCACCGCAACTAACAACGCTATAAGAGGGCTGAGCAAAGCGGTAACATAGCCAAACAACGGTTTGCTAGGAAGGGTGAAAAGGTTAGAGGCTGACATGGCAACATGGGAGGCATGATAAGCAAGTGGTAGGCATCGTAGCATAGGCATAGCAAAAGAGCGAGCATCTAGCAAGCAAAGATAGAAGTGATTTGAGGGTATGGTCATCTTGCACGAAATCCCGCAAGGAAGAAGAACGAGTCCATGAAGAAGACAAACGGACGAGGTCGAATGAATCCTCACAACTCCGAACGGAACAAGCTAACGAGAAAAGCAAACCGAAACAAACAAACAACATGGTAAACAACCATCACATAAACATGGCATGATGCACAATCAAGTATGATGCATGTCCGGTTTAATGAGGCATGGCATGGCAATATGCACAAACAACACTACAAGTTAAGTGGAGCTCAATATGCAACGAGTTGCATATTGACGGAACACCACAACACTTATTTAGTTCTCTCCCGATTAGGTACTCAACAATATTAAATGTGATTAAACATGGCAAGAGGTGAAGCATAATGAAACTACCTATCTAGGCAAGTTTAAATGAGGCCGGAAACAACGAACAACAATTCCGGAAAATCCCCATATGCAAATTATGGATTCGGAACTGATCTGCCCTAAACACAATTTTAATGTTGTTAAACATGCAAAACAAGTACACCATGTTAATCTATGCATTTTTCTACCCCATTTACATATATAAATTATTTAAAATGGAGCTACGGTTATTTAGTTATGAATTAAAGCATTTTAACATGGCATAATAGCAAATTAAAGCAAACAACAATTTAAACATTTTTAACATAGATGAAAGCGGCATATTATTAATCTACACAATATTCTGAGCATATTACATATATAAATTATTTTAAACCGATGCACGTTAATTAGTTATTACATGCATGAAGTCTAGGGGTTTTCAGTAAATCTGCTAATCTTGGATAATAGAAAAAACTCAAGCGCAGGGAAAAAAAAAAACACACGGCCAAATCTGGCGCCTTCTGGGCTGGGGAGCTGCTCACATTGGGCTCGGCCCAGCTCGGTGGGAAGGAGGCCAGCAGAGGGCGCTACTGGCTCAAGGCCGGCCTTGGTATTGGCGCCGGGAGGCCACGCGGTCGGCGGTCAAGGGGGGCCTGGGCGTCGAGCTCCTCCTTGTTGCGGCCGACGCAGGGGAGGCGGCGGCGCTGCACCGGCGAGGCGGGACAGCGCTCCGGCGAGCGGGGCAAGACCGAAGGGCCGGGAACAAGCGGATCCGGCACGGGGCGCCAGATCCGCGATGACGGGCGGGCGGGCGGCCTGCGAAGGTCGGGCGGCGAGGAGCTCGGGGCGCCGACCATGGCAGCGGCAACTCAAGGGAGAGAGAGAAACGTGAGAGAGAGAGAGAGACGGAGAGAGAGGAGCAAGGCGGAGCTGGCACAGGGGTCGCCCGCGGGACGGCCGCACCCTCCGGGCGAGGCTGCCGGGCGGGCGGGGCGGCGGAGGCGAGGGAGAGAGATCGGGAGCCTTGAGAGAGGTGGGAGGAGCGGGCGGCTCGGTCGGCTGCAGGCGGCGTCGGGCCCGGTCGGCCAGGGCGGGCATGGATGGGCCTGGCAGACCATGCGCGGCGTGAGGCGCGGGGGAGGACGTGGCGGCCTTGGTTGGAGGAGCGGCGGCTGGTGGCGGCGCAACCACTGGCGTGGCGCCACGTGGCGCCGAGGAGGTGGCGGAAGTTGAGGAGGAGGCGGAGATCCCGAGGAGGAGGGATTAGCTGCGGTGGGGGTTAGGGAAGGGTAGGCTGCCCAAAATGGAAGGAGGAGGGGTTTAAATAGGAAAGGGGGCTAGGGTTTAGCCTCTAGGGGGTTTTGGGCGTTTGGGGCCTCGGATCGACATCGGACGGCTCGGATCGGAGGATCTAGGAGGGGGTTGGTGGGCTGCGGTGGACTGTAGAATGCCTCGAGCTGAGAAGAGAGAGAACAGAGCGACCAGTGGCAGCTTCCGGATGTCGAAAACGTCGACGCTAGGCCGACTATATCGCGTTATAAATATAACGGTTGGGCGATCAAACGAACTCGAATGCGACGAAACTTGGCGGCGGCCTGTCTACACTATAATAAGATCGCACGACAAGTTGCAACCCATTCCGAGAACATTATTATGCCACTTATAAAATAATATCTCGGAGGTGCAGGCGCAAGCGAGTGTATCCGGACTCGGAGCGGACAACGGAGAGAACCGGCGGAACTCGAACGGATGCAAGTTTTGAAAAACATGCGGATGAAATGCGACGATGACATGAGATGAGATGCATAACAAAAACAAAATGCAAAACAACAGACAAAACCCAACCACGAAGGAAATAATAAAACACATCTCCGGAAAGGGCAAGAGTCGGAGTTACTTAATATGGAAAGTTGTATCCGGGTGTTACAACACTCCACCACTACGAGAGGATCTCGCCCGAGATCTAGGATGGCACCGGAGGAAAAGGACGAGGAAGATGAGAGGTAAAACTAAGTTGCTTCTTTGACAAACGAGTGAAACCAAAGAACCTTGAGAGGTTGAGCAAAATGAAAGAAAGAACACAACGAAGATGAACAAGGTTGAAAACAATCCGTTAGAAAAGAGGAACAAGGAACATTACGATAACTTGAAGGTTGAAAAGGCATGAATCAAGAGTTTAACGGACAAGATAGAATTCGAAACCACTCCGTTTAAAACAAGATGAGAGAGGAAGAATTCGGGCAGCACTCCGATTGAGCATGGAAGGAATATAACATGAACTTGAGAAGACGGGATGATACTTGATGAAATCAACAACATACTGCCTCCGGAACTATTGAAAAAAAGCACAAGGGGTAAGAAAGATTTCAGACAGCTCTCCGGTTGAGGAAGCAGGCAAAACTTGATAAGATGAGAGAACTCGAATGAAAACATGACACTCCGGCTAAACGGATAAGCAAGGAAAATAACATGATATTTGCAAAATGAGGTGATGGGTCGACGAGAGTAACATCACAAAGCCTCCGGAAGAAAGAATAGAAGATAGATCATTGGAATAAAAGGAATGGAGAAGAAAATGACAACTTCTACCACAAATGAATTTGAATGAAGCATCCTTACAAACAAGGATAGAACGGAGTTGTTTGAAAAAAAAAACAACGGTAAGAATAAGCTTGTAGTGGGCTTATGAAAACATCTCAAAATTATGAGGTGAGCTTCTGCCACCAACGGAAACAAACGATTGGATTGATATCAACAAGGAGACGAGAAACTTATTTCACCGGGAGGACAAATGAAGAACTTGGGTCATTTATAAGCACCAAAAATAGCAACATTCCCAATGGAAGGCTTTAGGTGAAATATAGCCCAAGACAACTCCAATGAAGAGATTGATGGATTTAAAATACCTCATTCTTGAGAACATGTGAATCATGAAACACGAACTCAAATTGTCGAGAATGACATAACACCACCTCAAATGATAAGGTAGAACGAATTGCACTTCGAAATGCAAGAAGAAGGATACTTGAACTCCTCAAAACAAAACATGTGTTGAGCACCATGCTTATTTTAGAGTATAGCTTGACGGATCTTAACTCCGCGAGAAATCTTGATGAACAAATGAAACCAAGAATTTTGATGAACCTCCGGAATAAGGAATTGAATTTACTCGATGGAACAAGAATAAGAATTACATTATGTTGATCCTTCACCAATTAAATTGATGACAAGCAATGGATTAGGCATACTACTTATTCTCATTGAAAGGATTGAAGAGAGATATTGCTCAACTTGGGAAGGTCTTCAACGATCCGCCGGTAGGATTGAAACAATGAATAAATTGATGTGATAACAAAGGAAGAGAACTCTTGAACAAACCACCGTAAGAATTGAGAATGAACGTAGCAAAGGCACAATTCACCGGGAAGAATTGGAAAACGAATGAAGATATTTGAGGGGATTTAGATACAAGTGAACAAATAGATGACGAGCTGATTAGTGAATACTTGAATGATGCACCGGTAAGATTTGGAAAACAAGAGTTGAACGCTTGAATGAATAATTCTGAGTTGATGGGCTCCGGAGAATCAAACTGAAAAGACTCCTGAAATGCTCCGGGTGGGTTAAAAGAATTCTCACAACCGAAAATTATTATGAGAGGATGGCATCAAACTAGAACCATGAATCTTGAAGAGAATGGAGCAAGATTAAAGAGAAACTCTTCTTCAGTCTTCAAAATTCGAGAATGACGACGAGAACATCACCATGAATTATTGAAGCACTCCGGAATGAAAATTAGGAAGGTTGAACCAACAATGAAAATAATTTGAAAGATCTTGGAGAAAGACATTTGACTGATGATAAATCATTCTTACGTCAAACTTTGCAAAGAATTTGAGAATAACTCCGGAAAATTAGAAGAGTTAGGTAAGATCCTGGGAAAAGACCTGTGGGTTAGGGCCCACTCAAAAAAAAACACCGTTGAACAATTGTTTGAAACAGATATTGCACCGGTAGAATTAAATGGCTTGAATGAGATAGCATCCTCAAAAGAACTTGAACGGATTAAGAATGGAAACACGAATCTTCTGAGATATCTTCATCACTCTGGAAACAAATGAATAACAAGAAGTGAAAATTAAAAGGTGCACCGGCATGAGAAAACATTGTGAAAAGAGGAAAAGGGATAAGATCAACACCGAAATCTTGAACTAAATCCACCGGAGAAGAAAATTAGAATGGAACAAAGATAAGGTTAAAGCTTCCTTAGCGTCTTCATGAGAAATCACCGGATAAAACATTAAAGGAAAAGAATGAAGAAACTTCACTCAATAAAATGGATACTTGCTTAAGAAATCTGAGTCCTTTAAGAAAAAAGGTGGGAGGGCGGGAAAACAAAGACAACTAGCGACGGATGAAACAAACACCTTAGAATTGATCTTGCAAACGTTGAAATAGTCGGATCCACTTGAAGAGAAGCACGCCGGTTGAGAAAAGAATTAACATGACAAGCTCAGTGATCAAGAAGGATTAGTATTCACATAGCAATATGAGAACACCATTTAGGAAAGGTATGGAATCAACACTTGGCATTGAAGCAACTTGAATACCACAAAACAAAACAAAAAAAACAAAGGATTGGCTTCAAGAATGAGCGGAACAAACACATGATAGAGATTTACGCCCAAAGTGTTAGTGGTGGGGCCCTACGGACACGACGATAGCGGACGTCACGAATGACAAACAAGACGTCCCGAATCAGCATAGCCAAGGATTCTTTAAGACGCCTCGCGACCATCAGAATCGACCGTGAATGGGCGGACCACTAGACGTTGAACCCCAATCTCAAATCATACATCCGTCGGAAAGACTATCCCGTAAGCTACTAGAATTCCCACCTATAAACTCCGAAACTTTCTCGTTATGCAATCTGGTGTTGGGGATACAGGGACACAAAATATATCACCCAAACTAACAATACCTAGATCCAAATTGTATCCATCCGTCAACACATAACCAAGAAATCCTCGAAATCGTGTACCTCGACCTTCAAAAGCATCCGTTATACAAGTCATGGCAATACTCCCAAGACTCACCACAAGATCGGGCTATCGGGGTTATCTCACCAACAACTGCACAAAAGAGATTTCGATGTCGGTAAAACTCAGTATTCCAGAATCTGCAACGATAAAATTGTGACGACAACACCTCGGAGCTCAACTCCCGGACACCGCCACAACCCCTAAATGTCGAGGCACCAAGAACAATGTTCTCGTCACAAAACCATCGAACGATTCCAAGATACCAGCGTGATCCTAAAAATTTTAGTGAAATTTGAGGAGAGAAGAGTCAAAACTCTACGTCAGGATACCTCACCAGAGCGACGAAGGGACTGAGGAGTAAAAACAATCCTACTCTCCGATATATATAATCCTAAGACTCAAAACATTTTCCATTCTAGACTCAACAGCGTCAACAAACAATCAAGTAGGGGGCTCCTAAGTCGGGGAAGGCTCTGATTACCAACTTGTGACGCCCTCGATGCGGCTATATCTCCCACGTGTCGAAGCACGACTTAGAGGCATAACCGCATTGAAAGCAATGTCGCAAGTGAGGTAATCTTCACACAACCCATGTAATACATAAGGGAAAGAGATACATAGGTGGCTTACAATCGCCACTTCACACAATACATGAGTAAAGCATTACATCATACAGATACAATCAAGGTCCGACTACGGAACCAAAATAAAAGAAGACTACCCCAAATGCTACACAGATCCCCGATCGTCCCAACTGGCTCCACTCTCGATCAACTGAAACGAAACAACACAACGCACAAGATCTTCATCGAGCTCCTCCTTGAGCTCGGGTGCATCACCTGCACGGTTTCATCGGCACCTGCAAACTAGTTTTGAAGTATCTGTGAGTCACGGGGACTCAGCAATCTCACACCAGAGATCAAGACTATTTAAGCTTAAAGGTAGGACAGGGTAGTGAGGTGGAGCTGCAGCAGCGACTAGCATATATGGTGGCTAACATACGCAAAAGAGAGCGAGAAGAGAAGCAAAGCACGGTCGAACAACTATGATCAAGAAGTGATCCTGAAACTACTTACGCCAAACATAACTCCAACACCGTGTTCACTTCCCGGACTCCACCGAGAAGAGACCATCACGGTTACACACGCCGTTGGTGTATTTTAATTGAGATCCACTTCGGTTTTCTACAATCGGACATTAACAAATTCCCATCTGCCACATAACCGCTGGCACGGCTTTGAAAGTTCAAAACCCCTGCAGGGTGTCCCAACTTAGCCCATGATAAGCTCTCGCGATCAACGAAGGATATTCCTTCTCCCGGAAGACCCGATCAGTCTCGGAATCCGGCTACAAGACATTTCGACAAGAATAAAACAAGTCCAGCAAAGCCGCCCGGATGTGCCGACAAATCCCGATAGGAGCTGCACATATCTCGGTCTCGTGGCACACCGGATGAGCCAGACGTCGGGTTGGCATAAACCCTGGTTGCCTGTGGGGCGCCGGACATCGCTTCAGTTTGGACCAGCACTCGAAGGAGAACTGCCCGGGGGCTAAAATAAAGATGACCCTCGGGCTCTAAACCCAAGGGAAAAAGGGCATAGGTGAGGCAAATGGTAAAACCAATGTTGGGCCTTGCTGGAAAAGTCTTATTCAAAGCGAACTGTCAAGGGGTCCCATAAATCACCCGACCGCGTTAGGGACACAAAATCCGGGAACATAACACCGTATGACGGAAACTAGGGCGGCAAGAGTGGAACAAAACACCAGGCATAAGGCCGAGCCTTCCACCCTTTACCAAGTATATAGATGCATTAATTAAAAAAGATATATTGTGATATCCCAACAAGTAAACATGTTCCAACAAGGAACAACATCTCCATGTTCCAACAAGGAACAAACTTCATCTTCACCTGCAACTAACAACGCTATAAGAGGGGCTGAGCAAAGCGGTAACATAGCCAAACAACGGTTTGCTAGGAAGGGTGAAAAAGGTTAGAGGCTGACATGGCAACATGGGAGGCATGATAAGCAGGTGGTAGGCATCGTAGCATAGGCATAGCAAAAGAGCGAGCATCTAGCCAGCAAAGATAGAAGTGATTTCGAGGGTATGGTCATCTTGCCTGAAATCCCGCAAGGAAGAAGAACGAGTCCATGAAGAAGACAAACGGACGAGGTCGAATGAATCCTCACAACTCCGGAACGGAACCGAAGCTAACGAGAAAAGCAAACCGGAAACAAACAAACAACATGGTAAACAACCATCACATAAACATGGCATGATGCACAATCAAGTATGATGCATGTCCGGTTTAATGAGGCATGGCATGGCAATATGCACAAACAACACTACAAGTTAAGTGGAGCTCAATATGCAACGAGTTGCATATTGACGGAACACCACAACACTTATTTAGTTCTCTCCCGATTAGGTACTCAACAATATTAAATGTGATTAAACATGGCAAGAGGTGAAGCATAATGAAACTACCTATCTAGGCAAGTTTAAATGAGGCCGGAAACAACGAACAACAATTCCGGAAAATCCCCATATGCAAATTATGGATTCGGAACTGATCTGCCCTAAACACAATTTTAATGTTGTTAAACATGCAAAACAAGTACACCATGTTAATCTATGCATTTTCTACCCCATTTACATATATAAATTATTTAAAATGGAGCTACGGTTATTTAGTTATGAATTAAAGCATTTTAACATGGCATAATAGCAAATTAAAGCAAACAACAATTTAAACATTTTAACATAGATGAAAGCGGCATATTATTAATCTACACAATATTCTGAGCATATTACATATATAAATTATTTTAAACCGATGCACGTTAATTAGTTATTACATGCATGAAGTCTAGGGGTTTTACAGAATCTGCTAGTCTTGGATAATAGAGAAAACTCAGCGCAGGGAAAAAAAAAACACACGGCCAAATCTGGCGACCTTTGCTGGGCTGGGGAGCTGCTCACATTGGGCTCGGCCAGCTCGGTGGGAAGGAGGCCAGCAGAGGGGCTACTGGGCTGGCTGGCCTGGCTGGCTCGGCGCTGGCTTCGGCCATGGGCGGCCGGGAGGCCCACGCGGGTCAAGCAGTCAACGGGCGCTGGGCGTCGAGCTCTCCTTGTTGCGGCCGACGCCTTGAGGCGGCGCGCTGCACCGGCGAGGCGGGACAGCGCCCGCGAAGCGGGCAAGACCGAAGGGCGGGAACAAGCGGATCCGGCACGGGCGCCAGATCCGCGATGACGGGCCGGGCGGCGGCGCGAAGGTCGGGCGACGAGGAGCTCGGGGCCGCCATGGCAGCGGCGACCTCTGAGAGAGAGAAAACGTGTGAGAGAGAGAGACGACGGAGAGAGAGGAGCAAGGCGGAGCTGGCACTGGGTCGCCGGCGGGACGGCCGCACCACTCCGGCGAGGCTGCCGTGCGGGCGGGCGGCGGAGGCGAGGGAGAGAGATCGGGGCGCGAGAGGTGGGAGGAGCGGGCGGCTCGGTCGGCTGCAGGGCGTCGGGCCCATCGGCCTGCCCGCGGCGGCAGCGGATGGGCTGGCCGGGCCGCGCGAAGGGGGCGCGGGGAGGACGTGGCGGCCTGTTGGAGGGGAGCGGCGGTGGTGGCGGCGCAACCAGCGGCGTGGCGCCACGTGGCCGAGGAGGTGGCTTGGCAAGGAAATTGAGGAGGAGGCGGCGGAGATCCCGAGGAGGAGGGATTAGCTGCGGGCCGGGGTTAGGGAAGGGTAGGCTGCCCAAAATGGAAGGAGGAGGGGTTTAAATAGGAAAGGGGGCTAGGGTTTAGCCTCTAGGGGGGTTTTGGAGCGTTTCGGGGCCTTAGATCGACATCGGACGGCTCCGGATCGGAGGGGATCTAGGAGGGGGTTGGTGGGCTGCAGGTGGACTGTGTAGAATGCCTCGAGCTGAGAAGAGAGAGGAACAGAGCGACCAGTGGCAACTTCCGGATATCGAAAACGTCGGCGCTAGGCCGACTATATCAGCGATTATAAATATAACGGTTGGGCGATCAAACGAACTCCGAATGCGATTTAAACTTGGCAGGCGGCCTGTCTACACTATAATAAGACCGCACGACAAGTTGCAACCCATTCCGAGAACATTATTATGCCACTTATAAAATAATATCTCGGAGGTGCAGCGGTAGCGCAAGAGTGTATCCGGACTCGAACGGACAACGGAGAGAACCGCGGAACCCAAGCGGATGCAAGTTTTGAAAAACATGCGGATGAAATGCAGACGATGACATGAGATGAGATGCATAACAAAAACAAAATGCAAAACAACAGACAAAACCCAACCACGAAGGAAATAATAAAACACATATCCGGAAAGGGCAAGAGTCGGAGTTACGAATATGGAAAGTTGTATCCGGGGTGTTACATTTGTCCCCTGCCGTCAGGGTTAGGTATGATACACTGTACAAGTAGCTGTACCAACCACACTCTTTTTCCATTTTTACCCTCACCTACGTTGCCACCTGTCGGAGACCCCTTGAGCATATAAAAGGAGGCCCATGCGCAAGGTAGAGGGTGGTTTGAACGGTTCGAAGCCAGAAAATACCTAGCTCTCTCGAGCAAGAACACAATACAATCAGACATGCAGCAGTAGGAGTATTATCTCTCCGGAGAGCTCCGAAGCTGGGTAAACTGCTCGTGTGCTTCGCCTCGATCTGCTCTTCGTGCGACCTCCGCCCCCCACCGAACCGAAAGGGGCTCGGTCCGCCGGTCCCATAGGTGTTCGTGGGTCCGATCAGCTTCCCCGACAGATGGAGGGGCTTTGGGTGGGCCAGGCTGTTCAGGAGCGGGCGTGGCAGCTGTCCACCTGTCCCGACTGGACGCCCGGAAACGAGAGGATGCACCGACTCTCGCGGCTAAATCATAGACTACACACCATCTCTCTGTAGGAGTAGGTCAATGTGTCACTCTCTTTAACACACACACACACACACACACACACAGGTTCATAGAATAGGAATATCGTGCGAGTGCGAAGCCACAGGAAGTGAGATACACATGGAGTACGTACAAGAAGAGAAGAGGTGACGAATATTCCATCAAACCTGGACTGAGGAGTAGCACTCCCTCCGTCTAGGTGTTAAGTCATCTTACGAAAATCAGATATTCCCAAAATGTTTAGGCGTCGTCCATTAACTTCGCATCTCAATCCCCTCCTGGCCTCGTTGCTAGCGAGCGTTGTTACTTAGGGAGCGTTTGGATCCTTAGCAAGAACAGTTTATAGCCTAGCCAGGCAAGGTTAGGCGTTTGGAACTGTTAAAATATGTTAGTTTTTGTGGGCCAGCTAGCTTGGGTGGGCCAGAAAAACCTTGCTAGCTTAGGAGAGCCAGATCGACTCTCTTCTGACGGCAAACTTAGCTCACAGAATAATCAGCGACCCACTCATGACAACGATTTTCACGGGGCAAGGCTGGTAAGAGAAAGAACTAAACCGTTTGACCAGGCAAGGTTGGCAAAGAGAAAGCTGGCTAGCTGGGCTAGCTGAGCAAATTCCTTAGAGCCTCTCCAATGTATGGAGGCAGTACAGCCTCTAAGCTGGGCCCCACGTTAGTGTCTCTAAGCATGAATGAAAGTTCCGCAGTGTATAAAGATTTTAACATGCCTCCAAGGTGGAGCCCACCATAAGCCTACAACAAATAAAATAATCTAAGTTACAACTTCTCATCCGCGTGCATGCAGGTCACTTTCCTCCTCTCTTCTTTTCTTCCATTTGTTTATTCACTTAGAGGCTGCCTCTAGTGTTGGAGGCGATGCTAAGCATAGAGGCGTACAAACTAAATCATGCAGTGTATAGAGGCAGACAAGAAATCCTTAGAGGCGGACTTAGAGGCGCAAAAACATCACATTGTGGATGCCCTTACTAAGGCTAACCATAGTGGGAGTAACTTAGGTAGTAACATCGCACATCTCAAGAAAAAATTGCTTATGTGGCATGGAGTTAATGAGGAAAGAGATGCTTGTGGTAACATAATATGTTACTGTAACATAACACACCCCGAGGTAAAATGAGTCTACATCTCAATTAATGAAGACTTGCATGTTACCATCCATATGTTACTACCGACTATGAAGGTAGTAACATAGACTAGTAACATATGCTGTTACTAGTCCAAGTTACTCACCACTATGACCAGCCTAAGCAATATAACCAAATGCTCCTTACTCTGCCTTATTATCTCCATCAGAAACCCAATGCATGGAGCGCAACTACGCATTGATAAGTCAAGAAATCAAAGTCGGCTTGCATGTGAGTTAATACGTGGCCCTGCATGGTAGCTAAAATGGCAGTTGTTGTGATTAATTCTTGCGTTTAGAGACAGAAATCATGGCTTTGATTGGAGGAAGGACCGGTCAAGTTTCTCCTTCTCCTCCAATCTTCTTGCACCTTGGTCCCGCTGTACCTTCTAACGTGACTTATTACACCTAGACGGAGGGAGTAGTACGAGATATGGTGGCACACTGACTTAGGTCGAATACAAGTGCCCAAAATTGTGTGCATGTTATAATAAGGATTCACTTAAAATAGTATGTGAGCAAACAGAGGGATCAATTGGACAGTGTTCACAAGCAGTAGCGAGATGTGTGAGGTAAGATACACCGCTGGCGCTTTTAATTTTTCTTATTAATTTGTTTGTTTCACCCTCTGACTAGTGGGACCCAACGTACTACGTGGAGAGAGGTAAGGTGACTAAGGCTGCATTATTTCTGTACTACCAACACTGCTTTAAATCACAAAAGACCTTACCACCAAAGCCACATGACACGATTATGATTTAAATCCCAATGACTCCCACGCAAAAAAACCTGGCATGCTTGTCACACGAATGCAGGAATGTATAAAAGGCTATTTTCCTCTCGTTAAACATAACGTGAGTGTGGTGTAGCCGGTTAACCTGTTCGCTCATCAAACTTGAGGTCTCGGGTTTGATAACCACACTTGAGCATAATTTTGTTTTTGTTCGACTTCTTTCTTCCACCCAATGACAGGTAGGCCCTGCATGACAGAGAGAGAAAGTGATTTGGGGCGGTGCCAGGAGGATTCTTTGACTGGTCAAAATGGATGGATATGGAGCTATACGATCTCGTAGTGACCGTATGATCACCTCAACACGTATACGTTGTAGCCTCGGTGCTTGTTTTCTAGAGTTTGCACTCTTCACACACTCTCTCCACTATATATATACACGCTGGAGCCTCAGCACTTGTAGTTGCTCTCTTCACACTCTATCACCCTCTCCAGATCTAAACAAGACTTCGTTGGCCTCTCTCTCTCCCCTCACTGTTGGTCAAAGAGCTGGCAGGATCCATCCGCCTTGAAGGGAAGGAGGCTTAACGATGTCGCCGTCGACGAGGGAGGGAATCCACTACCGGCGCAGCTGTTCTCTTTCACCCAGCGGCGGCGCGGGAGGGCCTCCGACCCCTTCTTCCTCGCCGCCGTACATAGTGTGGGCAGAACGGCCTTCGGTCGCCCACCGAACCACACCCCAAGAACCTTAAGGTATAATTTACTTATTCCACATGCATTGCTCTAGCTGCATGTGGGCTTTTCTATACTTCTTTTCGAATCTAGGTGTTGGATCAAACAGGAAAGTAGTGGGGAAAGTTGTATAGCATGAATCTAGGACGTGGTTCAAAGAGGAAAGGAATGGGGGAAATTAGTGGGGAAAGTTGTATAGCATGAATCTAGGACGTGGTTCAAAGAGGAAAGGAAGGGGGAAAGTTATGGGGAAAGTTGTATAGCATGAATCTAGGACGTGGTTCAAAGTGGAAAGGAATGGGCGAAAGTAGTGGGGAAAGTTGTATAGCATGAATCTAGGACGTGGTTCAAAGTGGAAAGGAAGGGGGAAAGTACTAGTACAGACTGGCTATCCAGCACCTACGTTGGTCGAAAAGGGAAAACAATGACAAACGCAGTACGCACATCTGTAACGAACTAATCTTTTTGTTTTGGCGGACAAGGCTGTAGAGTTTGAGCAGGACTAGATTTGTTGCGCTCACATAGGTAACAAAACTGGGACCAACACAAATATGCTTGTCGGTGTCAAAACCGGCGGATCTCGGGTAGGGGGTCCTGAACTGTGCGTCTAGGCGGATGGTAACAGGAGACAAGGGACACGATGTTTTACCCAGGTTCGGGCCCTCTTGATGGAGGTAAAACCCTACGCCCCGCTTCGATTGATATTGATATTGTGGATGTTTACAAGAGTGGATCTACCACGAGATCAAGGAGGCTAAACCCTAGAAGCTAGCCTATGGTATGATTGTAAGGGTTGTTGATGTTGTGTCCTACGGACTAGAGCCATCCGGTTTATATAGACACCGGAGAGGGCTAGGGTTACATAGAGTCGGTTACAATGGTAGGAGATCTACATATCCGTATCGCCAAGCTTGCCTTCCACGCCAAGGAAAGTCCCATCCGGACACGGGGCGAAGTCTTCAATCTTGTATCTTCATAGTCTTGGAGACCGGTTGATGATGATAGTCCGGCCGATGATAGTCCGGCCGATGACGATAGTCCGGCTATCCGGACACCCCCTAGTCCGGGACTCCCTCAGTAGCCCCCGAACCAGGCTTCAATGACGATAAGTCCAGCGTGTGTGTAGTCTTCGGCGTTGCAAGGCGGGTTCTCCTTCAAGTTCTATGTACCTGCCGAACAGTGTCCAGCTTCCTCATCAATGTTGCGCGTCTTGGCTTCCACGCCCAATAATGGCCATCTTCCACGCGTCGCGCGAACGTGAAAAGCCAGGCTGTCTTTTATGTTTTACCCCCTAGTTGTGCGAATAATCTGCCTATAAGGGAGGCAAGAATCCAGATCCAAATCACCATTTTCCTCTCGCAAATACTCATCGGAGCGCTTTCGACCAAGAATCCATTCCATCATGGACCGTCAACGCGGCTCCTCTTCTCGCGCCCGGCCCTTTGCCGAGATTGGAGGAGATGCTCTGTTCCGCTGTGCTGGTGAAGCTCCAAGTGGGGGATATCTCCTCCGCCTTCATGGTTCCGGTTCGAGCCGGGCTGGCCACCTACAAAGGTGGGAAGCAAGCGGAGGTTACCCCAAATCCCAACAAAGGGAGCGGTATGCTTCGTCCCCTATCCGATAAGGGGGCTCGGATTTCCTGTACATCCATTCCTCTGCGGGCTCCTGGAGTTCTACGGACTCCAGCTTCATCACCTCACGCCCGCCTCAATCCTGCATATCGCGTGTTATGTAGCTCTTTGCGAGCTTTTCCTGGGCGTCGAGCCCCACTTCGTGCTGTGGAAGAGGTTGTTCTGCCTTGTACCCCGCTCTCACGAGGGGTCCATGTATCAAGTGGGCGGTGCCGAAATATGGTGCATTGCCGGGACCGGATATCCATCCGGAACCCCTAAGAAGGCGCCCGAAGACTGGCCTTCGGAATGGTTTTATATAGAAGACGCTCCGCTGCCGAACCCTGTTCGGATCGGCCTCCCGGAGTTCAGCAATGCTCCTCTGAAGAAACGCCTTAGTTGGCGTCCGCGGAGCCCCCGTCTGGAGGAAGACAAGAGCGTCCATTATTTGATGGGCCGAATAAGGTTACTGGCCCATGTCGGGTTGACCATAATTGGAGTCATGGCAACATGCATTACGCGGGGGGTGCAGCCACTTCAATACAGGGGTCACCCCATGTGGGATTTCAACGGGGAGGACGATGCCACCCGTCATGGCCGCAAAGGGCCGGATTCGGCCGAAGACCTGGTGACGATCCTGTCCGGCCTGTATAAGGGGGAGAAGGAGGATTTCCTTCGGACGAACCCGTTAAATGGGTTCTCCATGAATAATCCCCAGCCTTGGGTAAGCGAACACTCTGCGTGCCCGACCCGTGCCTTTTGAAACTTAAGTTTCTTATATTGTGTTCTTCTTTCGACGCAGGAACTGCGCCGGATCGTAGAGGACGTGCTAAGTCCGGCTCCGCAGCCCGAGGATCCGGAGAGATCCCGGGATCCGGCCTCCGAAGAGGATCCGGACATAAAGGTGGAGCTAATCGACGGGGTGTTCCACCAGCTCAGCATGGACAATGCTTTAGTCGCTATAACGGCCGACTATCCCGAACTATATCCGGCTTCCCAGGTGATTGCGATCGAGGCCCTGCCACCGTCATTCCTTCCTTGCTCATTTCTGACCACCGTATATGATGGCGCTGTGCAGGAGGCGCCCCTAGGGCGAGAAGACGAGCCCGCGGTGGCTGACCAACAAAGGCCAGTCCGGACCAGTAGGCGGAAGAGGAGCGCGGCGCGGACTGAAACGTCGCCGCAAAGGTGTAGTTCACAATTCATTATTTAGAGCAACATTCCTAGGAAGCGTTTGAGTGCTCATGACTTTTATAGGGAAAAAAGCGTCCGCCGGACTGCGGGCGTGAAGGTTGCCAATCCAACCTCTACTTGCCAGGCTCCCGCACCTGGTCTGGAGGGGGACGCGAGCGCAAGGCGCGAGCCGGACGTTCCTCCGACGGAGGATGCCGACAGACTATCCGCCACCAAGTCTGAGGTGGAGAGTGCCATGAATCACAGGCGCCGCCGGGCAGTATTTCGTGACGCGTGCTTCTCCCCCGAGGCGTTGAATGCCTTTAACACGGGGGACGCGCACCTTCGTGCTGCTCAAGATGGTTTTACCAGAGCCACGGAGCAGTACGTTAAAGACATACGGGTAAGAGAATTTAATAGTTATATATGCCAGTAGCCCTCGAGACTTAAAGTAGTTATATTAAACTGATTTAAGGATCATATGAAACGTAGGATCTTACCGAGAAGAATACCCAACTGTCTCAGGAGCTGCAAGAGTGCAAGGCCCAACTTGAGGCCGCATTTTCTGGCGCAGGAGGAAACGCAGGACCTCTCCCAGTAACGCATTATTTTAGAAAGATAAGTAGCGTTTGGCCTTTGCGCAAGTCTAAAAACGACGTTGCAGTGCTGCCGGACAAGATCCCGACAGTAAGAACTTCGCGCCAACCAAAGGTCGGCGAGAGGGTGCTGCATAAGGTGCAGCATGAAAGGAACAAGCTCAGGGATGCCCATGCCCAGCTTGGAGAAGAGCTGAAAGGCGTTTGGGCGAGCTGTCGGGCTCCGTAAAGGAGAATCAGCGGCTTGCCGCGGCATATATAGTAGTGCTTGAGCGAACTCCTTTGAAAAGAAGAGTTCGGCGAGGAAGTCAATTTGATGTAATATGTCCGCAGGTATGCTCACAGTCGCCTCCTGGAGGAGATGCCCGTATCAACGGGTGATCAACTTCCCGAATTGTTGCAACTGATCGAACGAGTTCGGCAGGCAATGAGCGGCGTCATCCAGGCGTTGTGGCCAGCCTTCTCCTTACCCGAGGGTCTTGGGAGCTTATGAGAAGCTGCAGGGAGTGCGGCAACGCTTCCATTTATGGAAGATTTCGGCCTGCCGCCAAGGTGCCAGGGAGGCCTGGGCCATGGTAAAGACGCGGTACAAGAAGGCGGATCCCAACCACATGGCCAAAGTCGGACCTGTGGGGCCCGATGGGAAGGAGATCCCTGTGAGTTTAGTATACGGCCAAGTGGAGTTGGCCGCTAAATTTTCCCAACAGGACTGTAAATTAGACAACTTGTTAGATGGGATTGAGGAAGAATACAATCAGTCGATTTGACAATGTATTATAAAATGACATACAAAATGCCTTCTAGCCGGATTGTAGATCGTTTGTCTTTGCCGACCTTTTCGCTTCGACCTCGGGACCCTAGAGTCCGGAGTGTGTCCGAATACCTTCTCGGTTATGAAACAACCGGGGTATGCATGGAGACCAGGCGTAGGGGTCATCGGTGCTTTATCGCATAAGTGCCCAACTAGTTATGTTATATTACATGGGTAGTAAGAAACATCTTCCAGGAGAATAGTTCCGTTAAGGGTTCCTTTCCTCTGGGGTGGCATGCCCTAAAGTGCATGTCCGACTGCAAAAAAGCGAAAAAACATCTGGGGCAGATAAATAAGTGGATAAAAATCATCTTTTAGGTCACCGACCAATATTCCCTTAAGAACGCTTAGCTTTCGGCTTCACCCACCGAGGTACACATCCGCTGACCCGCAAGAATAATCGCAGAGGTGCTCCTTTACCTCCTAGCGAAACAATCGGGAACGAGGGGTAAGCACAGGAGCCGAGCAACCCAGCTTGGCCAAAACTTAAGTCATATCAATGCATATAATGGTGAATAAAAGGTACATGTGGAGGCTTGACACATGTGCCGGGCATGAAGCCCGTATAATTAAGCTTCGTAAAGAAGCCCCTGTATAATGAGTGTGGATAGCACATCAATTGCGCGCTGACGCTTGCAAGTAGGCCCTTTAAGGCTTGGATGAATAGGGTTGAGAAGAAAAGATAAACAAAAGGCAGCTGAAGTAAAAAAAAATTTGGGCGGGGAAAGGGACGAACTCTTAGTCCGGCGCTAGGCATAGAATCGCCGGAGGCGGCTGCGCTCCATGGGTTCGCTCGAGTCGGTTATCCGATGCATTTTGTAGACGGTACGCCCGCCGGTCGAGGACTTGATCGATGATGAAGGGGCCTTCCGCTTGGGCTTGAGCTTGTCCTTTTTCTTGTCCAGCAAAGCGAGAACCAGTTCGCCAACGTTGTAAGTCTTGGCCCGTACTTCTCTTTGATATCTTCGAGCCTGCTGTTGATAGAATGCGGAACGAGCCTTGGCGACGTCGCGCTCTTCCTCCAATGTGTCCAAGCTGTCCTGCCGATCCAGCTCGGCTTCTCTTTCTTCGTACATGCGCACTCGAGGTGAGTCATGAATGATGTCGCAGGCAAAACTGCTTCGCGCCAGTATACCATAAAAATGGTGTGAATCCGGTAGTACGGTTAGGCGTTGTCCGCAGCCCCAGTATGGAGTCGAGCTCCTCTACCCAAAGGCGTCGATTTCGTAAGGGACCGCACTAGTCCGGGTTTGATGCCGCCATTATTAGACCATTTGCTCGCTCCACTTGACCGCTGGTTTGAGGATGATAGACTGAAGCGTAATCGAGCTTGATGCCCATATTTTTGCACCATGATTTAACCTCATCGGCGGTGAAGTTCGTGCCGTTATCGGTGATGATGCTGTGGGGACACCATAACGGTGTACTACCCCGGATATAAAGTCTATCACTGGTCCGGACTCGCCGCTTTAACTGGCTTGGCCTCTATCCATTTGGTGAATTTATCCACCATGACCAATAGGTACCTTTGCTTGTGGGTTCCCTTTAAGTGGTCCAACCATGTCAAGCCCCTGCATCATGAACGGCCGGGTAATGGGTATAGTTTTGAGGGCGGTGGGTGGCATATGGCTCGATTAGCAAAGAGCCGACAACCGACGATCTTTGGACTAAGTCCTGAGCATCTGGTCGGGCCGTCGGCCATAAAATCCTGTCTGAATGCCTTTCCTACAAGGGCCCGAGCTGTGGCGTGGTGTCCGCCTAGTCCGCATGAATTTCAGCCAGAGGTTTCGCCTTCCTCTTGGAGATACACCTTTGAAGGACTCGGTTGTACTTTTCTTATAAAGTTTTCCTCATAGACCTTGTAGGCTTTAGATCACGGACAATGCAGCGGGCCTCATTTTGGTCTTCGGAAGCTCTTGCCTAAGAAAGTAGGCGAGGAATGGTTCTGTCCACGGGCAATTACTGCCATTATGTCGTGGCGGAAGGTGTTATATCATCGGCTGAATCGCCGTTGGTGCGGCTTATTCCGGTTTGTTAGTTCGGACTCCTCTTCCCATAGTACGGATGGCTTGAAGAGCCGCTCCAGTGAAGATGTTAGGAGGGACAGCGTCGCGTTTTGCGCCAATGCGTGCAAGACGTCGGCTGCTTGGTTATTATCCCGGCTATGTGATGGAATTCAAGTCCTTCAACCGGCTGACATTTTAGGACAGCGCTGCGATACGCTGCCATTTTCGGATCTTTGGCATCAAAGTCTCGCTTATTTGGGATATTGCGAGGTTTGAATCGCGCACCTCTAGGCGTTGAATGCCCATGGAGATTGCCATCCGGATACCATGTAAAAGGGCCTCGATTCGCCGCGTTGTTGGAGTCCGTGTACATTATCTGGCACGATTGGACTGTATCCCGGTCGGGAACGTCAATACGACGCCAGCCCCCAATCCGGCTAACATTTTAGAGCCTTCGAAGTGCATAATCCAATTGGAGTATGCGCCGTATTCTTTAGGGAGTTCGGCTTCGGTCCATTCGGCGACAAAATCAGCCAAAACTTGTGACTTTATAGCTCGCCGAGGTTTGTAAGATATATAAAATGGTAAGAGCTCAATGGCCCATTTTGCGATCCTGCCCGTCGCGTCGCGTTTGTTTATAATGTCGTTAAGTGGTACTTCAGAGGCCACTGTTATCGAACACTCTTGAAAGTAGTGTCGGAGCTTCCGGGACGCCATGAACACCGCGTATGCTATCTTCTGATAGTGCGGGTAACGGGACTTGCAGGGGGTTAACAAAGTGGATACGTAGTATACTGGTTTTTGAACAGGGAATTTATGCCCTTCTTTTTCTCGTTCGACGACGAGTACCGCGCTAACAACTTGATGCGTAGCTGCGATGTATAGCGACATTGGTTCGCCCAGGTTGGGCGCAGCCAGGACCGGATTTGTTGCCAATATGGCCTTTATTTCTTCGAGTCCGGCGGTGGCAGCATCCGTCCACTCGAAGTGTTCGGTGCGCCTAAGGAGGCGATAGAGGGGTAATGCCTTTTCTCCTAGACGGGAGATAAAGCGGCTTAGAGCCGCCACGCATCCGGTCAATTTTGTATTTGCTTGAGGTCTTTTGGGATATCTAGCTGTGACAGAGCTCGGATCTTGGCTGGGTTTGCTTCAATTCCTCTACCGGATACGATGAAGCCCAGCAGCTTTCCAGCTGGTACGCCGAAAACACATTTTTCCGGATTCAGCTTGATGTCATATGCTCTGAGGTTGTCGAATGTGAGCCTCAAGTCGTCTACTAGAGTTTCGACGTGTTTAGTTTTGACGACTACGTCGTCTATGTATGCCTCTACCGCTTTTGCCGATCCGGGTAGCGGACATGTCCGAATGATGCGCTGATATGTTGCGCCGCGTTTTTAAGTCCGAAGGGCATCGTGTTGAAGCAGAATGGTCCATATGGAGTAATGAATGCCGCGGCGGCTTGATCCGCTTCGCCATCTTGATTTGATGATATCCGAGTATGCGTCCGTGAAGCACAATGAATCGTGCCTGCGGTGGCATCGATGATTTGGTCGATGCGGGAGGGGAAGGGATCCTTTGGGCAGGCTTTATTTAGGTCTTTGAAATCGACGATAGGCGCCAGGATTTGTCCTTCTTTGGTACCATTACCAGGTTTGCTAGCCAATCCGGATGCTTGATGTCTCGATGAATCCGCTTCCAATAATTTGGCTAGCTCTTCTCCCATTGCCTATCTTTTGGGTTCGAAAATCGTCAAGAGCCTGTTTAATCGGCTTGAATCCTTTTAGGATGTTTAGGCTGTGTTCTCGCCAATCTGCGTGGGATTCCGGCATATCCGAGGGGTGCCGTGCAAAATGTCCCGATTTTCCCGGGAATTCTCGCAGATCTGGCGCCTACATCGTGGTTCAATTGTGCCCCGATGGAGGCCGTCTTTGTAGGGTCCGCTGGTGGACCTGGAATTTTACTATTTCATCTGCTGGTTTAAAGGAGGTGGACTTGGATCTCTTATCGAGTATCACATCGTCCCTATTCACCGTGAGAGCGTGGCGCGGTGAGTTCCTCTGCCGCTAGGGCTTGGATAGTGCCTCTAAGGCTAATGCGGCTGTCTTGTTTTCGGCGCGAGTGCTATGTCCGGATCACTAACAAGAGTGATTATTCCGCCGGCCCGTGCATTTTGAGCTTCATGTACCCGTAATGGGGTACGGCTTGAAAAATTGTGAATGCCTCTCGTCCTAATATAGCGTGATATCCGCTGTTGAACGGGCCATTTGGAACGTGACTTCTTCGGATCTGTAATTGTCCGGTGAGCCAATACCACATCGAGTGTGATTTTTCCCAGTGCAGCGCGCCCCGGCTAGGGATTATTCCTCTAAAGGTTGTGCTGCTTCGCTCAATGCGGCTCCAGTCTATTTCCATTTTTTGAAGGGTTTCCTCGTAGATGAGGTTTAATCCGCTGTAGCCATCCATGAGGACTTTTGTAAGTCGAAATCCATCCACTATTGGACTAAGTACCAGTGCGGCTGGAGCTCGGGCTGTCCAGAATTTAGGTTCGTCGCTGGCGTTGAAGGTGATGGTTGTGTCGCTCCATGGATTGGTTGTTGCTACTTGGTAGACTTCGGCGAGGCCGCGGATTGTTTGTTTCCGCATATTATTTGATGCGAAAGTCTCAAGACTGTTGATACTGCATCGATGTTGTTGGAGTGGTTTTCCGGGCTAGAAGCTCCTCCCACTTTTGGCCAGCTGCCGTAATATCCAACATGCTCGAAGGTTATGTGTTGGGACGGCGCCTTCTGTACTATGAATTTTACAGGGTCCGCTAAGCCATCCCTCTAGTACGGTTCCGTGCCCTTTATGGGGTCTTTGCTTTTTGGTTTTTGTATCTGGTGCCTGAGTGTAATGCACCCTTTTGTTGCGGACAAGGTTGTATTCGGGGCCGGATTGTCCCAAAAATTATTTTCGGTTGTCCGGAAACTCTCCATCGCACAGTACTTTCATACTATGGACGCCGGTCGGCGGCGTGTAATTTCAATGACGGCCGACGGCGCTCAATAGTCCTCGTCCGTGCAATTATTGCAAAAATTGAGATTATGTTTTCCTCTCGGCAGTCCTTTATCCTATCCATAACCAGGAGGAATCGGCCCAATGAGTGATGTAATTGTCTCGGCGGGCTCTTGCCGGATTAGAGATAGATCGCATATGTCTGGGCGGGTGGGTGGAATTAAGTCCGAACCCTACCCATCTCAAGGCTCGGAGGCCGAGAAGTTTCCGAATCTGGAAGCTTGGATTGCTGGACGTTGTCCAACGAGTCAGTCCGATGCCCGACTTTAAGTTCAAGACTTGATCGAAGTCCGCCCTCCGCTGGAATCCGCATGGGGGTTCAGGAGCCCGGACATGACTAGTTTTCAATACAGAAGAAGCGTCGCCGCATTGTTCCTCTACCACTGCAACGTGGTGGGTGACCTGGGGAGAGTTAATTTCTCTCAGATCGGTTTTAGGCCCAATCTGATTATAGTCTGTAGCGACTCCCGGGGCGGCGATGCGATCCAAGAGCTCGTTTACGGACGAGAGCTCTATTGGATCCAGCCGCTTGGCGAATTCCGAGCTGACATGAAAATTGCTTTTGACGACTTGAGAGGTCAATGTCGAAGCGGTGGCCGGACAGGCGGTCATAAGAAAACCACCTAGCCGGATAGTTTGGCCGGCGGCCAAGGCCACTTTGGCGAAAATACCGTCCTTGAAGACGGGAGGAGGCATCCTTCCTATCGGCGACGGCACGAGGAACTCTCAATGAAAGCACCAATGTCGGTGTCAAACCGCGGATCTCGGTAGGGGTCCCGAATCGTGCGTCTAGGCGGATGGTAACAGGAGACAAGGGACACGATGTTTTACCCAGGTTCGGGCCCTCTTGATGGAGGTAAAACCCTACGTCCTGCTCGATTGATATTGATATTGTGGATGTTTACAAGAGTGGATCTACCACGAGATCAAGGAGGCTAAACCCTAGAAGCTAGCCTATGGTATGATTGTAAGGGTTGTTGATGTTGTGTCCTATGGACTAGAGCCATCCGGTTTATATAGACATCGAAGAGGGCTAGGGTTACATAGATTCGGTTACAATGGTAGGAGATCTACATATCCGTATCGCCAAGCTTGCCTTCCATGCCAAGGAAAGTCCCACCCGGACACGGGGCGAAGTCTTCAATCTTGTATCTTCATAGTCTTGGAGTCCGGTTGATGATGATAGTCCGGCCGATGATAGTCCGGCCGATGACGATAGTCCGGCTATCCGGACACCCCCTAGTCCGGGACTCCCTCAATGCTCCTTGGTTGTTTGTTCTTTGTTGCAACAGACTGTGCATCAGCCCTTCATACATCGGTAGATGCACATGGTGCTGGTGCACTGTCCCGTGCAACTCTTTAGCTGTTGTTAATTTAAGGCCTTGTTTGGTTAAAAAGTCCTAGGACTTTTTTTAGTCCCAACTAAAAAGTCCATAGTCCCTACCTGCTTGGTTCCAGGGACTAAACATGGACTAGAGATTATTAAATGACATGCTAAAAGACCATGTTACCCCTAGTTGAACTAGTAGAGATAAGGTGCGATGCGGGGCAGGGGCAACTGTTAGAAAAAGTCCCAAAAAGACTCTCCCTCGGGGTCTTCTTTCTTTGGTCCCAAATGCCCACTTTTAGTCCCTAAAAGTCCCTCATGTTTGGTTTAGATGGGACTGAAAGGGACTTTTTTTAGTCCCTGTAAACAAACACCCTCTAATAATGCCGCTGGAAAATTGATGCAATGCCACTGTTAAAAGCAAATTACATGTTTAACGAGTTTTATTGTTAATATAATCTCTCTGTTAATATGAAACAATGCCACCGTTTGAGAAATGCTATTGTCTTGCTTTCTTTCCCATTTAGATAAGTTAGATGCTTATTTTTGTTGGCTTCTGTGTCATCAACCGTTATTGACCACTAGTTGTTTCCTTTGCACCTCTCTGTAAACAGGGTTATCTACTTCAGCTCGTTGCTATTGTGACCTTTTGTTGCACTGCACAAAAACTTTTGTTTTTAGGAGTGTTTTGTGCAGTTCAACCAAAATGTCACACCGACAACGTTGCTTGATTGCTTGATCTTAGTGGAACTGCACAAGAGGAGATCTTACTTCCTATCCGTGTTGGCAAATTTGGTTTAGATCTTCTTCTTGTGAGTTGTTTGAATTCCGCGTCATGAGAGGTCAGTACTAGCCTTCTTTCACATGATTGTGTAGTGTGCTTTCATATGTTGTGCTACTTGTACGATAATGTTGATTGATTTTTGAGAACTGCACAAATGGAGACAAGACTTCCAATCTGTATGTGCACCATAATATCCCATTGAGGTAAGATAAGGATATTTCACAACTATTGGCCTATATTTTGCCACTTTCATCAGAAAATTAATGTCGTTGTTTAATGCTATACTTGTGCTCCCTAATTAACATGCCAAATCTTACATTGAAGGTGAAGCATGTCTGTTATTGAACCAAGTGATGAAGGGAAAGAACAAGCGGAAGAAAAACAAAAATCAACTCCTAGTGCTGTAATGAAGCACTGGAACTGTGATGACACAAGTAATGATATAGTTTTGCATCTTAATTTATTGCTATGGCTGGAAGGAGCAATTGTTTTGCCACTGATTTGATGCCACTCTTAATGTAATATGTAATTACCTATACTTGTGCAAACAGGGATCTTCTTTGAAGATACCATATATTTTAGTGGAACTGCACAAGAATATGTTGGAAACATTAAACTAATCAAGGAGTATATAGTAAGCATGGCAATCACAGTAGATAACAACAGATGGTTCCGGAGAAGTGCTTGATCTGTATGCTCTACACAATAAGCCTCCTGACAAAGGTTGGTACTCGCCCACGGATTTCATGCATATGATTGAGCTTTGTCATCTCTATTGGTGTTGTGATACTGTTTAGATACTTGCCATCGAAAAGTGGTATTGTCCTTGAGAAGTGCTTCATCCGTGTTGTTTTAAATATTTCCTTTCCTTTTTCGAGCAAACAGGATGCTAGCATTTAGTTGTCCTTTGTCTTTGCACAACAGGATCATCCTCCTCTGAAGAAGAATATGGAGTACGTGAAGTGACTAGTTCCGATTATGCCAGATGAAGAAGCCCTGCCTATCTTCTCATCAAGGAGCAGTTGAAGGATGGTTACATTACTCCCCACAAGACCAAACTAACTTCAGCTCGTATGACGCATGATCTCCATCTTTTTTGCTGTGATGCGCAAGTACAATGTTGTTCTAGGATTCTTTCTGGTGAATTCCATTTTTTTAAAGTGTGCTCTACATGCACCATGTAGGTGCCTGTTTAAACTGTCAATTCATAATACAGTTTGCTTTATACTAATCACTTTTTTGTATTTGTGCAAACAGGGGTGCTCAGCTTGATTTCAATGGGAACTGCACAAAATGTTCATGAATACATCGAATCATTCATTTCCACCACAAGAAAGGAGGTGCCAATATGTTCAAGGCGTTGCAACATATAAAAGCGAAATCATACAAGCTACGCGCGAATTTGGTTGATTTTGGTGAAACTGCACAAAAAGAACATCTGGTTTATTTAGCATGAAGTGCCATGTCAATGTCCGAACTGATGGCAAACCCTGCCCATTCCACAATCGTAGGCATTTGATATATTGGAATGGGAAAACCTTGTCAAAGTTTGCTCATTGATGTATGCAAAACAACACGCATTTGACATTTTGGAATGGGACAACCTTGTCAAATTATTCTCATTATGTTAGCAAGAAGACATGCATTTGATATTTTTGAATGGGACGCCCTTGCTGTCAGCAGCATCGATCGATTTTTCTTTGTTCTTTAGTTGTGCAGTGAATATTGGCTCTGACATGTGAATCGCTGAGATGCATAATCATCGATTGTTTTGAATGTTCTCTATGAATTGCCAGGCCTGTGTGTTTGATTGCAATGTACAAGAACGCTAAAAAGCTGCTCAAACTCTTTGTACTGCCTCTGTTCCTTTTTACTTCGCATATTAGATTTCTTTCAAGTCAGTTGATTTTACATTGTGAATGTTCATACTTTTTTCTGTAAGATTGGTCAAAGTAGAGATACTTTGACCGCAGACAAAACTTGTATGCAGACTAAAAAGGACCGGAGGGAGTACATTGTGAAACAGGTGCAAACGAGGTGATCACCCTGGGAATAATGCTAGTACGTATTGTTTTGCATGTTCATCCAATGCCAGTGATACAAGAATTCGAACTTATCAAACTAAATTCATTCATACACGGTCGCATTTCACATAAACATGCCGGATTTCGTTACATTTCATACATTCTTCAACTAAAAAGGGGTGCGCTTGAGGTATAATTTAATTAACCGAAGCTACTCACATGTGTACGGCTGAGCCGAACAGAAGCTTCTTCTCCAGCGGACTGAGCGTCAGTGACTTATCTACAGGTGCAGTTGCCTAAGTGACATATGGCCCAGATGCCTGTTGGGCCGACGTGTCAATGACCCAACTGCACCAGCAGCTAAGTAAGTGAAGTAGCGTCCTTCTCCAACATAGCTCTTCGACTCCACGTCGCTGCCAAGAAGCTAATAGGCCATCAATGGTCAACCCGCCTAGCTTGGCTTCAACCGGAGGGTGGTAGCGGTGGCCTTACTTGAACCCGAGCGGCGGCGACCTACCGTGTTCTACTCTTCCTCGTTTTCTATGTGGCGCGGCCTCGTTGGCAGCGGGCCGGGGCCTCGACGGAGCCGGCGATGTCCTCCATCTCGTTGCCAGCGGGGCGGCGCCTCGGCGGAGGGGGGAAATCCCCCCCCTCGTTGCCGGCAGGGTGGGGCCTCGGCTGAGCCGGCGATGTCCTCTGCCTCCTTGTTGGCGGGGCAGGGCCTCTGTAGCGACCCGACATCAGACGGTCAAGTCTCCGTGCTTCAGTGTCGTCCCTGGATCGGTAATGCTGACACACACAGTAGTCGAAGGATTTATAACAGAGTAGCAATCACACACTTATTACAATGATAGTCTCCATAGAGAACTTATTACAATAAATATGGCTTAAGGCCAACTAATACGATAACAGCGGAAGGCTTGGAAGATAAAGTGAGTCCATCAACTCCAACGGCATGGCTGAGTGCACGACAACGGCCTAGCGAACCTTACTCTTCGTCTGAAAAGTCTTCAACATGATACGTTGCAGCCCGAAAACGGGTCAGCACATGGAATATGCTGGCATAGTAACACAGTAGAATAATGAACAGATAAATGCTATCACTATATGAATATATGGCTGGTGGAGGCTGTAAGGTTAATATGTTTTGCGAAAAGCCAATTTTTCCCTACAACAAAGGAATATATTTTATTTAGCTATCATGGCAGTTGGAACAACATTGATAAGGTTGCTCCAACTCAATCCCGATTAAAGTATTCATTAACCCAACAAAATTAATTTAGAGTGATGAGATCCATATGATAATCCAAGAACCAGATACTCAAGATGTCCATAACCGGGGACACGGCTAACCATGATTAGTATATACACTCTGCAGAGGTTTGCGCACTTTTACCCACAAGACTCGATCTCCTCCGTTGGATTTCTCGCACTACATGGTGTTTGAGAAATGGATGACCGAGAAATAGTCTTTTTGAAGCATTAACTCTAACCCTGGGTAGGCAGTACCAACCTACATCCCCTACATCTGCTAGCCTACCACTGGAAGAGGTCATGCAACTTACTCAACTATGCTAGAGCCCATAATAGCTTGTGGCTGCACACGGAAGTTTCAAGCATGAATAACCTTATGATCCCTTTGAGCCTGGGTGGCGGACCGTAGGATGATCACACGGGTACTCCGGGATATCCTAGGACAACACTGGATTCTCTAGGTGCCCACAAGCAACCCACCCAGATGTGTATTAAAGTTGCCAGCTTAAGTTAACCATTAATTAAACACTCACATCTGTCATGGATCTCTCAAACCAAACCACGTCTATGAGCATAGCATGGCAATATAGGCATAATGTAGAAGTAACTCCCAAGGGTTTGATAATAAACAGGGCAATAGGATCTACCTCATCATCTACTTCCCAATACCCACATTTTAATCACATTCTAATCATGCAATGTTTGAGGATTGGAACTAATGCATAAAAACTAGGTATGAAAAGAGTATGATTAATGTGTTACTTGCCTTGCTGACGATCCGCAAAACCTAGTGACTCGTATTAGCACGCTTCGCACTCCGGAAATTCTATCGCAAACAAACAATAGCATACATAAGCAATCAAGCAAAGATGCACGGGTAAAACTCAAGTAAGAAGATCTAACCAGAAAGTTCAACTGAAGAACTCCGGTTTGCAAAAAGAATCAAATCAAACGGTGCAACGAAACTCGAACCACGAAAGAAACAAGATCCGTTTACTAATCTGGACTAAAGTCAAATTTCACAGTACCAAAATCTTGTTCCGGTTGGTTAAATAGAAAGAGAACTTTGATACGAAGATCTAGGCGCTTGAATCACCTGATTTGGATAAACGAGCGAAAAGATAAACTAAAACGAAGTTTAGGGCAGAAATCGCGATCGAAAAATAATTGCGGAAAACCCTGGAAAAAGAAAAACTGACGAATAGGCTAACGAACGAACGTTCGCTGTCTGCGGCTAACGGACGAACAGCGTTCGTTGAAACGAACATACGGATGAACGTCTGCGATTCAACCGAACCGAGAAAAACCGAACCGGTAAAATAAAAAAACACAACTAGGGTTTTACCTAAAAACCGGAAAAAAAACGAACGGCGAGATCCGTCGGCGGCGGCTCGGATTCCGGCGAGGCAAGACACTCCGGCGGCTCGGCGGAGCTGGCAACGAGCGCGCGCGGCGGCGGAGCAGCGGGCGCGCGCAAGGCAGCGGCAGCGCTCGGTGGTGGTGGTGGTCGAGGCGGCGGTCGAAGCAGATATAAAGGCCGGGCGTGGCTTGGGGCAGGGCGACGAGGCGGAGGTGGCGGCGGATTCTCCGCGAGTCCGCTCACACGGGACGGAAGGCGGCGGGGTGGCGGGTGGGCTAGTGGGCTCGCCGAAAAGTCGGTCCGTGGAAGTTTTTAAAACATATTCAGTCGAAAATAAAATCCTAGAAAAATAAATAAAAATCTAAAAATACCAAAACAAATTTTCACCGTCCAAATAAAATATTTAGAACAAGGTGAACATTTTCTTGGCCCCAAAAATGCAATTTTGAAAAATGCATATTTTTCCTAATTCAAATAAAATTGCAAATAAAATCCAAATCAAGTTTATTTATTTGATTCTAACATTTTTTCTCCAATATTTTATTTGTTTTGGAGAAGTCATATTATATCCTCTCATATATATTTAACATGAAATAATTTCGGAGAGAAAAACAATTAAAACAAAATTGATCCTTGTTTCGATATTTGATAAAAATCAAATACAAGAACAGTGAAATCCCCAACTCTCTCCGTGGGTCCTTGAGTTGCTTAGAATTTCGAGGATCGGAAAACGGAATGGCAATAAAAATATGATATCCATGAATGACCTATGTATAACATTCCAAATTGGAAATTTGGGATGTTACAGCCTCGGCAGAGTAGAGCCTCGTCGAAGCCGGTGAGGCCCTCCGCCTCGGTCCGGCGGGGTGGGGCATCGGCCGGCGATGTCCTCTGCCTCGTTATTGGCGCGGCGGGTCCTCGGCGGAGAAGGGACTCGACGAAGCCGGCGAAATCCTTCGCCTCAGTGCTGGCGAGGCAGGGCATCGGCGGAGCTGGTGGTGTCCTCTATCTCATTGTTGGCGCCTCGGGGCCTCGGCGGAGCAGGGCCTTGTCGACACCAGCGGAGCGGGGACTCATCGGAGCCGACATTGTCCTCTGCCTTGTCCTCGATCTCGCCAAACAGTGCCTCACCCGCTTCAGGGCCCTCTGTAGGCGGCAGCAACCTCCGCCACCCGCATGCGGTACCGCCAGCGCTCGAGGCGGCCCCCACGGGCGGAGTGGTACGAGTCGAGCAGCGCCTCCTTCTCCTCCCGCTCCACGGTGATCTGCTCCTCCGCCTGCAGGTGCTCCTGAAGGAGATGGTGGTTGTAGGCGGCATGGGCCTGCACCTCCCGAAACTGCTCCAAACGCTTCTGCCTCATCGTGTCCATGTATTGGGCACGGGCCTCGCCGATGGTCATGGTGCAATGTATCGGCAAGGATGGCGTGGAGGAGGGGGTTGGCGCCGGATCAGCGACTACAATGTTCTCGATTGGGACGTCGTCGTCCTCCGGCTGCCTGCCGGCTAGCTAGTTGACAACAATGGCTACCATCTCCTCGTGGTCCGTCGTCCGCCCATCCCGAAGAGCGTTGGAGAGCGAGGAAGCCATGGAGGGCAGTAGTGGTGTGGACATGAGAAAGGGAACGGAGGCGGATGACTGCGGCTATGGCCGGCGCAGCTGTTTATATAGCAATGGTGGGCGGCGGAAGGACGGGCGTGTGGTACCGGAGTAGCCGCCTCGGCAACCGTGTATCATTAATATGGGCGGCAGACGGACGGACGGACGACACTTGTGTCGTTTGAAGACCGCGCAATTGCCTGCACTAGGAAGTGGGGTGGGCGGCACTGACCGTTTCGGGCCGAAAGCGCGCATAGGCGAGGGAGGCGGTCTAGGTGGGCCAGGGCAGCGAGACTCATGCTTGGCAGCGGGTCGGTCCAGCAGCCGAACATGCTGGCTCCCCAGCGAGCTCGCCGAGCTGAGCGACGACCATCACACGATGGACGTAGCTTCCAACCAGGAGTCGGCGCAACTGTCCAAGCCGGTTCATGACGTCTTCACCATAGAGAAGGTGCGGCCGCACTTTAACGCCCTAATGGCGGAAGAGCAACCATCGCAGAAGGACCTGTGCTGCAACCTCCATCTCCTCAACGAGCACCGATGAACAAGTGAACGACAATGTCGTTGCGGACATGTGGCGCTATGATCCTGGCTTCCCGAATGAGCAGCGGGCACTGTATCAGACCATCCATAGGGCCCGCGAGGCCCTCTCTGTCGTCCTTCGAGTTGTTGCGCTCGCCGTGGCGCTGCCGTCTCGCATTGTCAACATGGTCAACGGACTTAAGGAATGAGGAGATGACTTTACTTGGAGAGGATGACAGTGGGGACCCACCAGGCCCATAGCCGCACGTACACAAGTGCCTCCTTATTATATACAACTATATATTTTTTGCTTCCTCCTGGTTTACTGACATCATGGTCCCACACCATTGTCAAACTATGTAGTCAATAAACGAGAGAATTGCACAAGGAGCGGCCGACAGCTGGGACCAAGCAGCTCGAGCAGTATTTGTGTTTTTGAGGTGTGAGCATTGCAGAGTTTTCTTGAGTGATGTTTTCGTTGTTGTTCAGAGGAGAGCAGGGTATTAACTGGGCGGGCTGTGGCCCGTCTAGCCCAGGATAGATATCCAGCCCAGATATTAATTTTTTTCAAGCTGAAAATGGCTAGCCCAGCTATACTTTTTTTTGAGGAATACCAAGGCAAGGTCAACTTGTTATTCTCCGCCCTGCTGGGCTGCAAATATTTCCTAGGAGGGATGAATTAGGCTTAACAAGAAAATGGCTTTAAGAAATAATAAATGGGATGTAATTATTAAAACTGGGCAGTAAATATAAAAAATGCATCAAACACGTAATTGTCGGCGTTCTGGTAACGGGGGTACCCAGACTTGCCTGCCTGCAGCCTGCAGCGTGGCTCAAGGGGTAGCCCAGTACGGCCCATCTTCATAAGCATTAAGCTCAAGACCTCGCGAGGGGCCAAGATTCATGGGCGGATGATGTGAAGCTTCCTCGGGCTCGGCCTCGTCCAGTTGGCTCATGAGGAGGCGGAGAGATCAAGGCGGGGTACCTCACGAGGTGTCCATGACGCAAGCCATGACGACCAAGGGCACCAGGCGGGCGCCAGCCCGCACAGTGTCCTCATTTCCCATTTGGTGCAAAGGAGGCAAGCGCAGGCCAAAGAGCATCAAGCAAAGGCAACCATTTCGGTGCAACAAGACCAAGACCAGCAGAACGGCCGGAAGGAGGTCATCGTGGAGCCCAAGCCGGCGTCATCGTTAGGGTCTTTGGCAGGCATGGACCGACTTTAGTCAGGATAAGTGTACTAGATGTTCCCCTTCAAAATGGCCAATTATTGGCGCCCTTCCCGCTCAATATTTGGGAAGAGGCCCAGGGCCTCTTCCTATAAATAGGACTAGCCACCCACAGGGTAGAGAGACCTGGGAGAGATCTAGAATCGGCATCTAGAAGAGAGAAGAGAGAGAGGAGAGAAGCGATCGAACTCCCCTAGCAGTTCATCGTGACTGCCAAGAATGCACTCTCGAGGCTGTTCTTCCTTGTACTGCTCATCATCAGCCCACGAGGCAATCCACCACACCACACACCGGAGTAGGGTATTACACCACAATGGTGGCCCGAACCAGATAAACCTTGTGTCCCTTGTGTTGCTCTTTGTGTAGTTTAGATCCTTGCGAGGCGCCGAGGTGTAGGTAGGTAGGGGTGAGATCTCCGCGCACCACAGTAGTTCGAACCTAGAGGATCTGCCGAACCCGAACCGACATTTGGCGCGCCAGTAGGTGCACCGAATCCGCCTTCGCCGCCTGCTCTTCGCCGCCCTCGATCCATGTCGACGCTGCGTCGGCCCGCCCGAAGCGCAGGGCTGCTCGCTATCGCGCCGCCAGACGGCCCGTCGCCGGCGGCCGCCTCGCTGTTCCCGTCTTTGCCGTCTAACGCCGCCACCGGTACGGCGGGGAACGAGCAGCAGGCGTCGTCCCAGCATCCATCCGTGAGGCGAGACGGCCGCACCGCTACTCCTTCGGGTCTGCGCCTGTTCAGGGGGCACCACCTTCTGTCGCATAGGAAGGTGCGCCCGGCGCCCTCCTCGAGCGGGGCTCGGGGGCTCTCTCCTAGAGGGCCACCGACTTTGCTAAGATCATGAGGGAGGCGCTCGGGCACCACTTGGAGGCGTGTTTCAAAGCATGTTTCCCTCAGGAAGGAGCGAGGCAAGGAGGGCCGAACCCTCAGGAGTTCATCGGCAAGATCATTCAGGAGCTGCAGGAGTCAAGAGTCATGAGTGGCAGCCGCCGCTTACCCATCGTAGCTCCCCATCCAGGCGAGGATGGAGGGCTGCGCGTCTGCATCGACATACCAGGGCTTAACCGAGCCGCCTCTCAGGAGCGCCTCTGGCCCTCACGCGTAGGGCGCTGTGAAGGTCCACCCCACAGTTACGTTCGCATGCCTTACGGCTTGCCGAACGCGGTTGCCACGCGCCAGCGCCTCATGAGGAGCATCTTGGAGGCTCAAGTGGCCAGGCGTTCTGCAGTCCTGGCGGAGATGGAGATGGTCCGCGAGGAGCCACCAGCCTCCGAGCCTCCCCAGGCCTGGGGCTCGTGAAGATCGGCTTCCGCAGCGAACGACGTCCGCTACTTCAAAGATCCTTCATCTTCAATGTTATCGGTGACATCCTCAAGTTTCATTTTCAGCTGGGAGCGCCCCTGGCTGCATCATTCCCAGGCCGAGTGGGTCCGTCCCTGCGGCGTGTATCCCTTTTGCTTCATGTTCCTAGTTTACTTTATTGGGGGCGCCCCTCGGGCTGCATCATCCCCAAGCCACTCGGGCCAGACCCAGTGGAATGTAACCCTCTTGCGTTCATTCGGGTTGTGCGTTTGACCCATCATGATTGTTATTTGGTGCCTGTCCACGGCACCCCTCTTCCCTCATGTCGGCCGCTTGCACGCTAAAAGGGGGGGTACCTGAGCATCACGACTCATGGGCTCCTACTGGCTCTCCAGCCCTCACCCTCTGGCCTTGTCCACGGCATCGTGACCTGGCATACCAGCGACGGCTGAGCCCCGCTCGAGGGCCGGGACCCGAGGACGTAGAGCGTCGACATCTAACCAAATTTGCAGGAACACATCACAAGTTAAGGCCCAGTGCCAGGCGCAGCCCGCCTTGAGGTAGGGCCCCGTGAGTCCCGCGCTGGCTCATGGGTGCCCAGATACACCTCGTCAGGCCCTATCATGCCATCCACATGTTAGGGCGGGGCTGTACATGCCCCGGGGGCTCCTCCCGGAGGGGAGCCCCCTCCCACGCACCAGTGGAAGCACCATGATCCGCGCTGGCTGATGACACTGTCGAGGAGCGGCTATGCCCGTACACATACGGAAGCGCTATGCTCCGCGCTGGTGATAAACAACTGAGGGTGGCCCTCGGCCACATCAACCTCAGGAAGCCCAGAGCTCAATGTCTGGCCTCATCATAACGCCTCCCCTTGGGAGTGCCGCGCGAGGGGGCTGGGCACGGGGGCTACGCCTGGGTCATGCCCAGACGCACGCCACCCAGCCAGGCCCCTCGGGCCTGGTTCATCGCACGTCTCTCCCCGAGCGGAGCCAAGGTACGGAGACCATTTGAACGTCAAGGGGGACTCCTGAGCACCGCGACTCAGGAGCCTAACTGGTCACGTAGCCCCTCACCCCTTAGTTCCGAAAGGCTAACGGCGGTTGAGGTATGCACGGGGCCGGGCTCTGCCGACGTAGAATGGTAAATTCACCCATACATCTCACCTCCCTACTTGTTGTTCGTGCGTCAAGGGGGACTCCTGAGCATCGCGACTCAGGAGCCTAACTTGTCATGTAGCCCTCACTCCTTGGTCCCGCCCCGGTTTCGGTCGGGGCTAACGGCGGCCGAGGTATGCGTGGGGCGGGCTCACCGACGAGAACATAAGCAAGTAGGAAGGAAAAGCGCAAATCTCAAGGAATTCAAAAGCAAATATTACAGTCCATAACTGTTTTCACAATGCCAAATGCAAGTTTAAACGCCCACGAGGCATGATGCATGTTGCAGAGCTGAAAGCAGGACAGGAGCCACGAAGGAGTCACTTGTTGGCAGCACCGTCGCTGGCGGCAGAGCTGCGCTGGGCAGGTTCGCCTCGTGAAGCCTCAGGGTCGGCAGCGCCGCCCGGCTTGATGTCAAGGCTCGAACTTCACCAGAGAGCCTCCGCCGCCCTCAGACGGCCTCGGCGGCGAGAGCGGCAAGCTCGCCGCTCATCGCTCCAAAGAGGCGTCGAGATCAACGTTGGGGTCACGAAGATAGACGTGGGTGAAGACGCGCGTCAGCGCGGCCATGGAAGACAGACCGCGCGCCTCGCCTCACCGTGGAGCCGAGGCCAAGGGTGACATCTTCAAGGGCGCGGACCAGAAGGGAAGCAGCTTGGCGGGCCGTCCTCGGCGCCGCCAGCTGGCTTTCGTGCCAGCTGTCGAAGCGACCTCAGCAAGGTGCGAGCCTTCACCTCCAGCTTCGTGAAGGCCACGCGGTCCTCGGCCAGGACCCGCGCCTTGCCGTCCAGCTCGATCCTCTTCGCCTCCAACTCCTGCTCCAGCGCACCTAAGCGGCCATGGTGCTCATCAAGCTTGGCATCCCGGTCCTCGGCGGCCGCCTCACGAGCCTTCATGTCTTCCTCCTTCTCTTGGCAGACGCGGGCCTCCTTGGCAAGCTGGTCGTGCAGGCCCTGTAGCTCGCTCTCCAGCGCCTTGCAGCGACCTCGGACATCGGCTACCTCCCCCAAGGCGGCATCGCGAGCGGCCTTCGCCTCAAGGACGGCCTGCTTCTCCTCGTCGCAAGCCATCGCGGCCTGAACCAGTGCTGCTCGAATTGAAGCATCAGAGCGAACCCAGCCGGATGCCAGCTCCAGGCGTCCGGCCACCAAGCAAGGGTCGGCGCCCAGAAGATCTTTCCGCAGCCGGTCCAGTTCAGCAGCAGCACGATCCAGGACAGTAGAAGGAGTCGGAGAAACGACAGTTGGCGGAGTAGGAGGAGAGGACGGCAGCGTGATCACAGCACCATGAGTCGGGACCTTCTGCGCCCCGGCGACTGCGGTAGCGGCATCAGGCAAGGATACCTCGGGAGTCGCTTGGGCCATGGGGGCTGAGCTTGCCCCGGCTAGCCCCGCCAGGCCTCACGGGGATGACCGGGCAGGAGAGGCCCGCGTCTTGCCATCCCCTTCTCCCGCGGATGGAGGCGCTGCCCCGGACGAAGCCTCAGGAGCCCCCTTCAGCTTTTTCGCCGCAGGCGCCGGCCTAGCCAAGGAATACAGATATCAAGCCTCAACGACGAAGCAAGGAGCAAAACGAGAATCAAGCACTTACTGGTCATCGCTCGCGGGCTCGAGCAACCTCCCGCCGAACTTGAAGCCCGAGAGTAGGCTGCTGGGATCAGCCTCAAGAGGCTCGGGAGCAGGAGGCGCGTCTGCAGATCGCCTCGGAGCCGGAGCAGACCCGCGGGGAACCAGACCCGTCCTGTCCTTCTTCAGGATCAGGGGCGAGCTCTCGCCACCTTGCTCGTCGCCATCTTCTTCGTCGTTCGGCAAGAGGCGGAGAGCGCGGGACCTGCGTCGAGGGAGGGGCGCTCTCGACTCCCCGTCGGTCGCCTCGGAGTCGGGCCCCTCTACCCACTCCTCTTCTTCCTCTTCTTCACTGGAGTCGCTGGAGGACACGTTCACCATCGCCAGGGCCGCCGGGTCCTCGGGAACCTCCGCGGGCATGGGCCCGTCCCCGTTGAAAGCGGGCATGGAGTCCACCACCTGCTCCCAATCATCTCGAAGGAACAGGGGTACATGAGCGCCCTCCAGCCTCGCCACGTCTCCCCCGACCAAAGATTGGAGGACCGCGGCTAGATCTTCGTCGGCCAAGACTACGGGGCTCGGGCGAGGCCTCCACAGCGGAAGCGAGTATTGCCGGCGGGCCACCCGTGCTCCAGAACTCCCTCAGAGCGACGCCTGTCAGCTTCGCCGTCGCCATGTTGCCCGGCCACAGATCGGTGTTCATCTTCTCCAGCACTGGCTTCGTGCGGGAATCCACGAGTTCCTCGTGAGACCAAGCGTCGATGGGCGTGGGCTGCTCCGTGGGCAGAATCAGCCGAGGATGAATGCGCCCGGCATCTACCATGACCGACTTGCTCCTAAAGCCTTCAATCCTCTTCCTGGGCTTCGAGATGGCGTTGGAGCTACCGTACGCGACAAAGCTCGCGCACGGGGTGATGGGGCCGCGGGATTCCCGGAGGTAGAAGTAGTGGTGCAGCAAGGCCACTGAGGGCTGCACCCCGACATGAGCCTCACAATAGTAGGCGAAGATCGCCAGGAGGAGAACAGAGTTGGGATGGAGGTGCAGAGCTTGCAGTTTGTAATGGCGGAGGACAGAAAAGAAGAACTCAGAAAAGGGAGGCACCAGGCCAGCGGCAATGGCGCTCACGAAGAGCGGGTAGAAGGTGCTTCCTTGGTCCTCAGGAAGGGCAGAGCCAGCCTTGAGCACCGCTGCCCCGTCGTTGCCTTGCGCTGCCATCATCCGGCGCGCCCAGGCAAGGCTCTTCTCTGACACGTTCGGGGAGTCCAAAGCGGGCGAGTACCAAGCTCCGGCCGGGGTCTGGCGAGGCGCCATACCTTGCTAGGGCACGGGGTCGGAGTAGATCTGGGGATTTGGGAAGCAGGGAGGATAGGAGCGAGAAAGGGGATCAGGGCAATGACTGGAGAAGGCAAAGGAGGCAAAGCCTAGACGGGCACCCCTCTCTTGTCGGTTCGTGCAATTGCCAAGGCATCGCGGGGAAGCAGAGACGCCCACGTCCAATCAACCGCCACGCGGCGCCCAAGGCCGCAGGCTGTTAGGGCCCGTGGCGCTTTGCACTTGCCCCTTCGCTTCTCTGCTAAGCCAAGTCCAGGCGCGCCTTGGGCCCGGGGGCTACTGTCGGCGTTACGGGAACGGGGTACCAGACTTGCTCGCCACGGCCCGAGGAGTGGCTCAAGGGTAGCCCAAGATGGCCCATATTCATCAAGACAAGCTCAAGACCCTCGCGAGGGCCAAGATTCATGGGCGGACGACAGAAGCTTCTCGTGCTCGGCCTCATCAGGCTGGCTCGCGAGGAGGCGGAGAGATCAAGGCGGGGTACCTCACGAGGTGCCCATGATGCAAGCCATGACGACCAAGGGCGCCAGGAGGGCGCGAGCCCGCGCAGTGTCCTCATTTCCCCTTTGGTGCAAAGGAGGCAAGCCCAGGCCAAAGAGCATCAAGCAAAGGCAACCATTTCGGAGCAACAATACCAAGACCAGCAGAACGGCCGGAAGGAGGTCATCATGGAGCCCAAGCCGGCGTCACCGTCAGGGTCTTTGGCAGGTGAGGACCAACTTTAGTCAGGATAAGTGTAATAGATATTCCCCTTCAAAATGGCCAATTGTTGGCGCCCTTCCCGCTCAATATTTGGGAAGAGGCCCTGGGCCTCTTCCTATAAATAGGACTAGCCACCCACAGGGTAGAGAGACCTGGGAGAGATCTAGAATCGGCATCTAGAAGAGAGAAGAGAGAGAGAGAGAGAGAGAGAGAGAAGCGACTGAACTCCCCCTAGCAGTTCATCGCACCGGCCAAGAACAGACCCTCGCGAGGTTGTTCTTCCTTGTATTGTTCATCATCAGCCCCTGAGGCAATCCACCACACCACACACTGGAGTAGGGTATTACACCACAATGGTTGGCCGAACCAGTATAAACCTTGTGTCCCTTGTGTTGCTCTTTGTGTAGTTTAGATCCTTACGAGGCGTCGAGGTGTAGGTAGGTAGGGGGTGAGATCTCCGCATGCACCCCAGAGTTCGAACCTAGAGGGTCTGCCGGAACCCGAAATCCGACAGTAATTACTTTATAAAATATTATTTTTTGATTTTTAAAATTTTAATTTCATTAATTGTTGCGTGCGCAATTTTCGTTGGTTTTTACGTAATACAAATATATATTGAAATTGTATTTAATCTGACTAGAAATTTCGGGATAAAAATATTTCGGATCCCATCAAAATGTGGGAAATTTTATTGAATTCTGTTTTGAACGGTTGGTTGAAATTATTAATCGTTGTCCTAGCTAGAAAATGGGTTGCACTTTTAACAAACTGTAAATGGGTTGTAGTAAATTCCATTAAATTCAAAAATGGGTTGTACATTCTTACAAATCGCAAATGGGCTATAAGTTCTCTGCCACACACTTGTGGGCCTACTAAGTTGACGCGTCCCCTAAAAAAAGTAAGTTGACGCGTATGCAAGGCTTTGTCAACTTATAGTCAACACACGGTTCTAGCAGCAGTGGCCGTTGGATGTCCATCCAACGGATGTCGTGCTTCTTCTTCAATCTCGGATATTCTAGCTTCAGCCGCCCAAAAAATGATTCCTCCCCCTGACATCTGGGGCGCACCATTTCGGAGGCTGACCTGTGGGCTTACTAAGTTGACACATACCAAGGGCTTTGTCAACTTAGTCTATATAAATGATTCTAGCTGCAGTGACCGTGCGATGTCCATCCAACGGCCGTCATGCTTCTTCAACCTCTAGTCTTCTTGCTCCAGCCGCCCAAAGCAGCACCGGTCATGCCACCTGCTCCTGCCTACCGTGGCCAGCTGTGCTGTTGCGGAGGCCTCACCGCCCCTACTACTCCCACCGCTGGCCAGGCCATCCCTCTACTCACCCACACCCCTGTTATTCTGCGGCGAAGGGAAGCCTAACACCACAACAACCAAGAACCTCAGATTCCTCTCCGTGGGCATCCACCGTCGTGTCTTCCCGGCCCGCGTCGTCCCCTTCCTAGGCCTTGCCGTCGTCCACCACCTTGGTGCTCTCGGCGCGGCGTGGTCAATGTGGTCAATGAACGACTTCCATCGGAATAGTACTGTACGTGGAGAGGCTGACAGCTGGGTCCACGGCCACAGCAAGGAAGTGCTTCCTTATTACATGCAAAATAATGATTCCTTCACCTCACAGCAGGGACCCACCGGACGGACCACCGTATTTCGCGAAAAAAAAGTCTCCCCCCTGACTGCTGGGACCCACTAGCTACATCTTCGCATGCAAGGAAGTGCGTCCATATTACGGGCAAAAAAATGATTTGCCCCCTGACTGCTGGGACCCACCAGCTACATCTTCGCACGCAAGGAAGTGCGTGACAGTTGGGAACCACCTGGTCGAAGCATACGTAGCGTTGTCATTCTAGTTGTGAACGTGTATGTACATACTGGTCGATTGTGTGTCTGCAGGCTGCAGCGATGAACCGTGGCCGTGTAAGGAAGGGCACGTGTCGTAGTAGAGGCGCGCATATAGCATGTACACATACGTACAACCAGGGTGCAAGAAAGTAAATACGGCCACATACGTACATACGGGCGGGGTCTCGAACGCCTACTCACGCATACGTACGGCCAGGGCTCGTGTAAATGGTTGGGTCTGAATGGAGAAACTGTGTGGTCGTCGTGTTCATCGGGAGCCAACCGGCATGGACGGAACAGCCGATCGAAACGAGGCCTGGCGTACCGCAAAACGGAGGAAACGGCCTTGTATTCGACCGGCCATGGTCGAAACGGGATTGTGACACCCCAAAAATTTTCTTTGGTTTTTATCAAAACTCTTTATTTGATTTGAAGGAGGCCATTTAAAATCTTTCTAAAAAGACTCTCCTTCTCAAAAAATTTCTCTTATGACAAATATTTTATTTTTGTGTCATCCTCAACCTTGGTGTTTGGTATTGAAGACTTTTCATTTGGTGTTAACTCATCACAATTAATTTTGGAAATTATTTCTATTAAAAGGAAACCCTATGGGTTTTGGGTTTATTCTTGTTATTCATCCTCTTTTGTCATACTTCTTGTTGAAATTTCCTTCCAAAAACCCCTCCCTCCACTTTGGGTCAAGTCAAATACCCAATCCCAGCAAGTTCAACCCATTTCTGATTTTTATTCCATTTGTTTTATCCCCAAAACTATTTCTGCCATTATTTTTGGACCTAGGTGATTTACAAAGGAAGTACCAAATTTATTTTGAGTTTTGATCCCAAACCAACTCCTCTGACTAGTCCTTAGCACCCCCAACCTAGATCCATAAAGATCCACTCTTCCACAGTTCAAAATTTTCAAGTTTTGCTCACTGCAAGTTTGGACTAGATTTGTCATTTTTGGTGAAATTCAATATTTTTCTTCTCCAAAAATTCTGAGATAAATCAGGCAGCCCCCAGGTGCATTGAGAGGTCACCTCACCAAAGATCAGCTCCAGAAAATTTCTCCACATGCCAAAATCATTTCATCGAGCACCTGGCATGCATTGTTGCTGTTCAAATTCAGAAAGTTCAGACTTTCAGTGTTTCTGTTTCGCCGTCAGTGTCGTTTTCTTCAGAGCACGGCGTCGATCTCGCCAGTAACTGCAGTGGCGCCTTGCTTCCTGTTCCCCCTCCTTATCCAGAGCGCCGCATGGTCATTTGGACGGGCACCATCGTCGGTGGTGACGTGTCTCGCCGACACCGGCAGCTTCTGCGGTGGCAGAGCCACCCGTGGCGGCCAGCAGGGATCAGCACCACCTTTCGACGCCGTCCAGCACCGCCCAAGCCACCCGAAGCCTCTGCGTGGCTGTCCACTTGCCTGTGCACGCTGCGGCACCGTCACCGCGACCTGAGCAGCGCAGAGCATGCTCTCTGCCGCCGCCGAGTCCCATGAGCCGTTCCGTCGAGAATGTGGAGTACCACCCAAGGCAGGCCAAGCTTAGCACTTGAACGGCACCAGTAGACCATCGCGGTGATGCCTAGCTCCCTAAACCACCTGACCGACCTCTGCCTCGCCGTAATCATCGCCGGCGTTATCCCGTTCATGGCCACCGCCTTGGACCAGCTATAAAAGGAGCCCTCGAGCTCGTTCTTGACCCCGCACCACACCTCCACCTCACCAGAGCCCCGCCTAGCCACTAGGAGGACCCCGAGGAGGTCTCCTCCCCGACTCCGGCTGCCCCGATCCGCCTCGGGCTCCGGCTTGATTCACTCAGGTGAGACCATCCCCGCCTCCTAAACCGCGTCAGCAACCCTCTAGTGCACCCAGTGCTCTAACCCGAGCCTCAATTCGACCTTTGCAGCTCTCCCCGGCGAGATTCACCGACGCCCGAACCACCGTCCGCCAGAGTTGGGGCCGCCATCGACGTGGTGCTCGCCGACGACCAACTCCACCACCCACGGATGCGGGAGAGCACCCTGAGTCCGTAGGTACCCTCCACTCCTCCTAACTCACGGTGGATCGCCGTCGGCGACCACCGCAGCCTTCAGGCATCGGCGACTCTGTTTTCAAATTTAAACCTGACGGGTGGGACCCCCTCGTCAGCCTCTCTTCTCTTTTATTCGAACTGTTTTCCTGGAAAACGCCTTCGGGCAAAGTGCGCCTTCCCGTTGGGTTGGCGTGTTTCTTACTGAAACATTTTCTGTTTTTACAAACAAACCCCTGGAAACTTTCTGTTTCACTACAGACAAGTCCCTGGACTAAAACTTTAATAACTTTTAAAAAGAAAAAAATTGATTGATTCTTTTTCTGTCATCTTTATTTTTCTGTCTAGTTTTTTATCATATTTATTTGAAAAATATTTGGAACACTTTTTGTGCACACACGGCATTTACGTTAGTACGTATTTTCTTTATACCGTAGATACCGGAGGAGGTGACGGAACCGCAAACTTCACCGAGCTAGACTCCGACTACTCCGAACCAGGCAAGCATGTTTGAACCTTTGATATGATGAGTGTTTTGCATGTTTGCTTGAGTAGTTACTTCATGGCATGTTTATATGAACATCAGTAAATGTTATATTGCATGCAAAGCTATTACAAGTGAGCTTCGAAACTCGATGTGTTATTTGATGTGAGTTTACATAATCATGTGGTGACATGAAAGGTGGTAAGATGGTATTGTTGAAGCATGCCAGTCTTATGCCAAACCACTTAACTCCAGTGTCAACGTGGATCAAGTCACGTTACCATCCGTTCCTTTTCTTGCACTACCACATGTTTTCTTGAAAGAATATGGTTTAGTAAGTTGCAAACCTCTTTCCTCGTACACACCAAATAGAGGGGCCGTGATGAGGGTTCAATGGCCCTGGATTAAAGCCAGTCATCCGGTCAGGGGGCATGGGTGTTTCCGGTTGGGACCGAGAGGGGGGCACCCCTTAGAGCGCGTGATATAAATTTGATCCCATGCTATTCGAGGTTGTGACCTCCCCGTCTTAGGGTTTTTCTTGAACGTTGCCTAGGGTGATTCCTGGCAGCGGAATGTGGAATGGGTGTGTACTGGTTAGATGTGTTTCTTCTGAAATACCGAAACGGAACTAGTCCTTCATGACTACTGAAATCCGTTGGCTGTGGTTAAATAGTACAAACTATGCAGAGTCAAAATCATTCGAGTAACCGTATCTATGGTCAAGGACTGTGTTCAACTTGTCTTTGTCAGTCTCAGTGTCAGTCTCCGTGACAATCTCCGGTGAACAAACATGAGTGGTAAACCCGGCTGAATGATTACTCCTGTGGATGGACTAACCCGTTTGTCATTATGTACTGAGTATTTCCTTGAAGTAATTTAATTTCATGAATTTATTGAATATGAATGATGAAATATAAGCCCTTTCTGTGATGTCGCCGACGCCTCGATCGTAGGCACTCTTGTTATTTACTTTCGATATAAGCCCTTTATGTGATGTCGCCGACGTCCGATCGTGGCACTCTTGTTATTTACTTTCGATATAAGCCCTTTATGCGATGTCGCTCAGACGTCCGACTGTGGCACTCTTGTTATTTACTTTCGATATAAGCCCTTTACGTGATGTCGCTAAGACGTCCGACTGTGGCATCACAGTTATTTATTTTCATTATAAGCCCTTTCCGAGATGTCGCATAGACGTCCGACTGTGGCACGCACTATCATTTATATTTCAATATAAGCCCTTTATGTGGTGTCGCTCAGATGCCCGAGTGCGGCATGTTAATTTATTTTTACCTTTCGAGGCGTCGCTTCAGATACCCGATCGGTTTTCAGTTATTTTGTTGGGATTTCGGGAGGACTACCACCTGACTTCCTTTTTATTTTAACATGTCGTGCAAATTTATTATTTGAGTGTGCATTGCTAACTGCTCATGGTGCATCATGTTTGCATTTGTTATATTTATGTCCGAATTGTCTTGCGAGTACATTCAAAGTACTCACCTGGCTTGTTGATTTGGCCAGATGTTGACGAAGGCGATCTTATGGATGAAGAGTTCGATAGCGAGTCCGACGCCTAGATGAGTCCCAGTCAGTCCCGTGCGAATCTTGGAAATTTGGTCACTTGTATCATATACGCTTCCGCTACCCAAATAAAATCATTGAGCCTCACTCCGACGCTTGATGAGCTGTAAGATTAGGAGTCATGTCACCCACTTCACTGTGACATATCCACCACCACTTTTATTACAAGTCAGTAGTATGCCACCCCACCCTCGTGCCATATCCGCCCTTATGTATAATATTGGCGTGCTTGTAATAAATCGTTGAGCAGCCTCAGCTCAACCTTGTGTAATATTTAGTACTTCTGGATTTCTGTATCAAGAATTTGTCTACCAGTAAGGAGGATTCTCCTATACTAGAAATAAAAGGGGTCGGTTTCTCAATAAGTATTTTATTGGAAAACCGGTCGTGACAAGGATCCTGTTCATCGGGAGGGGTATGGCGTACCGCAAAACGGAGGAAACGGACTTCTCTTGGACCTCCTATGGTCGAAACAGGGTCCTGTTGATCGGGAGGGATGTGGCGCACTGCAAAACGGGGGAAATGGACTTGTGTTGGAGCACTACGGTCAAAACGGGGGTCCTGTTCATCAGGAGGGGTGTGGCGTACCGCAAAAAGGGACTCCATGGGATACTGTTCATCTCCACCGTCGACCTCCTCTAGCCTCCACGGCTCATCGCTCATCCACCGTCGACCTCCTCCAGCCTCCACCGCGATCGCTCATCCACGGGCTCCTGCTCATCCAGCCTCCACCGCCCTTCACCGGCCATCGCTCAACCAGCCCTCTCCACGGGTCCTATTCAACCACCCTCCACGGGCTATCGCTCATCCAGCCCTCCACCGGCTACTATTCAACCAGCCCTCCACGGGGCCCTGTTCATCCACCCCCAACTGGCTCGATCGGGGTCTTGTTCATCCAGCGGCAATGGCCTCTACTACCATGGGGTCTTGTTCATCCAACCCCCACCGAACTGTTCATCCAACCCCCCCTAACAACGCCATCGCTCATCAATAGGCAGCATCGATTGGCTTCAGTTAGCATCAGTAGTGAAGGAATCACTCGGGTTCAGTTAACAGCAAGGGATCGATCGCTCGAGGTCAGTAACGTAGCTAGTGCAATCGCTCGGGTTCAATTAGAGCCCAACACCTCGCTCGGGTTCAGTTAGAGCGCAACGCCCCGCACACACGCACGTACGTGTACGAGAAACATGCATCGCTCGGCCTCCGACCACTCACCGTAACCGGGAACTCCACGATATTTTCCTCGCCCACGCTTCTACCACGGTTTTTTCCGTCATGGACGGCCCAAAGAATGTCATGCAGCTGCGTCTCCGGCCCGCCCAGGATGAAAAGCCCATTTTCTGTCATGATTTTTTGTCACAAAAGTAGGATCCCACCACATCTATGATTATACCAGGTTTTGTCACAATTATCGTCATAGAAGTGTCATAAGCATGACAGAAAAAAATTCGTTCGACCCAAATTGTCACGGATGTGTCTTTTTTTGTAGTGTAAATAGCTTCATATGGAGAGAAAAGGAAACCGCTCCACTATATACATAGCCAGGACGAGCCTACACGGTTGCTTGCTGGGGTTGCTCTCTTCACACTCTCTCACACAAAACGACTGTGGCCACATCTCTAACATCCAGGCGGATCACGTCCGCCAGGGGAAGGGGTGGATGCTTAGTGTAGATGCGGTCGCCGTCACCGATGGTGAAAACCCACTGTCGGCACGTCCCAATCAGGGGTCCCCGCCGTTCTCTCTCACAAAGTCGGTGAGGTTGTGATGTAGGGCGGAACCCTACGTGGACGATCTTTCACGTTGGAGCGGATCCTACGGGGAATCACGAAGAACACGTGGAAGAACAAGAGGGAAACACGGGGGAAACGAGAGAGAAATCACTTAACCAACAAGAGATCAATCACACAAGTGCTAGATCACCGATCACATAAGGTGGTACAAGATTCAAAAACAACAAAGGAAAGATACAAACGGTAGCCGTTCTTCTCCGTGAGGAGGCCTTGATGGGGTCCACCCTAGAAGGGGGTCTTGAATCTGCTTGGGGGATCTTCTCCGTAGAGGTCCTGAGCTCCGAGGAGAAGTAGCCAAGTGGATGAGCAAAGGCTCTCACACAAAATATGAGCTAATCCAATGCTAACCCTAGAAAGCGGAAGGGTATGGAGTATATATAGTCTAGGGGCGAAGGGGTACATGGGATTCGGCCCGGATGCACTGCACGCAGGCAGGGGAGGCCGGATGTCCGGGACTTCGCGAGGCGCCGGATGTCCGGGCTATCCTGCCGGATGTCCGGGCTGGAGCGGCCACTTCTGCCGAATCGGGTGGGTGGCGCCGGATTTCCGGGCCACTGGCCGGATATCCGGGCTGGGGGCCGGATGTCCGGGGCCGGACGCCGGATGTCCGGGGCCGGACGCCGGATGTCCGGGCCCTGTAGACTTGGGCAGCTTGGCTGAGGCTTAGGTAGATGCTCCAGGGGCCGGATGTCCGGGCCCGGAAGGTGAACTTGCTCTGCTTCCGCTGGTTCTCTTCATCCATGGACTTGGCGGCTCGTCCGTCTTCACGTGCATCTTCGGAAGGCTCCTCTTGACACCTAATGATGCATAGCATATCGGACTTAGGTAGTAGCCATGTCTCGAGTGGATCATATGTGATATCACTAAGGAAAGAAGTCACCTCGTTCTCGAGAGCTCTATCTCTAGCTCGTGTCATGGGTCCTCTTGGCTCTTGATGAGACGGTTGTAGATCCGTGGGGATGATCGTGGGATGCTCCGTATCATCTCCCCCCCCCCTTGGGAGAGATCCGACCTCGGATCAAAAGCTTCATCTCCATGGTATGGTGCGAGGTCCTTGACGTTGAAGATGTCACTCATGTTGTATTTGTCTTGAGGTAGGTCGATCTTGTAAGCGTTGTCGTTGTAGCGTGCTAGCACCTTGAAGGGTCCATCGGCTCGAGGGAGAAGCTTGGACTTGCGTTCTTTGGGGAAGCGGTCCTTGCGAAGGTGTAGCCACACTAGATCACCAATGTTGAAGACCATGGTTTGCTTGTTGGCGTTGAGCTTGGTTGCTTGTCGGTGTACTTGGCGCTCGATGGTGTGCCTTGTATCTTCGTGCATCTTCTTGATGTAGCTTGCTCGTGCACTCGCATCCATGTCGGTGCGCTCTTGGAGAGGAAGTGGTAGAATGTACAATGGGGACAATGGGTTGAAACCGTAGACGACCTCGAAGGGGGACTTGCCGGTAGTCGAGTGTCTTGCACGGTTGTAGGCGTACTTGGCGATGGGCAGACATGCTTCCCACTCCTTGATGTTCTTCTTGATCAAGACACGAAGTAGAGTGGATAGTGTGCGGTTCGTCACCACCGTTTGGCCGTCGGTTTGAGGATGGTATGCCGAGGAGAACAAGAGCTTGATTCCGAGCTTGGCGCATAGGGTCTTCCAAAAGTAACTCAAGAACTTGACGTCACGATCGGAGACGATTGTCTTTGGTACGCCATGGAGTCGCAAGATTTGCCTACAAAAGAGATTTGCAACATGTGAAGCATCGTCTATCTTGTTGCAAGGAATGAAATGTGCCATCTTAGAAAATCTATCCACAACAACAAACACGGAATCCTTGCCATTTTGAGTCCTAGGCAAACCAAGTACAAAATCCATACTAATGTCTTCCCATGGTTGATATGGAATAGGAAGAGGCATGTAAAGACCATGAGATTGAGCTTTAGACTTAGCTTTGCGACATGTATAGCATCGGGTGGTGAAGCGTGAGACACCGCGGAACATCTTGGGCCAAAAGTAGTTGTTGGAGAGCGTGGCGAATGTCTTGTCGCGTCCAAAGTGTCCCATGAGTCCGCCTCCATGAGCCTCTTGCAAAAGGAGCAAACGAAGTGAAGACTCGGGAATGCAAAGTTTGTTAGCTCTCATAAGATAACCATCCTTGATGTAATATTGTCCCCAAGAAGTATGCGTCAAACACTTAGCATAAGGAGAAGCAAAAGATGGATCATGCTCATACAAGTCTTTTATATGCTCAAAACCAATAACATTCAACTCAAGTTGAGTAACAAGCATGCTTATGCGTGAAAGCGCGTCGGCAACTACATTTTCTTTACCCTTAATGTACTTGATCACATAAGGAAAAGATTCAATGAATTCACTCCATTTTGCATGACGCTTGTTTAATTTAGTTTGACCTTTGAGGTACTTAAGCGTTTCATGATCGGTATGGATGACAAACTCATGAGGTCTAAGGTAATGTTCCCAAACATGTAGCACACGCACTAAGGCCTACAATTCTTTGTCATAGATGGGATAATTAAGTTGAGCACCGGAGAGTTTTTCACTAAAATAAGCAATGGCTCGTTTTTCTTGCATCAAAACTCCGCCAATTCCGGTACCACTTGCATCACAATGAACCTCAAAAGTTTTGTCAAAATTGGGCAAAGCAAGAATAGGAGCATGAGTAAGCAAAGACTTGATCTCATCAAAAGCGGTTGACTGCAAAGTTACCCAAACAAAGGGAGTATTCTTCTTACTCAAGGCATGCAAAGGAGCGGCAATTGTGCTAAAATCTTTCACAAAGCGACGATAAAAACCCGCAAGACCAAGAAAACTTCGCACTTGTTGCAAATTGGTGGGTTGGGGCCAAGTTTTAATTGCTTCAATTTTAGACTCATCAACATGGACACCATTTGAGGATACTAAAAAACCCAAAAAAACCACTTTGTCAACGCCAAAAGTGCATTTTTTCAAGTTTGCATAAAGGCATTCCTTACGAAGAGTTTGCAACACAGATTTTACATGATTGATGTGCTCTTTCATTGTTTTGCTAAACACAAGAATATCATCAAAGTAAACCACAACAAAGACTCCAATGTAAGGACGAAGCACATGATGCATAAGATGCACGAAAGTACCGGGAGCCTCCGAAAGACCCATAGGCATCACTAACCACTCATATAAACCAAATTTGGTTTTGAAAGCAGTTTTCCATTCATCACCCTCTTGTATGCGGATTTGATAATAGCCACTTTTAAGGTCAATTTTTGAGAAAAAGTTGGCTCCACTAAGTTCATCAAGCATATCATCTAAGCGAGGAATGGGATGCCTATATCGAACGGTGATAGCATTTATAGGTCTACAATCGGAACACAAGCGAAAACTTCCATCGGGCTTAGGCACAAGTATAGCGGGAACGGCACAAGGTCTTAAGCTTTCACGTACATGACCGTTGTCGATTAGTTGTTGTACTTGCCGTTGAATCTCCTTGGTTTCTTCGGGATTGACTCGGTATGGAGCTTTGTTTGGTAGAGGCGCCCGGGATGAGGTCGATTCGATGCTCAATGCCTCAAGAGGAGGTAGACCCGAGGGAGCTCATCGGGAAAACATCTTGAAATTCCTGCAAAGAGATTGAAACACCAAAGGTAGCTCGTGAATGGTGTTAGTTTTTGGTTCTCCATCCTTGCACACAAGGACAAAGTGCATCACACTCGATGGGTTCTCACACACTTCTCTCATCTCACTTTTGGTGGCGAATAGGATGAGGTTTTTCTCTCTAGGCGAAGAGGCGCTTAAGTTTGGCTTGTGGCTCTCACTCATTTTTGGGTTGATCACTTTCTCACTCTTGTCTCTATGATGGGTGGCTTGCTTGTCGGCTATCACTTGAGTAGGAGACATAGGTCGTAGCACATATTCCTTCCCTTTCATCTTGAAGCTATAGTGATTGGTGCGCCATTGTGGATGACACCACAGTCGAATTGCCATGGTCGACCTAGAAGTAGGTGGGAAACGGTCATTGGGACCACATCACATTCCAACGTGTCTTCATAAGCACCAATTTTGAAGGAGACTTGGACCGTATGCTCGACTTGTATAGTGCCGAAGTCACTTAGCCATTGAACCTTGTAGGGGTGCGGGTGCTTCCTCTTGACCAATTGAAGTTTGGAACATAGTTCTTCACTTGCCAAGTTGTGGCAACTACCTCCATCGATGATGACCTTGACGGACCTTCCGTTGATGCCGGCCTTTGTGTGGAAGATGTGGCATCTTTGGTCGTCTTCTTGTTGGTGTTGAAGGGTCAAGACCTTGGAGACAACGAGAGCAGGACTCGAATCCTCATCGCAAAAGACTTGATCATATTCATCTTCGTTCACTTGCCGGTGCATGGCCACTTGCTCAAGGGCTTCCATCTCCTTATCACTCATTGAGTCATAGGTGCCGTCGTCGTTGAGGATCATGGTGCGCTTGTTGGTGCATTCGTAGAACTTGTGGCCTCGGCCGCCGCAAGTGAAACACTTGAAAGTGCTTGTTTTGATGGTCTCATCGGTTGGAGTAGATGATGAAGCACGCGGCTTGAAGTTGCTTGTAGTAGGAGGAGGACGACTTGAACTTGTCGACTTTCTCTTGTAACTCGACTTGTCGTCGTTGTTTGTAGAAGGTTTGGTTGATGTAGATGTTGTAGGAGTTGTTGAAGCTTGGTTGTTGGAGAAGCCGTAGGTCTTGGATGAGTACTTGGCTTACTTGAAGTCATCTTGCACTTGGCGTTCCGCCTTTGTGGCTTGATGCACGAGCTCAATGAGGGTTGAGTATGGTTGGAAGTTGGCGATCTTCTTGATGGGATGATTTAGTCCATTCAAGAAACGTGCCATAGTTTTCTCATCATCTTCCTTGACATTGGCTCGAATCATGGCTATCTCCATTTCCTTGTAGTATTCTTCAACACTCTTTGTTCCTTGCTTGAGTAGTTGGAGTTTCTTGAAGAGGTCGCGGTTGTAGTAGGTTGGCACAAAATGTGCTCGCATGACATCCTTCATTTGAGCCCAAGTGGTGATTGAGGTTCACCTCTTGCTTGTCGTCGCCAATGATTTGTTCCCACCATATGAGCACATAGTCTTGGAACTCAAGTGATGCCATAGCGATTTTCTTCGCTTCATCATAGTTGTGCAACCGAAGATTTTGTCAACCTTCAATGCCCATGAGAGGTAGTCTTCGGGTCATTGCTTCCATTGAACTTGGGCATGGTGAATTTTAGCTTGTCAGAAGCGTTGTTCTTCATTGTGTTGTTGGCGATGTTGATGATGACGCCCTTGACGTGGATTGCAATCGTCTTCATGTTGCTCTTGGCGTGGAGGAAGACTATGATCCACTTGCTCTTGTTGAACTTGAGGTTGAAGTGGAGCTTGACGAACTTGTGGGGGAGCTTGAGGAACTTGACGTTGTACATGAGGTTGGTAGTTCCTCTCTTGGATTTCTTCTCGAAGGGCTTCCTCTTGATTGCGCCGTTCGCGATTGCGGTTGGCGAAGGCTCTACTTGATTCTTGAAGGGCACGTTGCGCCTCAAGAGCTTGCGCTTCACGTTGTTGTTGTTGAAGACGCCGAGACTTGGCGCCTTGTTCGCCTTAGGTGAAGACGCGCCGTTCTTCCTCTTGTTGGCGGCGAAGACATTGTCGTTCTTGAGCTTGAGCAAAAGCGCCTTGGTTTGATTGAGGACGAGGAACTTGATCGTCAACTTGCTCTTGTGAATGCTTGTCATGTAGCGGGTTGCGAGATGCATGACGGTCTTGACGCGCGGCACGACGAAGAGTGTTCAAGTAGGTGTACTTGAGTCGAGAAGGTGTCGCCGGAGTGTCGACTCGATCGGCTCCGCCTTGATGATGAAGAAGTTGAATGATGCCGTTTCTCATCAAGGCGCGGATCTCGCCCATTCGTGCATCATTCTCTTGCTTGTGAGCGCCTAACTTGTTGTCGGTAGTCCCTTGTACGCTGCTCGGAGAGTCGCAAGTCGGTGGCGAGGTTGTCGATCGGTCGCCATTGCTTGTTGTTCTTGGTGCAACGCTCGTTGTGCACCAAAGAGGTGGCTCTTGGTGACGATGATGACATGTCGTCGCCTTGCTCGATGAAGAGTGGGTTGGTAGAAGTACTTGGCCTATCCATCATTCCAAGCAAAATGTGAGTGGTAGAACGGAGAAGAACTTATACCAATGTACCTTTGACCGATGTTGATGATGAATCAAGTTCACTCAAATGCGGACAATGAAATAGCACTATTGGTACCAATTCTTGTCGGTTCTCACACCTACACAAATAAAAGCTTATGGTGGAGCTCGGTTAGGATGGTGGCACAAAATTTGATGCAATTGTAAGTGAGACTCAATAATGTTGGAAATGATTCACAACTTTGCAAATGCAACAAGTAGACCAATAGCAAGATATGGTACACGGAAACACACACGCAAATATATAATATGGGGTTATGCAACCAAGGATGAGCCAAAATGTGAATTCACCAAGATGCTCTTGTTGCACAACACTAGAGAGACGCTAGCACGATTGTACAATAGGCGGATACGAACTTGTGCACAACCTACTAAGCAAAAATGCAACGACTTCTATCCCAAGTATGCTATATGTATGGTGTTTCGATGTGTTGATCCAAGATGATCAAGTATGACAATCTTAATGTTGTATGATGCTATGGTTCTTGCTCATAAGCTCTTTGCTTATCTTTCTCTTTTTGCTTAAAAAGCTTGATTGGCTCTTTCTCTTTTGAGCTCTTTTCTCATGCAAAATTTCACGAACCAAGATAGCAATTGTGTATGCGATGACAACTTTGTGACACACGAGTTGATGCCAAGATATGCACCACTTTGGTATGGTATGTCTGCTATGGAGTATGATCACTAATGTGCACAAGTCATGTTGCCGGCAATACTCAATGGCTAGTCTCGATGGGTAAGCAACGCAAAAGATGGTCTATGATGGTTATCAATGCAATTGCAAGTAATGAAAAAGATGTCGACGATGTTACCATCCTTGGCGAAGATGAGCGGTGGTGATGTTGATGTTGATCCGTACCTAGATAGCCGAAACACAAAAGGATACGGAAACCCCAACTCAAATTCTCAAGGCAAAATTTGGCAACATTGTCGGAATTGGTAGTGGGAAAGGCTATGGAGGTGTTATGCGGAAGTGGTGGAGGTAAGTGGAAGTGTATGTGGTCACGGGACAAATTTTGGCGAGAGTTAGGCGGTAAACGGGGTGGTGGATGGGGATTGCTGCTGCCAGGAGCCGGATGTCCGGGCAGGAAGCCGGATGTCCGGGGTGCCGGATGTCCGGGCTGGTCGGGCCGGACGTCCGGGCTCTGGATCCGTGGACGAACTCGATGAACACCGCGTGGAGAGGTCAAATCCGGGGCAAAATTCGGGCGATTTTGTGGAAGAGTATTGTGCAAATGGTGGGGGTATGCTAGATCTACCTGCAACACACGAAATCCGCGGATCAAATCCAACAAAACTTCATCACACCAACAAATCACAAAAAAAATTTGGGGCTATTTTTGGTGGGGAATTTTCGGAATTAGGACAAAAACAACAAAATCAAGCTAGAAAAAGAGGGGTAGGGGCTCCAAAAACCTGATCAACGTGGCTCATGATACCAAGATGATGTAGGGCGGAACCCTACGTGGACGATCTTTCACGTTGGAGCGGATCCTACGGGGAATCACGAAGAACACATGGAAGAACAAGAGGGAAACACGGGGGAAACGAGAGAGAAATCACTTAACCAACAAGAGATCAATCACACAAGTGCTAGATCACCGATCACATAAGGTGGTACAAGATTCAAAAACAACAAAGGAAAGATACAAACGGTAGTCGTTCTTCTCCGTGAGGAGGCCTTGATGGGGTCCACCCTAGAAGGGGGTCTTGAATCCGCTTGGGGGATCTTCTCCGTAGAGGTCCTGAGCTCCGAGGAGAAGTAGCCAAGTGGATGAGCAAAGGCTCTCACACAAAATATGAGCTAATCCAATGCTAACCCTAGAAAGAGGAAGGGGATGGAGTATATATAGTCTAGGGGCAAGGGGTACATGGGACTCGCCCGATGCACCGCACGCAGCAGGGAGGCCGGATGTCCAGCGTCGGGCGGATGTCCGGCCTTCGCGAGGCGCCGGATGTCCGGCTATCCGCCGGATGTCTGGCTGGAGTGGCCACTTCGCCGAATCGGTGGGTGGCGCGGATTTCCGCCACCGGCCGGATATCCGGCTGGGGGCGGATGTCCGGGCGGACGCCGGATGTCCGGGCTGGCCGCGGATGTCCGGCCTCAGACTTGGGCAGCTTGGCCGAGGCTGAGGTAGATGCTCCAGGGGCCGGATGTCCGGGGCCTTGGCCGGATGTCCGGGGCCTGGAAGGTGAACTTGCCTGTTTCCGTTGGTTCTCTTCATCCATGGACTTGGCGGCTCGTCTGTCTTCACGTGCATCTTCGGAAGGCTCCTCTTGACACCTAATGATGCATAGCATATCGGACTTAGGTAGTAGCCATGTCTCGAGTGGATCATATGTGATATCACTAAGGAAAGAAGTCACCTCGTTCTCGAGAGCTCTAGCTCTAGCTCGTGTCATGGGTCCTCTTGGCTCTTGATGAGACGGTTGTAGATCCATGGGGATGATCGTGGGATGCTCCGCATCAGGTTGCCTTCGTCCCTTGCTCACTGCCGTAACGTGGGCAGTTGCCGCCTCCCGCCGCCCTCCTCTAGGTTGAGCTACGTCCCGACATCCCTCAGGTACAACTTCCTTACAGCTGGCTTGCACCACTGCCCCATCTGCCCACATCGCTCCATGTGGATATTTCTCTACTTATTTGCACCGCACATACCTCTACTGGCTTCTACGTATTGTATTTGTGATGAGTTTATGTCTCATCAACTAGTCCCAGTAATCTTATTCTAATCATGCTTCTTCAATTTCTTTGGCACAGGGATGCTCATCTCGATTTTGGTGAAACTGCACAAAATGATCTGATGGTCAAAGGGTTGTAAACTTCATTTCTTCGGAAGCTTCAACATTGCCAGCAAATTAAAGCCTGGTTAAGTTTACGGTTCAAGTGCTAGGGACTGCATGGATCATTTTTTTCTTTAGTTGTCTCTGTTCCAAAATAAGTGTCAACTTTAGTTGTAGTACAACTTTGTACTAAAGTTTGCATAAAGTTGAGACACTTATTTTGGAACGGAGGGAGTACATATTGGCTATGATCTGTCAATCATTGAGATGCAATAGCATGCATGTTAGTCTCCTTTGTATTTGATGAAATTTTACAACGGGGCAACCTTGGACGCAAGATACATGAAACAGAAGCCGGAAGCTTCATAACATTGTACAAATTTATCTCGCTGAGAAATTACATTACGTACTACTCCCTCCTTTTCGGTTTGGAGGGCTTATCTCAAAATTTTAGATTTCTCATTTTATAAGTCTCAATTTGATGGTTCCCTACCACATGTTGAGATTTCAAGGTGCATTAAATCATCGCATGCAAGTATTAAGAGAAAATTAAGCAATGCATGGACATCATGCATGCATGCATTGCAATTAATGCATTGGTAAACATAATATTTTGAGGAAAACGAGTGCATTAATTGAGTGTTTTTGCAAACTACAAAAAATATTCCACCACTCACCATCTACCTTGGTTGATGAGATTTTGAATTGAGCCCTATAAGCCAGAAAGGATAGGTAGTATACTACTATGTAAAGATTTAGGTGTCGAACAGTGTCCAGAAAATATGGTGGTAGTGTGAGGTGGGCCATGTAATCACTGAGCCTGCGTGTTTTCACTACTTTCGCACTCCTCCGCTGTAAGAATGGAGAAAATTGTAATCTAGTACCTCCTTTCGCCGAAGCGTGGGACATCCAGCAGTCATACCACCTCAGTAATAATGACCAATGAACCGTCAAATCACATAGACCGAGCAAAAAGTTGGACGGACGAAGCAACCATCACTCTTGAACCCGCTTCTCCCTTCAACGCAGGCGCCAGTGAGAGGTCGCGTCCGCTCTGCCAGGCCATGAATGCAGCACCGATTCTTTGGAGCGGTGTTGACCGTTTTGGGCGGGAAGCGCGCGCGGGCAATGGAGGGGCTTTGTGTGGGACAGGCTGGTCAGGAGCGGGCGTGGCAACTGTCCCGACCGGATGCCCGGAAACGAGAGGATGCACCAACTCTCATGGCTAAATCGTACACTACACACCATCTCTCTGTAGGAGTAGGTCTATGTGTCGCTCTCTCTAACACACACACGCTGTTAAACACACACACACGCACGCACGCACACACAGGTTCATAGAATAGGAATATCATGCGAGTGCGAAGCCACAGGAAATGAGATACAAATGGAGTACGTACAATAAGAGAAGAGGTGACGAATATTCCATCAAACCTGGACTGAGGAGTAGTAATCCCTCCATCTAGGTGTTAAGTCATCTTACGAAAACCAGATATTCCCAAAATATTTAGGCGTCTTCCATTAACTTTGCATCTCAATCCCCTCCTGGCCTCGTTGCTAGCGAGCGTTGTTACTTACTCTGCCTTGTTATCTCCCCCGGAAACCCAATGCATGGAGCGCAACTACGCGTTGATCAGTCAAGAAATCAAAGCCGTCTGGCATGCGAGTTAATACATGGCCCTGCATGGTAGCTAAAACGGCATCTCTTAGTTGTTGTGATTAATTGTTGCGTTTAGAGACAGAAATCAGGGCTTTCATTGGAGGAAGGACCGGTCAAGTTTCTCCTTCTCCTCCAATCTGCTTGCACCTTGGTCCCCCTGCACCTTCTAACGTGACTTAGGCTGGTCATAGTGGGGAGTAACTTATACTAGTGTCATGCATATGACACTAGTCTAAGTTACTATCTTCATAGTGCAAAGTAACATGGTAGTAGTGTCATAGATGGCTTTATTTATTAGCTCATAGACTCATTATGCTTTGGGAAGCGCTATGTTACAGTAACATATTATGTTACCACAAGCACCTCTTTCCTCATTAAACACGTGCCACATTAGCAAAATTGTCTTGGGATGTGTTAAGTTACTACCTAAGTTACCCCACTATAGCTAGCCTTACACCTAGAAGGAGGGAGTAGTACGAGATACGGTGGCACACTGACTTAGGTCGAATACAAGTGCCCAAAATTATTGGAAGAGAGCAAAGTGTACAAACTAAATAATTAAAAGAGTAAAATGCACCGTTGGTCATTGAACTTATCGTATAAGTGCACTTTGGTCACTGTACTCAAGAATACGGTCGATACGGTCACTATATACGTGATGAGGTGATTATACAGTCACTACGAGATCGTATAGCTCTGTATTCATCCATTTTGACCAGTCAAAGAATCCTCCTGGCGCCTTGTCAGGTCAGTTTTCTCTCTCTGTCATGCGGGTCCTACCTATCATTGGGTGGAAGAAAGAATTTGAACGAAAATAAAAACATGCACGGGGGCGTGGATCGAACCCTAGACCTCACGCTTTATACGGGCAAACAGGTTAACCAGCTACACCAACCTCCAGTTGTGATTAACTAGTGGCAAATTTAGTTTTCTACCTTCAGTAGTGGCACACGCATGCAGCGCGTATGTTGAAGTGCATGCACATGCACTAGCATGGACTCAAGTCACACGCTGGTCACTATTGCTGCAAGTTCGTGCAGTACCTCGCCTGTTGTCTGTCGTTCCCTTCGTTGACCCTGCCACCTGAGGTCGTCGACCCGTTGCTCTACCACTACGCCAAGTCCGAGCTCTCGCTGCTTGTGGCACAACGCATACGAACTCCGTCTACATGAGATGACATGGCCATCAATGATGATTATGATGACACCCACACTAGGTCGCTCTACTCGCCTTGTGTGCACGATTGTCGTGCGGCTGCCGAAGTACGACCATGTGGCCTCAACTTCGTCGCCGGTCGCCGGTGTGTGCATACTGTGTGCTAACTAGTGTGTGTCTGCCCGTTGCGTGCTAGTGTGCGAGTGCATGCATGCGTATTATGTGCATGTTATAATAAGGATTCACTTAAAATTGTACGTGAGCGAACAAAGGGATCAATTGGACAGTGTTCATGAGCAGTAGCCAGATGTGTGAGGTAAGATACACCGCTGGCGCTTTTAATTTTTCTTATTAAATTTTTGACCTCTCACTGGTAGGACCCAACATACTAAGTGGAGAGAGGTAAGGTGACTAAGGCTGCATTATCCACCAACACTGCTTTAAATCCCAAAAGACCTTACCACCAAAGCCACATGACACGATTATGATTTAAATCTCAATGACTCCCACGCAAAAAAAAACACGGCATGCTTGTCACATGAATGCAGGAATGTATAAAATGTTATTTTCCTCTCGTTCATCATAATGTGAGGGTGGTGTAGCTGGTTAGCCTATTCGCTCGTCAAACTTGAGGTCTCGGGTTCGATAACCACACTTGAGCATAATATTATTTTTGTTCGACTTCTTTCTTCCACCCAATGACAGGTAGGCCCCGCATGACAGAGAGAGAAAGTGATCTGGGGCGGTGCCAGGAGGATTCTTTGACTGGTCAAAATGGATGGATACGAAGCTATACAATCTCGCAGTGATCGTATAATCACCTCATCACATATACGATGCAGCCTCGGCGCTTGTTTTCTAGGGTTTGCACTCTTCACACTCTCTCTCCACTATATATATACACGCTGGAGCCTCAGTGCTTGTAGTTGCTCTCTTCACACTCTCTCACCCTCTCCAGATCTAAACAAGACTTCGTTGGCCTCTCTCTCTCTCCCCTCACTGTTGGTCAAAGAGCCGGCAAGATCCGTCCGCCGGGAAGGGAAGGAGGCTTAACGCTGTCGCCGTCGGCGAGGGAGGGAATCCACTACCGGCGCAGCTGTTCTCTTTCACCCAGCAGTGGCGCGGGAGGGCCTCCAACCCCTTCTTCCTCGCCTCTGTACATAGTGTGGGCAGAACGGCATCCAGTCGCCCATTGAACCACACCCCAAGAACCTTAAGGTATAATTTACTTATTCCACATGCATTGCTCTAGCTGCATGTGGGCTTTTTCTGCTTTTGCACTTGAATCTAGGTGTTGGATCAAACTGGAAAGTAGTGGGGAAAGTTGTGTAGCATGAATCTAGGACGTGGTTCAAATAGTAAAGGAAGGGGGAAAGTTGTGGGGAAAGTTGTATAACATGAATCTAGATGTGGTTCAAAGAGGAAAGGAAGGGGGAAAGTAGTACATACTTGTTGGGGAACGTAGTAATTTCAAAAATATTCCTACGCACACGCAAGATCATGGTGATGCATAGCAACGAGAGGGGAGAGTGTTGTCTACGCACTCGTGAGACCGTGGCGAAGCGTTATAACAACGCTGTTGATGTAGTCGTGCGCCTTCACGATCCGACCGATCCAAGTACCGAACGACGGCACCTCCGAAGTTCGCACACGCTCATCTCGATGACGATCCCCGGCTCCGATCCAGCAAAGCGTCGGGATGAGTTCCACAAGACGACGCGGCGCAGGACGATGATGATGCTCCACCGACGCAGGGCTTCACCTAAGCTCCGCGACGATATGACTTCACCGGCGCAGGGCTTCGCTTAAGCTCCGCGACGATATGACCGAAGTGGAATATGGTGGAAGGGGGCACCGACACGGCTAAGGAACGATCCGTAGATCAACTTGTGTGTTCATGGGGTGCCCCTGCCCCGTATATAAAGGAGGGAGGGAGGAGGAGGCCGGCCCTAGTAGGGCGCGCCATGGGGAGTCCTACTCCCACCGGAGTAGGATTCCCCTTCCTAGTCCAACTAGGAGTCCTTCCATGTAATCGGGAGTATGAGACAAGTAAGGGAAGAGAGAAGGAGGGAAGGAAGGGTGCGGCCCTCCCCTAGTCCACCCGGACTAGGCCATGGGGCGCGCGCCTGCCCTAGGCAGCCCTCTCTCTTTCCCGCAGGCCCAATAAGGCCCAATACTTCTCCCGGCGAATTCCCGTAACTCTCCGGTACTCCGAAAATACCGAATCATTCGAACCTTTCCGAACTCCGAATATAGTCGTCCAATATATCGATCTTTACGCCTCGACCATTTCGAGACTCCTCGTCATGTCCCCGATCTCATCCGGGACTCCGAACTCCTTCGGTACATCAAAACTCATAAACTCATAATATAACTGCCATCGAAACCTTAAGCGTGCGGACCCTACGGGTTCGAGAACTATGTAGACATGACCTAGAACTATTCTTGGTCAATAACCAATAGCGGAACCTGGATGCCCATATTGGCTCCTACATATTCTACTGAAGATCTTTATCAATCAAACCGCATAACAACATACGTTGTTCCCTTTGTCATCGGTATGTTACTTGCCCGAGATTCGATCGTCGGTATCCAATACCTAGTTCAATCTCGCTACGGCAAGTCTCTTTACTCGTTACGTAATGCATCATTCCGTAACTAACTCATTAGCTACATTGCTTGCAAGGCTTATAGTGATGTGCATTACCGAGAGGGCCCAGAGATACCTCTCCGACAATCGGAGTGACAAAACCTAATCTCAAATACGCCAACCCAACATGTACCTTTGGAGACACCTGTAGTACTCCTTTATAATCACCCAGATTACGCTGTGACGCTTTGGTAGCACCAAAGTGTTCCTCCGTAAACGGAGTTGCATAATCTCATAGTTACAGGAACATGTATAAGTCATGAAGAAAGCAATAGCAACATACTAAACGATCAAGTGCTAGGCTAACGGAATGGGTCATGTCAATCAGATCATTCTCCTAATGATGTGATCCCGTTAATCAAATGACAACTCATGTCTATGGTTAGGAAACATAACCATCTTTGATTAACGAGCTAGTCAAGTAGAGGCATACTAGTGACACTGCTTGTCTATGTATTCACACATGTATTATGTTTCCGGTTAATACAATTCTAGCATGAATAATAAACATTTATCATGATATAAGGAAATAAATAATAACTTTATTATTGCCTCTAGGGCATATTTCCTTCAGTCTCCCACTTGCACTAGAGTCAATAATCTAGTTCACATCGCCATGTGATTTAACATCAATAGTTCACATCTATATGTGGTTAACACCCATAATTCACATCGACATGTGACCAACGCCCAAAGGGTTTACTAGAGTCAGTAATCTAGTTCACATCGCTATGTGATTAACACCCAAAGAGTACTAAGGTGTGATCATGTTTTGCTTGTGAGATAATTTTAGTCAACGGGTCTGCCACATTCAGAGCCGTAAGTATTTTGCAAATTTCTATGTCTACAATGCTCGCACGGAGCTACTCTAGCTAATTGCTCCCACTTTCAATATGTATCCAGATTGAGACTCAGTGTCATCTAGATTAGTGTTAAAACTTGCATCGACGTAACCCTTTACGCACGAACCTTTTTCACTTCCATAATCGAGAAACATATCCTTATTCTACTAAGGATAATTTTGACCGTTGTCCATTGATCTACTCCTAGATCACTATTGCACTCCTTGCCAAGCTTAGTGGTAGGGAATGCAATAGATCCGTACACAACATGACATACTTTATAGAACCTATGGCTGATGCATAGGAATGACTTTCATTCTTTTCTATCTTCTTCCGTGGTCGGGTTTTGAGTCTTACTCAATCTCGCACCTTGTAACACAGTGCAAGAACTCTTTCTTTGACTGTTCCATTTTGAACTACTTCAAAATCTTGTCAAGGTATGTATTCATTGAAAAACTTATCAAGCGCCTTGATCTATCTCTATAGATCTTGATGCTCAATATGTAAGCAGCTTCACCGAGGTCCTTCTTTGAAAAACTCCTTTCAAATACTCCTTTATGATTTGCAGAATAATTCTACATCATTTCCGATCAACAATATGTCATTCACATATACTTATCAGAAATGTTGTAGTGCTCCCACTCACTTTCTTGTAAATACAGTGCTTCTCCAAAAGTCTCAGATAAAACCATATGCTTTGATCACACTATCAAAGCGCTTATTCCAACTCCGAGATGCTTGCACCAGTCCATAGATGGATTGCTGAAGCTTGCACATTTTGTTAGCTCCTTTAGGATTGACAAAACCTTCTGGTTGCATCATATGCAACTCTTCTTTAATAAATCCATTAAGGAATGCTGTTTTGACATCCATTTGCCGATTTCATAAAATGTGGCAATTGCTAACATGATTCGACAGACTTAAGCATCGCTACGAGTAAGAAAATCTCATCGTATTCAACACATTGAACTTGTCGAAAACCTTTTGCAACAAGTCGAGCTTTGTAGATAGTAACACTACTATCGTGTCCGCCTTCCTCTTGAAGATCCATTTATTTAACATGGCTTGCTGATCATCGAGCAAGTCAATCAAAGTCCATACTTTGTTCTCATACATGGATCCTATCTCAGATTTCATGGCCTCAAGCCATTTCGCGAATCTGGGCTCATCATCGCTTCCTCATAGTCCGTAGGTTCATCATGGTCTAGTAACATGACTTCCGAACATGATTACCGTACCACTCGTGCGGATTTTACTCGAAGACCTACGAGGTTTGGCAGCAACTTGATCTGAAGTTTTATGATCATCATCATTAACTTCCTCACTAATTGGTGTAGGAATCACTCGGAACTGATTTCGTGATGAACTACTTTCCAATAAGGGAGAAGGTACAATTACCTCATCAAGTTCTACTTCCTCCCACTCACTTCTTTCGAGAGAAACTTCTTCTCTAGAAAGGATCCATCTTAGCAACGAAAAAACTTGCCTTCGGATCTGTGATAGAAGGTGTACCCAATAGTCACCTTTGGGTATTCTATGAAGACGCACTTCTCCGATTTGGGTTAGAGCTTATCAGGTGAAAACTTTTTCACATAAGCATCACAACTCCAAACTTTAAGAAACGACAGCTTAGGTTTACTCCTAAACCATAGTTCATACGGTGTCATCTCAACGGATTTAGATGGTGCCCTATTAAACGTGAATGCAGCTGTCTCTAATGCATAACCCCAAAACGATAGTGGTAAAACGGTAAGATACATCATAGATCGCAACATATCCAATAAAGTGCGGTTACGACTTTCGGACACATCATTATGCTGTGGTGTTCCATATGGCGTGAGTTGCGAAACTATTTCACATTGTTTCAAATGAAGACCAAACTCGTAACTCAAATATTTATCTCCATGATCAGATCGCAGAAACTTTATTTTCTTGTTGCGATGATTTTCCACTTCACTCTGAAATTCTTTGAACCTTTCAACTATTTCAGACTTATGTTTCATCAAGTAGATATACCCATATCTACTCAAATCATCTTGTGAAGGTCAGAAAAATAACGATACTTGCCACGAGCATCAACACTCATTGGATCGCATACATCGGTATATATGTGTTATTTCCAATAAGTCAGTAGCTTGTTCCATTGTTCCGAGAATGGAGTTTTAGTCATCTTGCCCAAAAGGCACGGTTCAAAGCATCAAATGATTCATAACCAAGTGATTCCAAAATCCATCCTTATGGAGTTTCTTCATGCGCTTTATACCGATATGACCCAAACGGCAAAGTGCCACAAATAAGTTGCACTATCATTATTAACTTTGCATCTTTTGGCATCAATATTATGAATATGCGTATCACTACGATCGAGATCCAATAAACTATTTTCATTGGGTGTATGACCATCGAAGGTTTTATTCATGTAAACAGAACAACAATTATTCTTTGACTTTAAATGAATAACGCTTTTGCAATAAACATGATCAAATCATATTCATGCTCAACGCAAACACCAAATAACATTTATTTAGGTTTAACACTAATCCCGAAAGTATAGGGAGTGTGCGATGATGATCATATCAATCTTGGAACTACTTCCAACACTCATCGTCACTTCCCTTCAACTAGTTTATGTTCATTCTGCAACTCCTGCTTGAAGTTACTACTCTTAGCAACCGAACCAGTATCAAATACTCGAGGGGTTGCTATGAACACTAGTAAAATACACATCAATAATCTGTATATCAAATATATCTTTGTTCACTTTGCCATCCTTCTTATCCGCCAAATACTTGGGGTAGTTCCGCTTCAAAGGACCAGTTCCATTGCAGCAAAAGCACTTAGTCTCGTGCTTAGGTCCAGACTTGGGCTTCTTCACCGAGCAGCAACTTGCTTGCCGCTCTTCTTGAAGTTCCCTTCTTCCTTTGCCCTTTTCCTTGAGACTAGTGGTCTTGTCAATCATCAACACTTGATGCTCTTTCTTGATTTCTACCTTCGTCTATTTCAACATCACGAAGAGCTCGGGAATCGCTTTTCGCCATCCCTTGCATATTATAGTTCATCACGAAGTTCTAGTAACTTAGTGATGGTGACTAGAGAATTCTGTCAATCACTATCTTATCTCGAAGATTAACTCCCACTTGATTCAAGCGATTGAAGCACCTGCATAATCTGAGCACATGCTCACTAGTTGAGCGATTCTCCTCCATCTTTTAGCTATAGAACTTGTTGCGACTTCATATCTCTCAACTCGGTATTTGCTTGAAATATTAACTTCAACTCCTGGAACATCTCATATGGTCCATGACGCTCAAAACGCCTTTGAAGTCCCGATTCTAAGCCGCTTAAGCATGGTGCACTAAACTATCAAGTAGTCATCATATTGAGCTAGCCAAACGCTCATAACGCCCGCATCCGCTCCTGCAATAGGTCTGTCACCTAGCGGTGCATCAAGGACATAATTCTTCAGGCAGCAATGAGGATAAACCTCAGATCACGGATCCAATCCGCAATATTGCTACTAACATTTTCAATACAATTTTCTCTAGGAACACATATAAAAACACAGGAAGCAACAACGCGAGCTATTGATCTACAACATAATCTGCAAAATACTACCAGGACTAAGTTCATGATAAATTAAAGTTCAATTAATCATATTACTTAAGAACTCCCACTTAGACAGACATCTCTCTAGTCATCTAAGTGATCACGTGATCCAAATCAACTAAACCATAACCGATCATCACGTGAGATGGAGTAGTTTTCAATGGTGAACATCTTATGTTGATCATATCTACTATATGATTCACGCCGACCTTTCGGTCTCCGTGTTCCGAGGCCATATCTGCATATGCTAGGCTCGTCAAGTATAACCTGAGTATTCTGCGTGTGCAAAACTGGCTTGCACCCGCTGTAGATGGACGAGAGCTTATCACACCCGATCATCACGTGGTGTCTCGCACGACGAACTTTGGCAACGGTGCATACTCGGAGAACACTACTTGATAATTTTAGTGAGAGATCATCTTAAAATGCTACCGTCAATCAAAGCAAGATAAGATGCATAAAGGATAAACATCACATGCAATCAATATAAGTGATATGATATGGCCATCATCATCTTGTGCTTGTGATCTCCATCTCAAGCACCGCCGTGATCACCATCGCCACCGGCGCGACACCTTGATCTCCATCGTAGCATCGTTGTCGTCTCGCCAACTATTGCTTCTACGACTATCGCTACCGCTTAGTGATAAAGTAAAGCAATTACATGGCTTTTGCATTTCATACAATAAAGCGACAACATATGGCTCCTGCCAGTTGCCGATAACTTCGGTTACAAAACATGATCATCTCATACAATAAAATATAGCATCACGTCTTGACCATACCACATCACAACATGCCCTGCAAAAACAAGTTAGACGTCCTCTACTTTGTTGTTGCAAGTTTTACGTGGCTGCTACGGGCTGAGCAAGAACCGTTCTTACCTACGCATCAAAACCACAACGATAGTTTGTCAAGTTGGTGCTGTTTTAACCTTCGCAAGGACCAGCGAGCCACACTCGGTTCAACTAAAGTGAGAGAGACAGACACCGCCACCACCTTTAAGCAACTAGTGCTCAAGCGGTGAAACCAGTCTCGCGTAAGCGTCACGCGTAATGTCGGTCCGGGCCGCTTCATCTCACAATACCGCTGAACCAAAGTATGACATGCTGGTAAGCAGATGACTTATATCGCCCACAACTCACTTGTGTTCTACTCGTGCATATGACATCAACGCATAAAACCAGGCTCGGATGCCACCGCTGGGGAACGAGTAATTTCAAAATATTCCTACGCACACGCAAGATCATGGTGATGCATAGCAACGAGAGGGAGAGTGTTGTCTACGCACTCGTGAGACCGTGGCGCGAAGCGCTATAACAACGCTGTTGATGTAGTCGACGCCTTCACGATCCGACCGATCCAAGTACCGAACGACGGCACCTCCGAGTTCTGCACACGCTCAGCTCGATGACGATCCCCGGCTCCGATCCAGCAAAGCGCCGGGGATGAGTTCCACAAGACGACGGCGCAGGACGATGATGATGCTCCACCGACGCAAGGCTTCGCCTAAGCTCCGCGACGATATGACTTCACCGGCGCAGGGCTTCGCCTAAGCTCCGCTGACGATATGACCAAGTGGAATATGGTGGAAGGGGGCACCGCACACGGCTAAGGAACGATCCGTAGATCAACTTGTGTGTTCATGGGGTGCCCCTGCCCCATATATAAAGGAGGGAGGGAGGAGGAGGCCGCCCTAGTAGGGCGCCATGGGGAGTCCTACTCCCACCGGGAGTAGGATTCCCCTTCCTAGTCCAACTAGGAGTCCTTCCATGTATTGGGAGTATGAGACAAGTAAGGGAAGAGAGAAGGAGGAAGGAAGGGTGCGGCCCTCCCTAGTCCAATTCGGACTAGGCCATGGGGCGCGCGCCTGCCCTAGGCAGCCCTCTCTCTCCCTGCAGGCCCAATAAGGCCCAATACTTCTCCCGGCGAATTCCGTAACTCTCCGTACTCCAAAATACCCAATCATTCGAACCTTTCCGAACTCCGAATATAGTCGTCCAATATATCGATCTTTACGCCTCGACCATTTCGAGACTCCTCGTCATGTCCCCGATCTCATCCGGGACTCAACTCCTTCGTACATCAAAACTCATAAACTCATAATATAACCATCATCGAAACCTTGCGTGCGGACCCTACGGGTTCGAGAACTATGTAGACATGACCTAGAACTATTCTTGGTCAATAACCAATAGCGGAACCTGGATGCCCATATTGGCTCCTACATATTCTACGAAGATCTTTATCGGTCAAACCGCATAACAACATACGTTGTTCCTTTGTCATCGGTATGTTACTTGCCCGAGATTCGATCGTCGGTATCCAATACCTAGTTCAATCTCGCTACGCAAGTCTCTTTACTCGCTACGTAATGCATCATTCCGTAACTAACTCATTAGCTACATTGCTTGCAAGGCTTATAGTGATGTGCATTACCGAGAGGGCCCAGAGATACCTCTCCGACAATCGGAGTGACAAAACCTAATCTCGAAATACGCCAACCCAACATGTACCTTTGGAGACACCTGTAGTACTCCTTTATAATCACCCAGCTTACGCCAGGACGCTTTGGTAGCACCAAAGTGTTCCTCCGTAAACGGAGTTGCATAATCTCATAGTTACAGGAACATGTATAAGTCATGAAGAAAGCAATAGCAACATACTAAACGATCAAGTGCTAGGATAACGGAATGGGTCATGTCAATCAGATCATTCTCCTAATGATGTGATCCCGTTAATCAAATGACAACTCATGTCTATGGTTAGGAAACATAACCATCTTTGATTAACGAGCTAGTCAAGTAGAGGCATACTAGTGACACTCTGTTTGTCTATGTATTCACACATGTATTATGTTTCCGGTTAATACAATTCTAGCATGAATAATAAACATTTATCATGATATAAGGAAATAAATAATAACTTTATTATTGCCTCTAGGGCATATTTCCTTCAATACTGGCTATCCAACACCTACGTTGGTCGAAAAGGGAAAACAATGACAAACGCGGTATGCACATCTGTAATGAATTGATCTTTTTGTTTGGGGGACAAGGCTGTAGAGTTTGAGCAGGACTAGATTTGCTGCCCTCACATAGGGAAAGGTGTCTAAAGATAACAAAACTGGGACCAACACAAATATGCTCCTTGGTTGTTTGTTCTTTGTTGCAACAGACTGTGGATCACCCCTTTATACATCGGTAGATGCACATGGTGCTGGTGCGTCCACTGTCTCGTGCAACTCTTTAGCCGTTGTTAATCTAAGGCCCTGTTCGGTTAAAAAGTCATAGGACTTTTTTTAGTCCCAACTAAAAAGTCCCTAGTCCCTACCTGTTTGGTTCCAGGGACTAAACATGGACTAGAGGTTATTAAATGACATGCTAAAAGACCATTTTACCCCTAGTAATGAACTAATAGAGATAAGGTGCGATGTAGGGTAGGGGCAACTGTTGGAAAAAGTCCCAAAATGACTCCCCCTCAGGGTCTTCTTTCTTTAGTCCCAAATGCCCACTTTTAGTCCCTAAAAGTCCCTCTTGTTTGGTTTAGATGGTACTGAAAGGGACGTATTTTATTCCCTACACCAAAAAGTCCCTGTAAACAAACACCCTCTAATAATGCCGCTGGAAAATTGATGCAATGCCACATTTAAAATAAAATTACATGTTTAACAAATTTTATTGTTAATATAATCTCTCTGTTAATATGAATCAATGCCACCGTTTGAGAATGCTATTGTCTTATGTTCTTTCCCATTTAGATAAGTTAGATGCTTCTTTTTGTTGGCCTATGTGTCATCCACCGTTATTGACCAATAGTTGTTTCCTTTGCACCTCTGTGTAAACATGGTTATTTACTTCACCTCATTGCTATTGTGACCTTTTGTTGCACTACACAAAACACTTTTGTTTTAAGAGTGTTTTGTGCTGTTCAACCAAAATGTCACACCGACAATGTTGCTTGATTACTTGATCTTAGTGGAACTGCACAAGAGGAGATCTGACTTCCTATCTGTGTTGGCAAATTTGGTTCAAATCTTCTTCTTGTGAGTTGCTTGAATTCCGCGTCATGAGAGGTCAATGCTAGCCTTATTTCACATGATTGTGTAGTGTGCTTTCATATGTTGTGCTACTAACGGTAATGTTGCTTGATTTTAGTGAACTGCAAAAATGGAGACAAGACTTCCAATCTGTATGTGCACCGTAATATCCCACTGAGGTAAGATAAGGATATTTCACAATTGTTGGCCTAAATTTTGTAATCAGAAAATTAATGTCGTTGTTTAGTGCTATACTTGTGCTCCCTAATGGACATGCCAAATCTTACATGAAGGTGAAGCTTGTCTGTTATTGAACCAAGTGATGAAGGGGAAGAACAAGCGGAAGAAAAACAAAAATCAACTCCCGGTGCTGTAATCAAGCACTGGAACTGTGATGACACAATAGTTTTGCATATTAATTTATTGCTATGGCTGGAACGAGCAATTGTTTTTCCATTGATTTGATGCCACTCTTAATGTAATATGTAATTATCTCTACTTGTGCAAACAGGGATCTTCTTTGAAGATAACATATATTTTAGTGGAACTGCACAAAAAGATGTTGGAAACATTAAACTAATCGAGGAGTATATAGTAAGCATGGCAACCACAGTAGATAACAATATATGGTTCCGGAGAATGCTTGATCTGTATGCTCTACACAATAAGCCTCCTGACAGAGGTTGGTACTCGCCCACGGATTTCATCCATATGATTGAGCTTTGTCATCTCTATTGGTGTTGTGCTACTATTTAGATACTATCATGAGAAAGTGGTATTGTCATTGAGAAGTGATTCATCTGTGTTGTTTTAAATATTTCCTTTCCTTTTTTTAAGCAAACAGCGATGCTAGCATTTAGTTGCCCTCTTGTCTTTGCACAACAGGATCATCCTCCTCTGAAGAAGAATATGGAGTACATGAAGTGCCTAGTACCAACTATGCCAGGATGAAGAAGCCAAGCCTCTCTTCTTAAGAAGGGAGTAGTTGAAGGATGGTTACATTATTGCCCACAAGAACAAACTAACTTCAGCTAAGAAGGACTCACGGATCTCCATCTTTGTTGTTGTGATGGCCAATACAATGTTGTGTTATGATTCCTTCCGCTGAGTTCCATTTTTTTAAATGTGTGCTCTGCATGGATCGTGTAGGTTGCCTGTTTAAACTGTCAATTCATAGTATAGTTTGCTTTATACTAATCATTTTTTTGTATTTGTGCAAACAGTGGTGCTCAGCTTGATTTCAATGGGAACTGCACAAAATGTTCATGAATACATCAAACCTTTCATTTCCACCAGAATAAAGGAGGTGCCGATATGTTCAACGCATTGCAACATATAAAGGCGAAATCATACAAGCTACGCGCGAATTTGGTCGATTTTGGTGGAACTGCACAAAAAGAACAGCTGGTTTACTTAGCACGAGGTGCCATGTCAATGTCTGAACTGATGCAAACCCTGCCCATTCCACAATCATAGGCATTTGATATTTTGGAATGGGAAAACCTTGTCAAAATTTGCTCATTGATGTACGCAAAACAACACGCATTTGACATTTTAGAATGGGACAACCTTGTCAAATTTTGCTCATTGATGTTAGCAAGAAGACATGTGTTTGATATTTTTGAATGGGACGCCCTTTGCTGTCAGCAACATCGATCGATTTTTCTTTATTCTTTAATTGTGAAGTAAATATTGGCTCTGACATGTGAATCGCTGAGATGCATAATCATTGATTGTTTTGAATGTTCCCTATGAATTGCTAGGCCTGTGTGTTTGATTGCCATGTACAGGAACGGTAAAAAGCTGCTCAAACTCTTTGTACTCCCTTTATTCCTTTTTACTTTGCATATTAGATTTCTTTCAAGTCAGTTGATTTTACATTGTGAATGTTCATACTTTTTTCTATAAGATTGGTCAAAGTAGAGATACTTTGACTTCAGACAAAACTTATATGCAGACTAAAAAGGACTAGAGGGAGTACATGTGAAACTGCTGCAAACAAGGTGATCACCCTGGGAATAATGCTAGTAAGTATTGTTTTGCATGTTCATCCAATGCCAGTGATACAAGAATTCGAACTAATCGAACTAAATTCATTCATACACGGTCGGATTTCATATAAACATGACAGATTTCATTACATTTCATACATTCTTCAATTAAAAAGGGGTGCGCAGGAGGTATAATTAATTAACCGAAGCTACCCACCCGTGTCCGGTTGAGCTGAACAGAAGCTTCTTCTCCTGCGCAGCTCTCCGACTCCACATCGCTGCCAAGAAGCTAATCGGCCGTCAAGGGTCAACCCGCCTAGCTTGGCTTCAACCGGAGGGTAGCAGCGGTGGCCTTACTTAGACACGAGCGGCGGCGACCTACCGTGTTCTACTCTTCCCTGTTTTCTGTGTGGCACGGCCTTGTTGGCAGCAGGGCGGGGCCTCGACGGAGCCGGCGATGTCCTCTGTCTCGGTGCCTCCGAGGCGGTGCCTCGGTGGAGCGGGGGAAATCCTCCCCCTCATTTCCGGCAGGGCGGGGCCTCGGCTGAGCCGGCGATGTCCTCTGCCTCGTTGTTGGCGGGGCGGGGCCTCGGCGGAGTAGGGCCTCACCGTAGCCGGCGAGGTCCTCTGCCTTGGTGCCGGCGGGGCGGGGCCTCGGCGGAGCCTGCGATGTCCTATGCCTCGTTGTTTGCACGGAGGGGCCTCGGCGGAGCAGGGCCTCACGAAATCCGGCGTAATCCTTCACCTCGGTGCCGGCCGGGCGGGTCATCGGCGGACCCGGCGGTGTCCTCTGACTCGTTGTTGGCGCTGCGGGGCCTCGGCGGAGCAAGGCCTCATCGACGCCAGCGGAGTGGGGACTTGTCGGAGCCAGCATTGTCCTCTGCCTCGTCCTCAGTCTCGCCAGACAATGCCTCGCCCGCTTCATCACCCTCATTGTAGGCGGCCTCAGCATCCGCCACCAGCATGCAGTACCGCCAGCGCTCGAGGCGGCTCTCACGGGCGGAGCGGTACGAGTCGAGTAGTGCCTCGTGCTCCGCGGAGATCTGCTCCTCCGCCTGTAGGTGCTCCTGGAGGAGATGGTGGTTGTAGGCAGCGTCGGCCTGCGCCATCCGGAACTGCTCCTGACGCTTCTGCCTCACCGTGTCCATGTATTGGGCACGGGCCTCGCTGATGGTCATGGTGCAATGCACCGGCGAGGATGGCACGGAGGAGGGGGTTGGCGTCGGATCGTCGACTACCATGTTCTCCATTGGGACGTCATCATCCTCCAGCTGCCTGTTGGCCAGCAAGTCGGCAGCAATGGCTGCCATCTCCTTGTGGTCCGTCGTCCGCCCGTCCCGAAGCGCGCTGGAGCGCGAGGAAGCCATGGTGGGCAGTAGTGGTGTTGACAGGAGAAAGGGAACAGAGGCGTAATACTGCGGCTATGGCCGGCGCATCAGTTTATATAGCAATGATGGGCGGCGGAGGGACGGACGGGTGGCGTCGGAGTAGCCGTCTTGGCAACTATGTATCATTAATGTGGGTGGCAGACGGACGGACGACACTTGTGTCGTTTGAATGCGAAGCAATCGCCTCCACTGGGAAGCGGCGTAGGCAGCGCTGACCGTTTCGGGCGGAAAGCGCGCGGGCGAGGGAGGCGTTCTGGGTGGGCCTGGGCGGTCTGACTCACGCTTGGCAGCAGGTCAGTCCAGTAGACGGACATGCTGGCTCACCAGTGAGCTCGCCGAGCTGAACAACGACAATAAGACGATGGACATAGCTTTTGACCAGGAGCCGGCGCCACTATCTAAGCTGGTTCATGCCGTGTTCACCATAGAGCAGGTGCGGCCGCACTTCGACGCCCTAATGGCAGAAGAGCTACCAGCGCAGGAGGACCTGTGCTGCAACCTCCATCTCCTCATCGAGCACCGGCGAACAAGCGAACGACAATGCCATCGCGGACATGTGGCCCTATGATCTTGGCTTCCTGAATGAGCAGCGGGCGATGTATCAGACCATTCATAGGGCATGCGAGGCCCTCTCCATCGTCGTCCGAGTTGTTGCGCTCGTCGTGGCGCCGCCGTCTCGCATTGTCAACATGGTCAACGGACATGAGGAATGAGGAGATGACTTTACTTGAAGAGGATGACAGTGGGGACCCACCAGGGCCATAGCCGCACGTACGGAAGTGCCTCTGTATTATATACAACTATATTTTTTGCTTCCTCCTGGTTTCCTGACATCACGGTCCCACACCATTGTCAACCTATGTAGTCCATAAACGAGAGAATTGCACAAGGAGCGGTTGACAGCTGGGACCAAGCAGCTCGAGCTGTATTTGTGTTTTTGAGGTTTGAGCACTGCAAAGTTTTTCTTGAGCTATGTTTTTGTTGTTGTTCGTGAGGAGAGCAGGGTATTAATCAAGCGGCTGTGGCCTGCCTAGCCTGTGATGATATCCAGCCCAGATATTAATTTTTTTTCAAGCTAAAAATGGCTAACCCAGCTATACTTTTTTTAGGAATACCCAGGCAAGGTCAACTTGTTATTCTCCGCCCCACTGGGCTGCAAATCTTTCCGAGGAGGGATGCATTAGGCTTAACAAGAAAATGGGCTTTAAGAAATAATAAATGGGATGTAATTATAAAAACTGGGCGGTAACTATAAAAAAATGCACAAAACACGTAATTAGTTTAAAAAAATATTATTATTGGATTTTGAAATTTTTAGTTTCACTAATTTTTGCGCACGCAATATTTCATTGGATTTTTACCTAATACAAATTTATTTGAAATTATATTTAATCTGACTAGAAATTTCGGGATAAAAATATTTCGGATCCCATCAAAATTTGGGAAATTTTATTGAATTCTGTTTTGAGCGGTTGGTTGAAATTATTAATCGTTGTCCTAGCTAGAAAATGGGTTGTACTTTTAACAAACTGTAAATGGGTTGTAGTAAATTCCATTAGAATTAAAAAATGGGTTGTACATTCTTACAAATCACAAATGGGCTATATGTTCTCTCCCACACACTTGTGGGCCTACAAAGTTGACACGTTCCCTAAAAAAACAAAGTTGACGCATATGCAAGGCTTTGTCAACTTATAGTCAACACACGGTTCTAGCAGCAGTGGCTGTTGGATGTCCATCCAACAGATGTCGTGCTTCTTCTTTAATCTCGGATATTCTTGCTTCAAATTACCAAAAAATGATTCCTCCCCGACATCCGGGCGCACTGCTTTGAGGCTGACTCAGGCCTACTAAGTTGACGCGCACTATGGGTTTTGTCAACTTAGTCAATATAAATGATTCTAGCTGTAGTGACCGTATGATGTCCATCCAACAGCCGTCGTGCTTCTTAAACCTCTGGTCTTCTTGCTCCAGCCGCCCAAACCAACGTCGGCCGTGTCGCCTGCTCCTGCCTCTCGTGTCTGGCTGTGCTGCCACCGCTAGCTATGCCATCCCTCTATACTCACCCACACCTCATGTTATTCTCCGGTGACGGCAGCCTCACACCGCAGCCGGAGCAGTCAACCTACGTACTCCCCTCCGCGTGGGCATACACTGCCGCATCTTTCCCGCCTCCATGTCGTTAACTTCCTAGGCCTCACCGCCGTCCACCGCCTTGGTGCTCTCGACGCGGCGTGGTCAACATGGTCAACAGAGGACATCCATCGAAAGAGGACTTTAGGCGGTGAGGCTGACAGCTGTACCCACCAGCTACATCTTCGAACACAAGAAGTGCCTCCTTATTACTCACAAAATAAAAACGATCCCTCCCCCTGACAGCTGGGACCGAGCAGCTATATCTTCGCACGCAAGGAAGTGCGTCCTTATCCTCCCCGTCATTGGACCCACCTACCAAAGCGCACGTAGCGTTGTCTATCTGGTCGCGAACGTGTACGCACATACTGGTCGATCGGTCTCTCTAGAAGTATGAACCGTGGCCGAGTAAGTAGCAGCACGTGTGGTTGTAGAGCACCCGACATAGCAGTTCACACAGTCCTGTCTAAGTCCTGTACACATACGTATAGCCACAAGGCAAAAAATACGGCCACATACGTACATACGGGCGGGGTCTCGAGCGTGTACTCGCGCATATATATGGACGGCTAGGGCTTGTGTACATGGAGAGGCAACGGACGGCAGCAACGGCGCCCTGTTCATCGGGCAACGAACTGGCTGGGTCGGAATGGAGAAATAGAGTCCTATTCATCGAGAGGCAATCGACTGGGTCGGAATGCGTCGTGTTCATCAGGAGCCAACCGGCTTGGATGGAACAGCTGATCAAAACGAGGCCTGGCGTACCGTAGAACTGAGGAAACGGCCTTCTGTTCGATCGGCCACGGTCGAAACGGGATCCTGTTCATCGGGAGGGGTCTGGCATGCCACAAAATAGATGAAACAAACTTGTGTTCGAGTGCCTACGGTTGAAATGGGGTCCTGTTGATTGGGAGGGTTGTGGCGTACCGCAAAACGAAGGAGACGGACTTGTGTTGGAGTGCTACGGTCGAAACGAGGGTCCTGTTCATCGGGAGGGGTGTGGCGTATCGCAAAACGGGACTCCACGGGCTATTGTTCATCTCCACCGTTGACTGCCTCCACGGGCTACTGTTCATCCACCGTCGACCTCCTCCAGCCTCCACCTACGACTGTTCATCCAGTCTCCACCACTCCTCCACCGGCTACTGTTCAACCAGCCCTCGCCACGGGGTCCTGTTCAACCACCCCTCCATGGGCTACTGTTCATCCAGCCCTCCACCGGATACTTTTCAACCACCCCTCCACGGGGTCATCCTGTTCATCCAGCCCTCCACAGGGTCCTGTTCATCCAACCCCCCACCAAGAACTATTCATCCAACCCCCCCCACCCCAACAACACTCACTGCTCATCAAGAGGCAGCAGGTTCGATCGGCTTCAGCTTAGCAGAAGAGAGAAGCGAATCGCCGATCGGCTTCAGCTACAGCCGATCGATCGATTGCTCGGGTTCAAGAATGCGAGTTCGCAGCGCAATCACTGGGTTCAAGAGGGCTAATGCCTCGCTCGGGTTTAGTAAGAGCCCAACGCCTCGCACCCACGCACGTACGTGTATGAGAGAAACGCGCATCGCTCGGCCCTCGACCACCCACAGTATCCGAGAAATCACCGATATTTTCCTCGCCCTCGCTTTTACCACGGTTTTTCTATCACGGATGGCCCAAAGAATGTCATGCAGCTGCGTCACCGGCCCGCCGAGGACAAAAAGCTCATTTTCTGTCATGATTTTTTGTCATAGAAGTAGGAGCCCACCACATCTATGATGATACTGGGTTTTGTCACAATTATCGTCATAGAAGTGTCATAAGCATGACAGGAAAAAAAATAATTCGGCCTGTCAGATTTCGGGTTCCGGCAAACCCTTAAGGTTCGAACACTGGGGTGCGCACGAAGATCTCTCTCTCCCTAGATCGCTCTCGCAACGATCACAAGGCCTAGCTCGACGAACCCAAAGAACGCGAGACACAAGATTTTATACTAGTTCGGGCTACCGATGTGATGTAATACCCTACTCCGGTGTGGTGTGGTGGATTGCCTCTTGGATGAGGATGAACAGTTGCAAGGGAAGAATAGCCTCCTGTGGAGAGGTGCTCTTGTGCTTGTGTGAGGATATGGATGGAATGGCTCCGATCCCAGGTCCGATCGAGATGAGATGCCTCCTATGTTGGTGGCTAGTCCTATTTATAGAGGCCCTGGTCCTCTCCCCAAATATTGAGCGGGAAGGGATCCAACAACGGCCAAATTCGAAGGGAGACAACTAGTGCAAGTTATCCTGACTAAAGGTGGTCTTCGCCTGCCAAAGACTCTGGTGGTGATGCTGCCTTGGGCTCCACGGTGACCTCCATCCCGCCGTCTTGCTGGTCTTGGTCTTGTTGCACCGATATGGAAACCTTTGCCTGATGCCTCGGGACTCCTCGCCTGCGCTTGCTTCTTTAGCACCAAAGAGGAAACGAGGACACTACGCACGCTGGCGCCCGCCTGGCTCCAGTCGTCATGGCTTGTGTCACAGGAACCTTGCGAGGTGCCCCTTGCCTTGACCTCTCCGCCCCTCGTGAGCCAGCCTGGTGAGGCTGCCCCCGAGGGGGTCTTGTGTCGCCCGCCTCACGAGGCTTGGACCCTCGCGAGGGTCTTGAGTGTTTGCTCATGAAGATGGGTCGTACAGGGCCGCTGGTGGAGCCACGCCGGGTCGCAGTGCAGCAAGTCTGGGACCCCTGCCCCAGACACCGATAGTAGCCCCCGGGCCCAAGGCGCGCTCGGACTTGGCTTCCAGGCGAAGCCAAAGGGCAAGTGCGGAGCGCCGCGGGCCCCAACAGCCTGTGGCCCCGCTCGACGTGTGGTGATTGATTGGACGTGGGCGTCTCCGCTTCCCCATGCTGCCTCGGCAACTTCCTGACTTGACGAGTCCCTGCTGCATGCAGGGAAAAATCATCATTACGTGTGATCGTGGGGATCGCCGGTTGGCCTTCTCCCTCTATAAATGAGGAGGGGGGGCGGAGCCCCCTCGCTCATCTCTTCTTGCTCCTCTCGCTTCTTCTTCCTTGCTTCACTGCTAGCATCGACACCCATGGTGCCGATTCGGAGGTTCTCAGCCGCGGAGAAGGGGAAAACCCCCCGCGACGAGCCTGGGCCACTTCTGCCGAAGAAGAGGTCGGCCCACCGTCGCGACGTAGTCGTGAGGCCGGAGGTGTCGAGGCCTTGGTGCGAGCGGCCTCCTCCCGGGTACCCGCTACCTTTGTACGCCCAATCTGAGGGATCCGGAGGGAGAGGAGACGAGCGCCGCCGCCCATGCCGGGGCCGTGGTCGCCGCGCCGCGGTGACGCACGCCGTCGCCACAGGAGTCCACGCCGCGGACTCCTCACGCGAACTCGTGATGTGGGCGGTGATGCATCCACGCACTTGGATTAACTTTCCGCAGTTCTTCTCCACCGAGATGCCGCCGAGGGGCCTAAGGGAGTCCTGGATTAGGGGGTCCTCAGATAGCCAGACTATATACTTCTGCCGGACTATTGGACTATGAAGATACAAGACTCAAGACTTCGTCCCGTGTCCGGATGGGACTCTCCTTGGCGTGGAAGGCAAGCTTAGCAATACGGATATGTAGATATCCTCCCTTGTAACCGACTCTGTGTAACGTAGCCCCCTCCGGTGTCTATATAAACCGGAGGGTTTAGTCCGTAGGACGACAACAACAATCATATGATAGGCTAGCTTCTAGGGTTTAGCCTCTACGATCTCGTGGTAGATCAACTCTTGTAATACTCATATCATCAAGATCAATCAAGCAGGAAGTAGGGTATTATCTCCATCGAGAGGGCCCGAACCTGGGTAAACATCGTGTCCCCCGCCTCCTGTTACCATCCGCCCTAGACGCACAGTTCGGGACCCCCTACCGAGATCCGCCGGTTTTGACACCAACATTGGTGTTTTCATTGAGAGCTCCACTGTGTCATCACCGTAAGGCTAGATGGACCCTTCGATCATCAGCAACGATGCGATCCAGGGTGAGGTTTTCCTCCCCGGACAGATCTTCGTATTCGGCGGCTTCGTACTACGGGCCAACTGGCTTGGCCATCTGGAGCAGATCAAGAGCTACGCCCCTGGCCATCAGGTCAGGTTTGGAAACTTGAACTATACTGCCGACATCCATGGAGACTTGATCTTCGAGGATTCGACCCCATGTCAGGTGCGCTGCACAATCACGACGAGCATGGCTTAGCTCTGCCGTCGGACAATGTACGGGAGATCACACCTGCAACTACTCCGGTCCTCAACCCGGAACAAATTGTGCCATCTGAGGACGGGTGGATGGACCCCGCCACGGAGGCCGCACACTCAGTGGCGATAGAGCCGAATACTGACTTCACCTCCTACGAGACCCGTGTTGCCGAACCGTTGGATTCCTCTCCCGCCATGGGCTCCGAGCCGCCTGCGTCCGTGCCTATCGAATCCGATTGGGCACCGATCATGGAGTTTACCTCCGCGGATATCTTTCAAAGACTCGCCTTTGGCGACGTGCAAACTCGTTGAGGTCTCTCTCCTATCAGAGACCCTTGGCGAACTATGTCCGCTAGAATGGGATGCGGACGATGAAGAAATTCGCCCCACCCACCACCCACTTAATAGCCACTGTCGATTTATCTAACCGACATGCTCGATTTCGACCAAGACATCGACGGTATGGACGACGATACAGGAGAGGAACAGGAACCACCGCCCACAGGGCGCTGGACAGCCACTTCATCACACGATATATATATGGTGGATACACCCAAAGAAAACAATGATGAGGAACTGAAGGATGCAGCGAAGGATAGCTCCCTCGAGAAGCAACCAAAGCGACGGCGTAGGCGCCGCTCCAAATCCCGCCTCAGCAAGAACAGCGATAACAGCGCAAGGAAAAATAACACCCCGGTCGACACTAGAGGAAACGACGACCACATTGACCCAGCGATAGAGCAGGATGTACCAGCGGACGGCGAACATAGTATGGAGCCGCTGTCCGAACACCGCGACGCCGAGGATAAAGCTCATCAACCTCTCTCCGGAGAGGAAAACTGTCCGGACGAAGATGCACACATCATCCCGGAAAGGCATTTGGAACAAGAGAACCTCCGTAGAAGGCTTATTGCCACCGCGAGGAGTCTGAAGAAGTAGAAGAAAAGGCTTAAGGCCGGACAGAATACGCTCAATAGTAGATGGAACAAAGTGCTTGACACTGAAGAAAAGTATGGTGGCAGTTGCCACACAAACAGCTATCCAAAGCGCAAGCTGTTGCCCGAATTTGATGATGAGGCCTTAGAGCCCACACAGCCGAAAAATAAAACGGCCGACCGATCGGATCGACCTCCTCGTGGCCGCGATAGGGCAGCTAACGAGGCCGGACATAAGTCAGCACACGATCCAAGCAAAGACTTGCATCAAAAGGCCGGCATGACCAGATCCATCTATGGATCTAGGAAGCGCGCTCCAGCGCATAATCAAAGCCGAATACTACAACCATCAGAACGCCATGACACATCCAAATATAGGGGTGCCGCACACCCCCTATGTTTCACCGATGAGGTGCTGGATCACAAATTTCCAGAGGGATTCAAACCCGTGAACATAGAGGCGTATGACGGAACGACAGACCCTGGGGTCTGGATTGAGGACTTCATCCTCCATAGCCATATGGCTCGCAGAGACGATCTCCACGCCATCAAATACTTCCCCTCAAGTTGAAAGGACTAGCTCGGCACTGGCTGAAGAGCCTCCCCGAAAATTCAATTGGATGTTGGGAGGAGCTTGAGGATGCTTTTAGGGCTAACTTTCAAGGGACCTATGTCCGACCTCCGGATGCAGACGATTTAAGTCATATAATTCAACAGCCCGGAGAGTCAGCCCGAAAGCTTTGGAACAGATTTCTCACTAAGAAGAATCAAATCGCGCGGACGCCGAAGCCTTAGCAGCTTTCAAACACAGCGTCCAAGACGAATGGCTTGCCAGACACCTCAGCCAAGGAAAACAAGGACAATGGCAGCCCTAACAAGCCTTATGACCCGCTTTTGCGCAGGTGAAGATAGTTGGCTGGCATGTACTAGCACCAGCGACCCAGGCACATCCGAAGTTAGGGATGGTAATGGAAAACCACGACGCAGTAAAAGCAAGCGTCGAAATAACGAAGACAGACTAGACAACACGGCGGTAAACGCCGGATTTAGGGTCTCTCGACCCGGTCAGCGGAAAAAGCCTTTCAAAGGCAACAGAGATGGACCGTCCAGCCTAAACAAGATTCTAGACAAATTATGTCAGATTCATGGCACCTCCGATAGACCTGCAAATCACACCCACAGAGAATGCTGGGTCTTCAAGCAGGCCGGCAAGTTAAACGCCGAACACAAGGGGAGGGATACACCAAGTGAGGACGAGGATGAGCCTCGCCAGCAAAGCACTGGGGGGCAGAAAAAATTCCCACCAGAGGTCAAAACAGTGAACATGATTCACTTAACAAAAGGAAGAAGCAAACATGCACTCCGAGACATATGTGCCGTAGAGCCCGTCACCCCTAAGTCCAACCCTTGGTTGGCCTGCCTGATCACTTTTGATCGCAGGGATCACTTGACAAGTATCCGGCACGGAGGATTGGCGGCCTTGGTGCTAGACCCAATTATCGACGGATACCATCTCACCCAAGTCCTCATGGACGGCGGCAGTAGTCCTAATCTAATATATCAGGACACAGTCCGCAAAATGGGGATAGACCAGACAAGAATCAGCCACAACAATACTACCTTAAAAGGAGTAATACCAGGCCCAGAGGCCCGCTGTACAGGCTCCCTAGTACTAGAGGTTGTATTCGGTTCTCCCGACAACTTCCGAAGTGAAAAGTTAACCTTCGACATCGCTCAATTCCGAAGCGGCTATCAAGCACTACTCGGAAGAACAACTTTCGCTCGTTTTAATCCAGTACCGCATTACGCTTCTCTTAATCTTAAGATGCCCGGTCCACGTGGCATCATCACAGTTAGCGGAAATGTTGAGCGTTCCTTACGCGCGGAGGAATGTGTGGCGGCTTTAGCAGCCGAACACTAAAACGGCCCCTCCAACCAGAATAAACGATCGGTCGTCAAGACCGCGGACACGGCTAGACGAGTATGGCGCATCACTAGCTGTAACAGCTTAGATAAACCTGAGATTGGTTTGATGGATATACCCCCATAGGCGGTACCAGGGGCTTCCCACATGTACAAAGGACTACAGTTCGGCTCGACCTTACTTATCTTGAATCTTAATGATTTATTAAGAATAACCAATTTTTCGCACGACAACTTTCACCTAAATTCTTCTCTTTTACAGATGATAATCGTGCTATACCCTTCCAGGATACGACACAACGGAGACACAGGCGCAGACGTGCAGCAGGGCCCCGCTCAAAGGTTTCTTTTTAGATTAAGACCCTGCGTAAACCTTTTTTACTTTCCCTTGTTGCTTCACATCCTCCGGATACTCAGTATAACCGAGAGGGATGCTAACGTTATTGGCATTTCGCCACGTCAGAATAATGCACGTACCTAGATAGTCGGGGTTCATTATCAAGGGCGTTACTCAGCCTGGTATATGTTGTAAAGACCGAATACCTTAGGGAGTGTTCCGCGTCGCGAGTTTGGCCTTATATGCATCAGCTCTGAATCAAGTCTTTGGTCAAATGTTGGGTTTGCCTGCCCCCGCTTTTCTACCTTACGCCCGCTCTATCAGCTAAGGTGGCACCGGAGAACTATCTGCGATTGTGCCTGGTTCATCCGGAGGAGCACCTCGGTAGAGAAAGCCGAAAACTGACTGTCATGGTAAAGCGCGAGACTGGTCAACCACTCGATGACTTAGCGAAATCTTCGGGATTCCTCCGCATTAACGAAGGACCGGTTTTCCCGGTCATGTACGTACGCGCACCGTATTCGGATAGCCGCGGAAATACTAGGGGCTATATAGTAGCCCCACTGTCAAACTCCTATGGTTAAGTGAAAGTGTTAAAGCAATATAGTCTGATTGCCTCGTTTGCCGCTCTACCACCTCCTTAATGGACCAAGACGTTGGATCAAGTGTGAAGATGCGCTTTTGCGAACACCCCCGCATTATATGCGTGGGGGCTGAAGCCGACGACTGCAAACTTTCAGGTTATATACATATATACATAAACGACCGCACATGATGGATAATAATACTTTCAGTCAAAAGTATAAACACAACCTTTATAATTCAAATAACATTGTTCTTACAATTGGGATACATGTCACTAGAACATGATACTCTTCGAGCACTGAGCCTCTATTAAACGAGTGCCTTCTAAGACTTCTTCAAAATAGTGCTCAGCCGATACCCGGCCTACCGCCGAACTCTGGGATGCAATAGCGGTGGCCTCCATCTCTGCCAAGTATGTCTTGACACGGGCAAGAGCCATCCGCGCACCCTCTATGCACGCCGACCTCTTCACAGCGTCGATATGCGGCACAGCACCAAGGAATTGTTGCACTAAGCCAAAATAACTATTCGGCTTTGGTCCTTCCGGCCAAAGATGATCCACAAAAGACCTCATGGCAAGCCCGGACAACCTATGGAGCTCGGCCCATTCGGCCATTTGCTCATTTAACAGCAGCGAACGCGCCGGAGCATTGAACTGCGACCAGAACAACTTCTCCACTTCGTGATCTTTTTGATCTTTAAAAAACTCGGTCGCATCAGCAGCACTTGCTGCCAAATCCAGGTACGCGTCCGCAAAACTCCATAATTGATCCAGAAGGGCATACTTAGGATCTCCGAACATCGTCCGCAACAAAAAGGGCTTCCCAGCCGCGATATCTCCGGCTTGACGTAGCTCCTCCTTCGCCGCTCTGATTTTAGAGCGGGCTTCCTTGGCTGCTATCGTGGCTTTCTCCAGGTCCGCCGTCTTTGTTCGGCTTTCCTTTTCAAGAAGCTCATAACGGTCGGTGGCATCTTTCAGCTCAACAACCATCTTGGCTATTTTCTCTTTGCTTTGGCAATGCACAGCCTGTTCGGCTCTTAGCTCTTCGACCACCTTTAGTGCGGCCGCATCACTCTGCCTGGCTTGTTCCTTGGCTCGGGCAAGTTCCGCCCGAAGGGTCTCCACGGCGGCAGCTCCATCTAAAGTCACAACATGTTACAGATACTAGCATCATGCTCCTCTTAAATATGTGTTTATCATAGGAGAATACGCACCCTGTGCCTCGTCAAGCCGCTTGTTTACAAGCACGATGTCGGCATCTGCCGCATCAAGTTGTCGCCTTCAGTTAAGCAACTCGCCATCCGGCTAGCCACGGACCTCACCGCCTCGCACATGAAAGCAGCACAGTTGTTACCTGGGACTATGATCCTCTATTTGCCGTCTTTTTCGACAGCAACCAGAGTCTCAGGGGCTGCTATCTACATAGGGCACACCTAGCATGTGCGGTACCGTCAAAAAATATATATGTCACGCCCAATATGCGATTCTATCCAAAAGGAACTCGAAGGTCCCACCAAGGATAGACCCGCATATTGAAACGCTTTTGCAAGGTGGATATCATTACATCAACATTACATAATAGAAGGGGATACATACATAAGGCACAAATGCCACCAGAATACATCAACATCAAATACAAGAACAACATCCGACTATGGATGAAACATAAACAGAAACTCAAACGACATCCACCACTGCTAGCCCAGTGCTGCCGACCGAACCTATCCCCGATCAAGAAGAAGCGTAAGAAGAACTCCAACACAAGCAAACATCGCTATCACGCCAAGATCATCGCAAACCTGTACCGCAATCGGTGGTGTAGTAATCAGTGAGCCACGAGGACTCAAAGAATCCCATTACCATGGGTATCAAGACTAGCAAAGCTTAATGGGAAAGGAAGGGGTAAAGTGGTGAGGTTGCAGCAGCGACTAAGCATATATGGTGGCTAACCAACGCAAATGAGAGTGAGAACAGAAAACAAAGGAACGGTCGTCAACTAGTAATGATCAAGAAGTGATCCTGAACACCTACTTACGTCAGACATAACCCAGAAACCGTGTTCTCCTCTCGATCAACCCCGAAAAGAGACACTCACGGTTACACACACGGTTGGTGTATTTTAATTAAGATCAACTTCGGGTTTTCTACAACCGGACATTAACAAATTTCCATCTGCCACATAACCGCGGGCACGGCTTTCGAAAGTTCAAACCCTGCAGGGGTGTCCCAACTTAGCCCATGATAAGCTCTCGCGATCAACGAAGGAATAGACCTTCTCCCCGGGAAGCCCGATCAGTCTCGGAATCCCGGCTACAAGACATTTCACAGCAATAAAACAAGACCAGCAAGACCGCCCGATGCGCCGACAATCCCGATAGGAGCTGCACATATCTCGTTCTCAGGGCAACACCGGATGAGACTAGCTACGAGTAAAACCAACCCTCGGGTTGCCTCAAGGTGGCCCCAGCAGTAGTTTCGTTCGGGCCAGCACTTAGAGAAGCACTGGTCCGGGGAGGCTAAATAAAGATGACCCTCGAGAGCGCGACTCCCAAGGGAAAAAGGTAATAGGTGAGGCAAATGGTAAAACCAATGTTGAGCCTTGCTGGAAAAGTCTTATTCAAAGCGAACTGTCAAGGGGGTCCCATAAATCACCCGACCGCGTTAGGGACGCAAAATCCGGGAACATAATACCGATATGACGGAAACTAGGGCGGCAAGAGTGGAACAAAACACCAGGCATAAGGCCGAGCCTTCCACCCTTTACCAAGTATATAGATGCATTAATTAAATAAGATATATTGTGATATCCCAACAAGTAAACATGTTCCAACAAGGAACAACATCTCCATGTTCCAACAAGGAACAAACTTCATCTTCACCGCAACTAACAACGCTATAAGAGGGCTGAGCAAAGCGGTAACATAGCCAAACAATGGTTTGCTAGGAAGGGTGAAAAGGTTAGAGGCTGACATGGCAATTGGGATGGCTTGGTAAGCAGTAATAGGTAGCGCAAAGATAGCGATAGAACGAAGCAACTAGCATAGCAATGATAGTAGTGATATCCAGGATAGCGGTCATCTTGCCTGAAATCCCGCAAGGAAGAAGAACGAGTCCATGAAGAAGATGAACGGATCCATGAAGAAGATGAACGGATGAAGCCGAACCAAGCGTAGACGAACGAATCCTCACGATCGCAACGAAACAGGAACTAACAAGAAGAAGCACACAACATAGTAAACACATCACACATGAACAAGACATGATGCACAACCAAGCATGATGCATGACAAAGCTACATGAAGCTACTCATGGCAAGGGATGATGCAAACAAGAGCAACACATCAAAACAAGTTTAAATGAGGCCGGGAACAACATATAACAATTCCGGTAAGTCCTCATATGCAAATTTCGAAATTGGTCCAGATCTGGATAACTTTATGTTCAAGTTGTTAAACAGCAATTTAAAATGCACCACGATGATCTACACGAAATTCTAGTCAAGTTACATATAAAGTTCATTAGATTCGGAGCTACGGCCTAGAAGATATGAGCAAAACAGGTTTAACATGGCATTGATGCAAAATGCATACCAACATCAAGCAAACACCTCAAAACAAGGATGCAACATGATAATATGAAACTACATGCAAAATCAAGCAAGTTTCATATAGAGCACACTCAAAACGGAGCAACGGTTCAACACATACACCCTATACAAGTCATGACAACAATCTGTCCAAAACAGCAACTAGGCATATTGCAAGCATCAAAACAATATGCTACAGCACCTCAATATGAAAACAAAAGGCATGGGCATGATCTACAGGTAAAGCATTACAAAACATGAGCACTGAGCTATCTCCAGAAATGACTAGAACATGCTCAAAAACACATGACAAGATTGCAAGTAATAACAGTTTCAGACTTATCAGGAAATAACATCAGGTTGCAATGTTTAGAGCTTTGAAACAACATGTTACAGGAACTTATCATGGCAAAAAAAGGCATGGCATGAATCAACTAATTGCATAGAACAAAAGTCCCTTACTGACCATAAGCCAAAAAGGATCAGAAAATATAGTAACACCCATGTCAATATCGAAAGTTTCGTTAACAGATTCAGCAACATGGCATGTCAAAAACTGATAACAAGTAGGCATGTTTACAAGCTCAATGCACTCACTACAGAGCCTTATATGAAAAACTAAGCATACATGCATCAAGAAGACATGGCATAGAAGACATACATGACAAGAACAAGAACATAGCATATACGGATCAACCACAACAACCTTGGAAAAATTGAATAACATGTATACAATCTGCCAGGAAACATTTGATAGCAAAAGTAGAGCTCGATTGACTCAAGCTATACTACTCTATAAATGCAAACAAGGGCATGGATGGATAGAGCAAGACATGCTTTACAAAACATCCTTACTGAAGTATCTCAAAATATGCATGGATCTCTCTGTAGCATCAAGTTAACATGGCATCAAAATATCAGCTAAACAGGGCTGAAAACAGCAACAACAAGACACCTAGTTTGCATGCTTGTGCTAGTCACCACATAGATCACAAAAATACATAGCAAGCACCACTAGAAAGAGGACATGGCATATTACAAAACACATGTAGGACTCAAGTCCATAGGGTGCACACATCAATCATGGCAAAAATGACAAAAGTGCATGTTCTGATAAAAATCAGAAACTAACATCACATAGCACTCTTGCAACAGCATTTCGGGCACCAAGATGAGCTCAAATGAGAATGATGCAATGAGATGAAATGATCTACTCTTCGAGATGAACATTTTGACATATTACACGCGCAAAACGGAGCAACGATGACGGAGATATGATGCGATGAAAATGGCACAAAATATCACATATGCTCGGGACTTGGATGAATTTTACCCTCCGAAAAATCAACGGGACGGGAATGTGCGGGATGGCGAGATCCGGGACGGAGGCAGGCGCGTTTGGATCGGGGGAGTGGTGGATCTCACCCCCCTCCCCAGATCCGGACGGAGAGGGGTCCGGCGGCGGCTCGCCGGAGTTGGCCGTCGGAGGAGGCGCGGGGCGGCGGAGGAGGTCGCCGGAGGAGGTGGAGCTCGGGACGGCGAGCTCTGGCGCTGGCGGCGGGCGAACGCCGCCGGCGGCGGCGGCGCTGCTGGGCGGCGCGGACGTGGGGCCGGCCGGCAGGCGATGGCGAAGCGGCGCCGGCAGCGGCGGCGGCGGCGGCGGCGCGGCGGGCGGCTCGGGGCGGCGCGCGGCGCGCCATGGAGGCGGCGGCAGGCGGCGACCGGGCGCGCGGAGCCGGGCGGCGGCGGATGGATTGCTGGGCCCGGGACGGGCTCAAGCGGGCCGGGCGGCGGCGCGGAGGAGAGAGAGGGAGGCGCTACTGAGGTGGCGCCTCCGGTTGGAGGAAGCGGCGGCGGGATGACGTGGCGCCCATTGGCCGGGCGGCGTGGCGGCGGACATGTCCGGCGGGTTGGACATGTCCGGCGCATGGAGGGGAGCGGGCTAGGGTTTCAATCGAGATTTGATCCGCGAATTTCGGGGAGAGGTATATTTATAGGTAGAGGGAGCTAGGAGAGTCCAAATGAGGTGCGGTTTTCGGCCACGCGATCGTGATCGAACGACCGAGAGCATGGAAGGGAGTTTGGAGGGTTTTGGGCAACTTAGAAAGGGGAGTTGGGCTGCAAACAAAAGAGGCTTTTGCGGTTACCGGTTAACTGTTGGAGTACCAAACGACCTCCAAATGATCCGAAACTTGACAGCGGTTCACGGTGCTATACCAAGGCCGCTTGACAAACCTCGGTCCATTCCGAGACCGTTTAACACCCGCACACGAAAAGATGCAAAAGGGGGCGCCGGGAGACATAGGAGTGCCGGATTGCAAAACGGACAACGGGGAAAATGCTCGGATGCATGAGACGAACACGTATGAAAAATGAAATGCACATGACGACATGATATGAAATGCAGATGATGTCATGGCAAAGACGACGAATAACTGGCAGACACCTGGCGCATCGAATCCGGGGCGTTACAATATATTACTTTGCTTACCTCAAAACCTCTCAGCAGGCTCATAAAAGCTTCATGCAACCCGCTTTCGGCGGACGAAATCCTCTCAACCACCGTACCCATTAGCGTACGATGCGCTTCTGAGATAGCCGCTTGCTCCAGAAGATTCATCAGTGCGTCTGGTCGCGCACCGGACAGTCCCGGACTCTTTCTGTTGCTCTCCTTAGGAGCTGAATACTCTGGACTTCGGGTGGCCGAAGGGTTACCCTCTGGCCTTGGCGGATCGGGAGAAATCCTCCTTGACGACACCTCAGGGTCGTCCGCTTCACGAGGCGGGGAGGCACGGGGAGGCGTTTCGCTCTCCATCATCTCTGGAAGAAGATCCCCCGAAGACGAACTCTGTCGAGAAGGGCTACGATCCGAACTACAAGACACACGTCTCAGTTATTATTCTCAGAAATGAAGCGGGGTATATTTACTATAAAGTACTTTTGTTTACTTACAGCTTGGTGGAGGGCTGGTCCCCTTACGGGTACTGTGCGGTAAGGATGCCCTCCGGGGTAGGGTCCTCTGACAAAGGTTTCTTCTCTCGTTTGAAAGCCATTGTTTCCAATTCCTCAGAGGCGGCCATCTTCCTTCCTTGGGGAGGGGGAATTTTAGATTCTTCTCCCTGGTTATCCTCCTTCGCGGAGGCACTAATTCCCCCGGTTTGGATGAATAATGAGTGAGGCTCGCTTTCGGCTTCTTTTTTCCTCCCTTTATCTTCCCCTCATGGCGCTTGATAAGGCGCAAGCTCAAGCATCCTGGCTAGTACAGGATCCGGTGAACCTTCGGGAAGGGGGGCCGAACACCTGATCATCTTCGCCTTTTTTATCCAGTCCTGGTCAAAAGGCGACTTTTTAGAATGATGTTGTGGTAAATTAAAAGACAACAAGTTCGGTCGCGGAATTACTTACTTGGGTGTCTGGACGATTGCAGTTCAGACCCGCATCCTCGGTGGTGTCCGGACACTTTATTTGTGATCCAAAGAACAATTTGTACATCTCTTCGAGTGTCACGCCGAAGAAGTGCTGAATAGTTTGCGGTCCTTCTGGTTTGAACTCCCACATACGGAGAGGCCGACGTTTGCAAGGCAGGACTCGACGAATTAGCATGACTTGCATTACCTTGACAAGGCTGACATCTCTCTTGAGGAGATCTCAGATGCGACTCTGCAATATTAGCACATCATTTACTGGCCCCCGGTCCAGCCCCTTGTTGATCCATGACGCCAGTTGTGGCGGGGGGCCCGAGCGGAAGGCAGGGGAGGCTACCCACTTAGTACCCCGGGGAGCTGTGATGTAAAACCACTCCCGCTGCCATAACTTGGATGTCTCCAGGAAGGAACCCTTTGGCCATGGAGCATCGGCGCCTTTGTTTATCATGGCGCCTCCGCACTCTGCGTGTCACCCCTCGATCATCTTCGGCTTCACATTGAATGTCTTGAGCCATAAGACGAAGTGTGGGGTGATGCGGAGGAAGGCTTCACATATGACGATGAATGACGACATGTGAAGGATGGAATCTGGAGCCAGATCGTGGAAATCGAGCCCGTAGTAGAACATAAGCCCTCTGACAAAGGGGTCAAGACTAAAGCCTAGCCCTCAGAGGAAGTGGGAAATAAATACGACACTCTCGTTGGGTTCGGGAGTGGGGATGACCTGCCCTCGAGCACGCAGCCTGTGCGAGATTTCGGCGGTCAGATACCTGGCTTCTCTCATCTTCTTGATGTCCTCCTCTGTGACAGAGGAGTGCATCCATCGACCTTGAAGGTTGGATCCGGACATGATTGAAGGTCCGAAGCGCCTAGCCTGAGCCTTGGGTGTTGGAACTCGAGGTGGGGGAAGGATTTGATTGAGTGCAAGAAGAAAAGGACAGGCCTTGGCCCCTTTATAAAGAGGGTGAATAACAAGCGTCCTCCGCGTGGCCGTTTGGAACTTGCCTAAAATCGAGGAGTCATACCAACAGGCTCGATTGGGTTACCCACACCCGTATTGATGAGAATCCCGTCAAAAAAGGGACACGATCTCTGCTTCGACAGGACGTGCCAATAAAACCGCCTCGCAACACGTGAAGTGGCAGGCTCGGAAAAACGGTTTGTCATGACCAGACCATGGCATTACGTCACGTTATGAAAAGCTGTCAGTAGATTGGATTTGTGGAAATATTATTCTCTCTACGATGGTATGTGGAATTTGTTTTGCAGAGCCAGACACTATCCTCGTGTTCAAAATATTCTATGGAGTATTCGGAGGAAGAACCTGCCTTGCAATGCCGAAGACTATCTGCGCGCCGGACTCATCGTCACCGAAACCTGGTTCAGGGGCTACTGAGGGAGTCCTGGATTAGGGGGTCCTCGGACAACCAGACTATATACTTCTGCCGGACTGTTGGACTATGAAGATACAAGACTCAAGACTTTGTCCCGTGTCCGGTAGGGACTCTCCTTGGCGTGGAAGGCAAGCTTAGCAATACGGATATGTAGATCTCCTCCCTTGTAACCGACTCTGTGTAACTCTAGCCCCCGCCGGTGTCTATATAAACCGGAGGGTTTAGTCCGTAGGACGACAACAACAATCATACCATAGGCTAGCTTCTAGGGTTTAGCCTCTACGATCTCGTGGTAAATCAACTCTTGTAATACTCATATCATCAAGATCAATCAAGCGTGGAAGTAGGGTATTACCTCCATCGAGAGGGCCTGAACCTGGTAAACATCGTGTCCCCGCCTCCCTGCTACCATCCGCCTTAGGCGCACAGTTGGGACCCCTACCCGAGATCCGCGGTTTGACAATCGAGTGGCCCCTCGAGCTTTGGCTGCAACACGCCGACTGCGACGCCCCGGCGACTGGAGCGGAGGTTGAAGTCGTCTCCCCAGGCAAGATCTTCATGACCCGTGGCTGGGGCGAGGTTGCTCGGCTCTGTCGTGTGGAAGGCGCCCTCGCCATCCACTTCGAGTACGACGGCGCCTCCACGATGTTCTTCAAGGTCTTCGACGCGGAAGGCCGCCGCTTGGAGTGCTGCCCTGGAGGGGGTCGTCGGGGCGGCGTAGCGGCCAGCGCCGAGCTTGCCGTTGGCTTCGGCAGTGGCTCTTCCAGCAGCAGCAGTGGCGCTTGGGAGTCCAGCGACTCTCCCGAGCCCTACGGGACCCCGGAGACGAGTGACGATAGCTACGTGCCCCCGAGCTCTCGCCGGGCCCAGAGCAAGGCCGCAGCGTCCGGCCGCCGCCCGTGTAAATAGTTTTATTTCTTTTCTTTTCCTTGGGGGTCGATAGGAGAAGACCATAATGAAAATGCTGAAGTGGCTCTTATATGCATTATTGTTGATTTAACCAAAATCCCGTATTGCCTTGTCTTCTCCTGTTTATTGAATGCCTACATATTCCAGCTTAGTCCAATGCACGTGCACTATTATTATTATTCACATCGTTCGGTCGTGCAAGTGAAAGGCAATAATGACGATATATGATGAACTGATTGAGATGAAAGAAGCTGGTATGAACTCGACCTCTCTTGTTTTTGTAAATATGATTAGTTCATCGTTCCTGATTCAGCCTATTATGAATAAACATGTTTGCAATGACAATTAGAGATCATAGTTACTTATGCCATCTTAATTAGCTAGGAGTTTATAATGGTTTACCTTGCGTGCCAACATGCTATTAAAATGGTTGTGATGTGGTATGATAGGGTGGTATCCTCCTTTGAATGATTCGAGGATCAGACTTGGCACATGTTCACACATGTAGTTGAAACAAAATCAACATAGCCTTCACGATATTTATGTTCATGGTGGATTATATCCTACTCATGCTTGCACTCAATGTTTATTAATTTTAATGCATGTTCATGACTGTTGTCGCTCTCTAGTTGGTCGCTTCCCAGTCTTTTTCTAGCCTTCACTTGTACTAAGCGGGAATACTGGTTGTGCATCCAATCCCTTAAACCCCAAAGTTATTCCATATGAGTCCACCATACCTTCCTATATGCGGTATCGACCTGTCGTTCCAAGTAAATTTGTATGTGCCAAACTCTAAACCTTCAGATGAAATTCTGTTTTGTATGCTTGAATAGCTCATGTATCAACTAGGGTTGTCTGTATCTTCCATGCTAGGTGGGTTATTCTCAAGAGGAGTGGACTCTGCTCCTCACTCACGAGAAAATGGCTGGTCACCGGGATGCCCAGCCCCATGCTTTAAGCAAATCAAATTGAAATAATTGCAAACAAAACTCCCCCGGGACTCTTGTTAGTTGGAGGCACTCGTTGTTTCGAGCAAGCCATGGATTGATGCTTGTTGGTGGAGGGGGAGTATAAACTTTACCATTCTGTTTGGGAACCGCCTATAATGTTTGTAGCATGGAAGATGTCGCCATCTCTCGGTTGTTATGTTGACAATGAAAGTATGCCACTCAAAATATTATTTATCTCTATTTCAAAAATCGAGCTATGGCACCTCTACAAATCCCTACTTCCCTCTGCGAAGGGCCTATCTATTTACTTTTATGTTGAGTCATCATCCTCTTATTAAAAAGCACCAGTTGGAGAGCACTGCTGTCATTTGCATCCATTACTATTAATTTATATTGGGTATGACTATGAATGGATCTCTTTTACCATGAATTACAATGTTTAGTCAGTCCTTGATCTTTAAGGGTGCTCTGCATTTATGTTTTGCGGTCTCAGAAAGGGCTAGCGAGATACCATCTTGTTATATCATATTATGATTGTTTTGAGAAAATGTTGTCATCCGAGATTTATTATTATTGCTCGCTAGTTGATTATGCAATTGATATGAGTAAACATGACACCTAAGTGTTATTGTGAATATGGTTAGTCATAATCTTTGCTGAAAACTTGAATGATGGCTTTACATATTTACAACAACAAGAGCAAACAGAGTTTGTAAAATTTTTTCTTTATCGCTTTCAGTTTATCAACTGAATTGCTTGAGGACAAGCAAAGGTTTAAGCTTGGGGGAGTTGATACGTCTCCAACGTATCTACTTTTCCAAACACTTTTGCACTTGTTTTGGACTCTAACTTGCATGATTTGAATGGAACTAACCCGGACTGATGCTGTTTTCAGCAGAATTGCCATGGTGTTATTTTTGTGCAGAAACATAAGTTCTCGGAATGACCTGAAACTTCACGGAGATTATTTTTGTAAATAATAAAAAATACTGGCAAAAGAATCAAGGCCGGGGGGGCACACCCTGTCCACGAGAGTGGGAGGCGCGCCTGCCCCCCCCTGGGCGTGCCCCCTGCCTCGTGGGCCCCCTGGTGCTCCACCGACCTCAACTCCAACTCTATATATTCACGTTCGGGGAGAAAAAAATCAGGGAGAAAGATTCATCGTGTTTTACGATATGGAGCCGCCGCCAAGCCCTAAACTCTCTCGGGAGGGCTGATCTGGAGTCTGTTCGGGGCTCTAGAGAGGGGAATCCATCGCCATCGTCATCATCAACCATCCTCCATCACCAATTTCATGATGCTCACCGTCGTGCATGAGTAATTCCATCGTAGGCCTTGCTGGACGGTGATGGGTTGGATGAGATTTATCATGTAATCGAGTTAGTTTTGTTAGGGTTTGATCCTAGTATCCACTATGTTCTGAGATTCATGTTGCTATGACTTTGCTATGCTTAATGCTTGTCACTAGGGCCCGAGTGCCATGATTACAGATCTGAACCTATTATGTTTTCATGAATATATGTGAGTTCTTGATCCTATCTTGCAAGTCTATAGTCACCTACTATGTGTTATGATCCGGCAACCCCGAAGTGACAATAATTGGGACCACTCCCGGTGATGACCATAGTTTGAGGAGTTCATGTATTCACTATGTGTTAATGCTTTGGTCCGGTACTCTATTAAAAGGAGGCTTTAATATCCCTTAGTTTCCAATAGGACCCCGCTGCCACGGGAGGGTAGGACAAAAGATGCCATGCAAGTTCTTTTCCATAAGCACGTATGACTATATTCGGAATACATGCCTACATTACATTGATGAACTGGAGCTAGTTCTGTGTCACCATATGTTATAACGGTTGCATGAATAATCGCATCCGGCATAATTCTCCATCACCGATCCAATGCCTACGAGCTTTTCATATATTGTTCTTCGCTTATTTACTTTACCGTTGCTACTGTTACAATCACTACAAAACTATTACTGTTACTTTTGCTACCGTTACCGTTACTTCCATACTACTTCGCTACTAAATACTTTGCTGCAGATACTAAGTTATCCAGGTGTGGTTGAATTGACAACTCAACTGCTAATACTTGATAATATTCTTTGGCTCCCCTTGTGTCGAATCAATAAATTTGGGTTGAATATTCTACCCTCGAAAACTGTTGCGATCCCCTATACTTGTGGGTTATCACCAGGTCCCGGTCCCCAGGCAGGCTGCAGCCGTCGCTGGTATGCCAGGTCGCGATGCCGTGGTCAAGGCCAGGAGGTGAGCGGCCCGAGGTCCAGTAAGAGCTCCTGAGGCGCGATGCTCAAGAGGTCCCCTTTAGCGCTCAAGCAACCACCGAGAGGCAGGAAAGGGCGGCGACGTTGCTGTAACAAGGCTTCCACAGGTGAGGATCCTATGCCGTAGTGCTGGGTCGATCCGGGCGCGAAACTTATCTTGGCAATCTGGAGCTAGTTCCTTGTGTTGCACCAGACTTGTGCGTCGACTGCCGCAAGGTAGCTAGGTTAGGCACGTACGAGCTTCCCCCTCTTCTCCACGCTCTTCTATGTGCTCTGCGTCCTTAGGTCCCGGCCCTCGAGCGAGCTCAGCCGCCACTGGTATGCCAGGTCGCGATGTCGTGGTCAAGGCCAGGGGGTGAGGGCTGGAGAGCCAGTAAGAGCTCCTGAGTCGCGATGCTCAGGAGCCCCCCTTTTAACACGCAAGCGAATCGCATGGGAGAAGAGGGAGCTCGTGGTACCGCCTGTTGTCATCCTCAGGAGGTCCCTGCAGGTTAGTGCACGGAGGAGCACAGATTGCCACTACGATTGCCGGTCCGCCACTGGTCGCTCTGCAGAAGGATGAAGGCACCGAGGGCCTGGTGAGGTGATGTGCGCGGGGCGTGCCGCGAGCCAGAGCTCGACCGCTCAGATTTGTCGACATTGCAGGGACGGACCCGAGCACAAGCGTCGTGCCAGCGTGTGTAGCTCCCATGGTGGGTGACAATCAAGCAGGTGATAACCATAGATAGATCATGCATGGAAAGCGAACTAGCTTAGGTAAATGCAAGAACGATACACGCCACTGGGTCGGACCCGAGTGGCCTGGGGATGATGCAACCCGAGGGGCGCCCCCAGCAGAGTAAGCTAAAGATGTAAAAGGATACATGCCGCAGGGACAGGCCCACGCGGCCTGGGAATGATGCAGCCCTGGGGCGCTCCCAGCTAAATAAACTTGGAAAATGTCACCTGGTTCCGTTGTCGAAGGGATGTTGGGGTAGCTGAAGATGCGTGGCGAAGGGGCTGCTCCTCACGAGCCACCGGGGCCCTGAGCCTCGGGAGGCTCTGGGGGTCCAAGCGGTTCCTTGAGGACCGTCTCCATCTCCGCCAGGACTGCGTGATGTCTGGCCTCCTGAGCCGCCAAGACACTCTGCAGGTTGCGCTGGAAGGCGGCTGCCATGCTCAGCACGCCGAACGGCATGCGAACATAGCTATGAGGCGGGCCCTTGCAACGTCCCACACGCGAAGGCCAGAAGAGCTCCTGAGAGGCGGCCCTGTTGAGCCCTGGAATGTCGACGCAAACGCGCAGCCCGCCATCCTCGCCTGGATGGGGAGCTGCGCCAGGTGGGCGGTGGTCGCGCCGCGCATGGCTCTTGCATCCTGCAGCTCCTGAGTGGCCTTGGTGATGAACTCCTGAGCGTCGGGCGCTCCTCGCCTGGTGTCCTCCTGAGGGAAACGTGCCGCAAAGCACGCCTCCATGTGGTGCCCGAGCGCCTCCCTCGTGATGTTGGCTAGGTCCAAGGCCCTCTAGAAGAGAGCCCCCGAGCCCTGCCTGAGGAGGGCGTCGGGCACGCCTTCCTGTGCGAGGGAGGGAGGCGCCCCAGGCGCGGGCACCGATCCTGATGTTGCACCGCCAGAGGTGCCGCTCCCCTGAGGCCCTGTGCGGAGTAGCTGCTTCTTCTTCTTGGGGATGGCCTCAGGAGAGTTTTGCGCACCATTGTTGTTGGGGTCTTCGATTGCTGCGGCTTGGAAGGCGCGCTCGAGGGAGCACACTGCATCTCTTTCTTCGCAGGGGACCGTGATGATCCCGCTGCTTCCTGGCATCTTGAGGACGTTGTAGCCGTGGTGAGTCACTGCCATGAACTTGGCCAGGGCCGGATACCCGAGGATGGCATTGTACGGCAGACGGATGTGAGCGACGTCGAAGTCGATGAGCTTGGTGCGGTAGTTGTTGCGTTGTCCGAAGGTGACAGGGAGGCGGACCTGCCTATCTGGGTGGTGGAGCCGTCGGTCACTCCTGAGAAGGGCTTGGTGGGCTGGAGCTGATCGTATGGCACTTGGAGGCTGTCGAACATCTTGACGGACAAGACGTTAAGTCCTGCACCACCGTCAATGAGGATCTTGGTGACTTGCACATTGCTGATGACTGGTGAGCAGAGCATCAGGAGGGCACCAGCAGTGGTCGCGCACTTGAGCTGGTCCGCCGAGCTGAAGGTGATGGCGCACTTGGACCACCTGAGCGGGCGCGTGGCCTCAAGCCTGGGAAGGGCTGCGTTCACCTCGCGAGCAAACTGCTTGAAGATACGCTGAGAGGCTGGGGTCTGAGCTCCACCCAAGATGCAGGCGATAGCACGCGGTTCCTAGAAGTCCCCAGCCCCCTCGTCCTGATGGTGGTCGTCGTTCCTTCTTGGCGATGGCGGCAGCGGAGGAAGACCAGCATTGCCCTGAGGGCAGTCCTCGCGAGGCTGATCCCTCCAGGCGCCCTCACGAGGCTGGTCCTACCAGCGGTCCTCGCGAGGCCGGTCGCGCCACTCCTGGCGGGGTCCGCGATCGTCCCAGCATCCTCCTCCTCGGTCGTAGCCCCGGTCGTTGCGCTCGGGTCGTCGACCGAAGCGTCCGTCTCGAATGGCCCTGAGCTGCTGACAGTCGTTGGTGTCGTGGTTGTGTACGTTGTGGAAGGCGCAGAACGGTCGGCTGCTCTTGGACGACTCGGGATGGTCCAGGCCGCGCTTTGTATCTGGCTCAACTGCGAGCACGGCTACTCCCTTGCGCTTCACGTCCTTGGCCTTGGCTTTCTTCTCCTCCAGGTCGGTAGCCGGGAGCTCGAGGAGGGAAAGGCGCCCCTCCTCAGCTCTTGCGCATTTGGTCGCCAGGTTGAACAGCTCCAAAGCCATGCATAGCTCCTCGTGGATGGCGAGCTCCTCCTTCATCTTGACGTCGCGGACGCCATCAGAAAACGCTGAAATGATGGCCTCGTCCGTCACCTTGGGGATCTTGAGGTGAACATTGTTGAAGCACTGGATGTACTTCTGCAGGGTCTCTCCTGGCTGCTGCTTGATGCGGCGCAGGTCACCCGCGGCAGGAGGACGGTCGCGAATGCCCTGGAAGTTGGCGACGAAACGGTCGCGCATCTCGTCCTAGGAGGATATCGAGCCCAGGGGCAGGTTCAGGAGCCACGAGCAGGCACCATCCTTGAGAGCCATGGGGAACCAGTTCACCATGACCTTTTCAATCACTGTTGGCCACCTCGATGCTTAGCTCATAGAGCTGCAGGAACTCCGCGGGGTCGGGGATGCCGTCGTAGCGAGGAGGCAGGTCTGGCTTGAACTTGCCCGGCCAGGCGACACTACGCAGCTCAGGAGTGAAGACGCGGCAGCCTGCGGTGGCCACCGGGGCCCTTTGCTAATGCGGAGCCAGCCCTTGATGTCCGCGCACCGCCGCCGCAGGCGGCACGCGGTCTTGTCGCGGTGGCGCTGGGAGCGCGGGCGCATTCTCTTGTGGCCAGGGAACTTTTTGGCAGCTTCCTTCTTCTCGCGCGGGCGTCCGATGTGGAAGGTCGCGCCGAGGGGCCGCGCGCCTTGGCGCCAGAGCGCCGTCTTGGTGCAGAGGTGGTGGAGGTGCTCTGAAACGCCCCCGATGCGGCTATATCTCCCACGTGTCGAGGCACGACTTAGAGGCATAACCGCATTGAAAGCAATGTCGCAAGTGAGGTAATCTTCACACAACCCATGTAATAATTAAGGGAAAGATACATAGTTGGCTTACAGTCGCCACTTCACACAGTACATGAATAAACATTCATCATTCAGAGTACACTCAAGGTCCGACTACGGAACCAAAATAAAGAAGATACCCCAAATGCTAACACAGATCCCGAATCGTCCCAACTGGGCACCACTCTCGATCATCTGAAACGACACATAGTAACGACCACGTTCCTCGTCGAACTCCCACTTGAGCTCGGTGGAATCACCTGCACCGCCTCATCGGAACCTGCAACTGTGTTTGAAGTATCATGAGTCACGGGACTCAGCAATCTCACACCAGCGAGATCAAGACTATTTAAGCTTATAGGAAGGACTGAGTAGTAAAGTGGAGCTGCAGCAAGCGACTAGCATATATGGTGGCTACTTACAAAAGAGAGCGAGAAGAGAAGCAAAGCACGGTCGTGAAACTAGTAGTGATCAAGAAGTGATCCTGAACTACTTACGTCGACATAACTCCAACACCGTGTTCACTTCCGGACTCCGCGAGAAGAGACCATCACGGTTACACACGCGTTGAAGTGTATTTTATTGAGGTCCACTTTAGGTTTTCTACAACCGACATTAACAAATTCCCATCTGCCTCATAACCGCAGGCACGGCTTTGAAAGATATTACCTGCAGGGTGTCCCAACTTAGCCCATTATAAGCTCTCACGGTCAACGAAGGATATTCCTTCTACCGGAAGACCCGATCAATCTCGGAATCCGGACTACAAGACATCTCGACAGAATAAAACAAGTCCAGCAAAGCCGCCGGATGTGCCGACAAATCCTGATAGGAGCTGCACATATCTCGGTCTCGTGGCACACCGGATCGTCAAGCTTCCGGTAGGCCAACCCAGAGTTGCCCCTGGTACCACCGGCGGTCGACAGTTTGGACCAACACTCGAAGAGCACCGGCCCGGGGTTAAAATAAAGATGACCCTTGAGTCTGCAGAACCCAAGGGAAAAAGGCTTAGGTGACAAATGGTAAAACCAATGTTGGGCCTTGCTGGAAAAGTCTTATTCAACGCGAACTGTCAAGGGGTCCCATAAATCACCCAACCGTAAGGAACGCAAAATCAAGGAACATAACACCGGTATGACGGAAACTAGGGTGGCAAGAGGGAACAAAACACTGGGCATAAGGCCGAGCCTTCCACCCTTTACCAAGTATATAGATGTATTAATTATAGCAGATAGGTATTGTGATATCCCCAACAAGTAAACATGTTCCAATAAGGAACAACATCTCCATGTTCCAACAGGGAACAAAATTCTTCTTCACCTGCAACTAACAACGCTATAAGAGGGGCTGAGCAAGCGGTAACATAGCCAATCAACGGTTTGCTAGGAAAGGATGGTTAGAGGCTGACATGGCAATATGGGTGGCATGATATAGCAAGTGGTAGGCATCGCAGCATAGGCATAGCAAAAGAGCGAGCAACTAGCATAGCAAAAATAGAAGTGATTTCGAGGGTATGGTCATCTTGCTCGCAATGTTCTCGAGTTGTCGAAAGCTTGATCCTCAAAACGTTCTCAACAGGCTCCTCGTTCACGTACTCGTCTCCCGACTCTACCCAAAGCAACAACACAAACAAAGGAACCACAATAAATCACGGTGCAATGCACAATCAACATGATGCAAAACATGACATGATATGCGAGATGCGATATGCAATGCGTATAAAGGCTCGGAAGGTAATGATGAACCAGGCATCAACTTGGCAAACCAAGCATGCCACTGAAAGATGAGATGATTTCGGTTGAAATCGATATAAAGATCACCGGAAACGGATGCACGGTTTGCAAATGGCAAGCAAAACAAGAATGGCGCAAATCTGCCATTAACAGCATGATGCCACTTTGCAAGCAACAAATAATTAAGCTACTGCACCCAAACGTAACAAAAAAGCACATGGCAATAATCTACACATGATGCTCGACAAAAGATGAGCACTGAGCTACGGCTAGTTCACATCATAACAGGTTCAAACAAGCATGGCAAAATGCTCAAAGTAACAGGCTGGACATGGCAAAAACAGTAACAGGTTGCAAAGTTCAGAGCATCAAAACTACATGCTACAGGAACTTAAAATAGCAAAACATGGCATGGCATGAATCTACTCAAAGCCTATTTCAAAAGTCTCTTACTGACCATAAGCCAAAAAGGACTAGAAAATATAGTAACACTCATGTCAATATTGAAAGTCTTGTTAACAGATTCAGCAACTTGACATGTCAAAAACTGATAATGAGATGGCATGTTAACAAGCTCAATGCACTCACTACAGAGCCTCAAATGATAAACTAAGCATGCATACATCAAGAAGACATGACATAGAAGACATACATGGCAAGAACACTAACATAGCATATATGGATCAACCATAACAAGCTAGGCAAAATTGAATAACACGTATACAATCTGCCAGGAAACATTTGGTAGCAGAAGTAGAGCTCGATTGACTCAAGCTATGGCATCCCATAATTGCAAACAAAGGCATGGATGGATAGAGCAAGTCATGCTTTACAAAACACCCTTACTGAAGTATCTCAAAATATGCATAGATCTCTCGGTATCATCAAGCAAACATGGCATCAAAATCAGCTAAAACAGGGCTGAAATCAGCAACATTAGGACACCTACTTTGCATGCTTGTGCTAGTCACCACATAGATCACAAAAAATACATGGCATATACCACTGGAAAGATGACATGGCATTTTACAAAACTCATGTAGGACTCAAATCCATAGGGTGCACATATTAATCATAGCAAAAATAACAAAAGTGCAACTTCTGATAAAATCAGAAACTATCAGCACATTGCACTCTTCCAACAGCATTTCGGGCATCAAGATGAGCTCAAATGAAAATGATGCAATGGAATGAAATGATCTACTCTTCGAGACGAACATTTTGACATATTATACGCGAAAAATGGATCTACGGATGCGAAGATATAGCATGATGAAAAATGCACGAAATTACGATGATCTAAGACTTAGAGGAAAAAGAGGGAGGGAGAGAGGTCAACGCTGCACGCGGATCGAGGCCGGATCGGGCCGATCCGATCGGGCGCGGGGCTCGTCGGGGAAGACGGAGGGAGGTCGCCGGCGGGCGGCGCAGCCGGAGGGCGCCGGAGGGCGGCGCGGCCGAGGGCGCCGGAGGGCGGCGGGTCCGGCAGGGCGGCGGCCGGAGGAGGCCACGCCACGGCCGGCCTTCGGCGGCGGCGGCGGCGATGGCAGGCGGGGTCGGCCGGAGGCGGCGGAGGGCGGCCGCGGAGGTCGCCGAGGCGGCGGAGCGCACGGGGAGGGCGGAGGCAGGCGGGCGGCCGGGCGGCGGATCGGGCGACGGGCGGCGGCATGCCTGGGCGCGCGGGCTGGGCCAGGCGGCTGCTGGCGGCGGTGGCGGCGGAGAGGCCACGCGGGCGGCGCTCGATTGGGCGAGGCGAGGCGGACGTGTCCGCGGCGGCGGACGCGTCCCGGCAAGTGAGAGGAAATTTTTAGGTTTCGGGGAATGATCCGGATTTCGGGGGGGTTTACTTAAATAGGCATAGAGGGAGCTAGGAGAGTCCAAATGAGGTGTAGTTTTCGCCCACACGATCGTGATCGAACGACGGAGAGCATGGAGGTGACTTAGATGGGTTATTGGGCTGTTTTGAAGGGGTGTTGGGCTGCAACTTAAAAGAGGCCTCTGCGAGAGTGCGGTTAACCGTTGGAGTACCAAACGAGCTCCAAATGACCCGAAACTTGACCGGTGGTCTCCGGGTGTTATACCAAGGCCACTAGACAAACCTCGGTCCATTTCGAGATGGTTTAATACCCGCACACGGAAAAACGTAAAAGGGACCGCCGGGGGAGATAGGAGTGTCGGATTGCAAAACGGACAACGGGAAAATGCTCGGAATCATGAGACGAACACGTATGCAAATGCGATGCACATGATGACATAATATAAAATGCATGACACGGACAAAATGCAAAAGGAGAAAAAACCCAACCACGGAGGAATATCATATAACAATGCGAAAATGGCAAGAGTTGGAGTTACAAATATGGAAAGTTACTTCGGGTGTTACAACACTCCACCACTACAAGAGGATCTCGTCCCAGATCTAGGACTGAAAGAACTCCGGATACTCGAACGGAGGTGATCCTCGCGCTCCCGTAGCTTCTCGGTCGGAATGGTGTGACCACTTCACTTTCAGGAATTTGATTGACTTGTTGCGAGTCTTGCGCTCGGTTTCTTCAAGAATAGCAACGGGTGCTCATGATAAGAGAGATCTTCTTGAAGGTCAATCTCTTGAAGTTGATAGTGCGTTCAGAGTCTTGAAGCACTTGCGAAGGTGTGACACGTGAAACACATCGTGCGCTTGCAAAGTTGGATGGAAGCTCAAGTTGATAGGCGAGATCGCCTCTTTTCCCAATGATCTTGAAAGGACCCACGATCTAGGGGCAAGCTTCCTTTGATACCGGGTTTACGAGTACCTTTCATTGGAGAGACGCGAGGTAGACATGGTCTCCGATTTCAAAAGCCACATCACGGTGCTTATCATCATAATAGCTCTTCCGCGCGATTATGCGGCTTTGAGATTCTCCCAATGACTTGGCACATTTCTTACGCTACGTGATCAAGTCATTGCCAAGAAGTTGGCGTTCACCGCCCTCGCACCAATTGAGAGGAGTACGACACTTTCGCCATAGAGAATTTCGAATGGGGCCTTGCCCAACTCGCTTGGAAGCTGTTGTTGTAAGAGAACTCGGCATAAGGAAGACAATCTTCCCACTTCATACGAAGGAAATGACACAAGCCCGAGCATATCTTCAAGAATTTGATTAACTCGCTCGACTTGGCCACTTGTTTGAGGATGGAAAGCTGTCTTTGAAACGAATGTTGGTGCCCATGGCCTTCGAAAAGAATCCCAAAACTTAGAGGTAAAGATGCTGCCACGGTCTCAAGAGATTACTTGTGGAATGCCGTGCAAAGAGACAATCTCGAGGTGTATAGCTCGCCAACCGAGCTGCGTGATGGATTCTTTGATAGGAAGAAAATGAGCCACTTTAGTAAGCTTGTCAATGACAACGAAGATAGCATCATTTCCACGCTTGGACTTTGGAAAGCCAGTCCACGAAGTCCATTTCAATATGATCAAACTTCCATTCAGGAATAGCAAGAGGTTGAAGGAGACCAGCTGGTCTTTGGTGTTCCTTTCACTCTTCTGCAGACATCACATTCATTCACGAATTGAGCAATTTCTCGCTTCATTCGAGTCCACCAATATGACTGCTTGAGGTCATGGTACATCTTCGCACTTCGGGATGGATGGATAGAAGCGAATTGTGAGCCTCGCTCATAATGACTTTTCGCAGATCACCCTTAGGAACGACAATCCTGTCCTCAAAGAACAGAGTGTCTTTGTCATCAACACGGAAGCACTTGTACTTGGAAATGCCCTTGTCGATACCACGTTTCACTTTCTTCACCATGGTATCCAAAAGTTGAGCCTCACGAATCTGATCTTCCAAAGTAGGAGAGACTATGAGGTTGGCAAGAAAGCCTTGAGGAACAACTTGAAGATTCAGCTTGCGGAAAGATTCACAGAGATCCGGCTGAAAGGGCTTGAGGATTAGACTGCTGCGATAGCTTTCTGCTCAAAGCGTCTGCAATGACATTGGCTTTACCGGAGTATACTCAATACTTGGGTTGTACTCTTGAATCATTTCGACCCATCGAGTCTGCCTGAGGTTGAGGTTGGGCTGAGTGAAGATGTACTTGAGACTCTTGTGATCGGTGAAAATGTCCACTTTCCTTCCCAACAAGAGATGTCTCCACGTAATCAATGCATGGACAACTGCCGCCAACTCAAGATCGTGAGTGGGGTAGTTCTTCTCGTTGGGCTTCAATTGGCGAGAGGTATAAGCCACAACTCTCTTCTCTTGCATTAACACAGCACCGAGACCTTGAAGGAAGCATCACGAAAACTTCATATGGCTTGGATTCATCAGAGGAGTCGAGCAGAGCTGTGACGAGTTTCTCTTTGAGGGTTTTGAAAGCAACGTCACACTCGGGAGACCGGACATACTTCACTTGCTTCGGAGAAGGTTGGAAAGAGGCTTTGCAATCTTGGAGAAGTTCTCAACGAATCTTGACAATAGCTTGCAAGACCAAGAAAGCTGCGGAGCTGCTTGACATTCGAGGAGGTTCCCAATTCACAATTGCGGACACCTTCTCGGGATCAACAGCGATGCCCTTAGCGAGAGATGATATGACCAAGATAAAGCACTTCATCAAGCCAGAATTCACATTTGGAGAACTTAGCATAGAATTGATACTCTCGAGCTTGTCTAGCACCAATCGCAAATGTATGGCATGATCCTTCTTATTCTTGGAGAAGACCAAGATATCATCAAGATAGACCAAGACGAACTCATTGGTGTAGGGATTGAATATGAAGTTCATCATCCGAGAAAGTTGGAGGAGCATTGACGAGGCGAAAGACATGACAAGATATTCATAAGAACCAAAGCTTGTTCGAATGCTGTCTTGGGAATATCTTGTTCACGAATGCGAATCGATGATACCCCATCGAAGGTCAAGCTTAGAGAACACAGTAGCACCTTTGAGTTGCTCGAAAAGCTCATTGATGTTGGGAAGTGGATACTTGTTCTTGATTGTCTTCTTATTCAATGGACGGTAATCGACGCAAAGTCGGTCCGTGCCATCCTTCTTCGGACAAAAGAACACCACAACCCCAAGGAGATGAACTCGGTCCGATCAAACCCAGACGCTCTTGTTCATCGAGCTGCTTCTTCAATTCCTTCAGCTCATCAGGTCCAAGCTTGTAAGGGCGCTTGCAAGCGGGTTCGATGCGGGCTCAAGATCGATAACGAACTCCAGCGGCCGATGAGGAGGCATACCCGAAGCTCTTCCGGAAAGACATCTTGGTACTCACAAACGATCGGAATCGAGAGATGGCATTCAATTCGCCCTTCTCATTGAGAGAAAACAACCAATGGTTTCATCACGAGAGGCATAGATGATCACATCATTAGAAGAATGAGTCAATTGAATTTCCACAGCAGCACAATCAAGCTGAGCTTTGTCTTGATAAAGCCATCCATTCCGAGAATAAGATCAATATCCGAGTCACCAAGGACAACTGGTTTAGACAGAAATCTATAATCGCCCATCTTGATAGAGACATCCGAACCATGTAGCTTGCATGCATGAATTTACCCGAGAGACAACCGTAATGGTTTAGGCAAATCTTGAAAAACCAACTCATGCTTAGATGCAAAAGGTCTAGAAATGAAAGAATGCGATGCACCAGTATCAAATAAGACTTTTGCAGGAATATCATTAACAAGAAGATTACCCAGGAGCACATCTGAAGAATCCTCTGCCTGAGCTGCATTCATCATATTGACCTTGGCATACTTTGGATTATGCTTGACCACTGCATTGCTGGAAGATTTCACAGGAGGAGGAGGCGGAAGGCGCCTCTGGTTGAAGCACTTGTTCGCATAGTGACCCTTCTGCGACACTTGTTGCAAGTGACCTCGAAAGCGGACGGTGGTAAGGAGCACTTGACCTTGGAGCTTGAGAATTAGACTTGTTACGATAGCTTGGGTTGGGTGGGTGGGAAGATCCACGGCCACCGAGTTCTTCTGCTGGTAAGGCCGACGGAACGGAGGAGGGGCAGGTAAAACTTCTGCTGCTTGGCTGCCACTTGAGAGGACGAGGAGGACTGAACTGCATCCTGATTCTCTTCTTAGAAGCCTCGCATTTGAGTTGTGCCGCTTCTTGCTTGAGAGCCATGTTGTAGAAATCATCATACTTATCCGGCTCCAACAAAGACAAGAGGTAATTGCAGATCTTCTCTCGCACCACCTGAACCGATAGATCATACTCCTTTCATCGTGTACATCTTGCTTAGCAAAACGAAAGCGAGCTTCGAACTGGATATTGTATTGATAGACAGACATGTTGCCTGCTTGAGATTGCGGAACTCCTCACGCTTGCTCTCAACAACACTCTTGAATGTGATGAGCTCGGAAATCACGGCGAACTCATCCTGTAATGACACGACCTCCTCTGGAATCTTTGTATTGCCGGAACCACTCAGCAGCTTGGTCCTTGAGTTGAAACGATGCAAACTTGACAAAGTCCTCGTGTCCGACATTGCTACAGTCAAAGTGCTTGCAGATGTCCACTAACCAATCGTCGCGTCTGTGGCCTCAACACGTAAACCGAAAGACTTGGCCGATTAGCGAGGAACCGATCGAGAGTAGCAAAGTGTGGCTGATTGTTGCCTTGACCTTGATTGCCTTGATTGCCTTGATTGCCTTGATTGCCTTGCCCTGAGTGCGTTCTTGCAAGAGCTGCAAAATCATCGAGCATTGGCATTTGTGGCTGCCATGATAGCTTGCCGTGGCTTCGGAGGCGGAGGTGGAGGTGGAGGTGGAGGATTGATGATCCCCATCATTGCGATCCGGATTCGACGCGTTGGCGGAGCCATCTGAAGAGGGTGACATCCGTTAGTCCTTTGATAGACAAATGATAAGTAGAATCAACGGATAGAAATTGCAACATATAGTCTTCACAATAAACATTCGAACAAGAATGAACGAATGAATTCCAAAGTTAAACATCACACATCCATTAAGGTGAGAAGCCACTTAGATAACGATATGGAAACAACATCTGTCTTAGAAACAAATCGAATATTACAACTGAAAACAAAAGGTTGGCTTCTAGAATGAGCCGGAACAAACACATGATAGAGATTTCGCTCAAAGTGTTCGTGGTGGGGCCCACACGGACCTGACGACGATAGCGGACGTCACGAATGACTAACAAGACGTCCCGAATCAGCATAGCCAAGGATTCTTTAAGACGCCTCGCGACCACTCAGTAAATCGACCGTGAATGGGCGGACCACTAGACGTTGAACCCCAATCTCAAATCATACATCCGTCGGAAAGAATATCCCGTAAGCTACTAGAATTCCCACCTATAACTCCGAAACTTTCTGGTTATGCAATCTGGTGTTGGGGATACAGGGACACAAAATATATCACCCAAACTAACAATACCTAGATCCAGGTGTATCCATCCGTCAACACATAACCAAGAAATCCTCGAAATCGTGTACCTCGACCTTGAAAAACATCCGTTATGCAAGTCATGGCAATACTCCCTTTTCGCCACAATCTTCGGGCTATCAGGGTTATCTCACCAACAACTGCACAAAAGAGATTTCGATGTCGGCAAAACTCGTGTATTCGAACTGCAACGATAAAATTGTGACGACAACACCTCGGAGCTCAACTCCCGGGACACCGCCACAACCCCTAATGTCGAGGCACCAAGAACAATGTTCTCGTCACAAAACCATCGAACGATTCCAAGATACCCACGTGATCCTAAAAAAATTTTAGTGAAATTTGAGGAGAGAAGAGTCAAAACTCTCGTCGGAGACCTCACAGAGCTGACGAAGGGACCGGGAAGTAAAAAGAATCCTACTCTCGATATATATAATCCTAAGACTCAAAACATTTTCCATTCTAGACTCAACAACGTCAAGAAACAATCAAGTAGGGGCTCCTAAGTCGGGAAGGCTCGATTACCAACTTGAACGCCCGATGCGGCTATATCTCCCACGTGTCGAGGCACGACTTAGAGGCATAACCGCATTGAAAGCAATGTCGCAAGTGAGGTAATCTTCACACAACCCATGTAATAATTAAGGGAAAGATACATAGTTGGCTTACGATGCCACTTCACACAAGACATGAATAAACATTCATCATTGAGTACACTCAAGGTCCGACTACGGAACCAAAATAAAGAAGATACCCCAAATGCTAACACAGATCCCGAATCGTCCCAACTGGGCACCACTATCGATCATCTGAAACGACATAGTAACGACCACGTTCTCGTCGAACTCCCACTTGAGCTCGGTGGAATCACCTGCACCGCCTCATCGGAACCTGCAACTGTGTTTGAAGTATCTGTGAGTCACGGGACTCAGCAATCTCACACCCGAGATCAAGACTATTTAAGCTTATAGGAAGGACTGAGTAGTAAAGTGGAGCTGCAGCAGCGACTAGCATATATGGTGGCTACTTACAAAAGAGAGCGAGAAGAGAAGCAAAGCACGGTCGTGAAACTAGTAGTGATCAAGAAGTGATCTGAACTACTTACGTCGACATAACTCCAACACCGTGTTCACTTCCGGACTCCGCGAGAAGAGACCATCACGGTTACACACGCGTTGAAGTGTATTTTATTGAGGTCCACTTTAGGTTTTCTACAACCGACATTAACAAATTCCCATCTGCCTCATAACCGCGGCACGGCTTTGAAAGATATTACCTGCAGGGTGTCCCAACTTAGCCCATTATAAGCTCTCACGGTCAACGAAGGATATTCCTTCTACCGGAAGACCCGATCAATCTCGGAATCCCGGACTACAAGACATCTCGACAGCAATAAAACAAGTCCAGCAAAGCCGCCGGATGTGCCGACAAATCCTGATAGGAGCTGCACATATCTCGGTCTCGGGGCACACCGGATCGTCAAGCTTCCGGTAGGCCAACCCAGAGTTGCCCTGGTACCACGGCGGTCGACAGTTTGGACCAACACTCGAAGGAGCACCGGCCGGGGTTAAAATAAAGATGACCCTTGAGTCTGCAGAACCCAAGGGAAAAAGGCTTAGGTGACAAATGGTAAAACCAATGTTGGGCCTTGCTGGAAAAGTCTTATTCAACGCGAACTGTCAAGGGGTCCCATAAATCACCCAACCGTGTAGGAACATAAAATCAAGGAACATAACACCGGTATGACGGAAACTAGGGTGGCAAGAGTGGAACAAAACACCAGGCATAAGGCCGAGCCTTCCACCCTTTACCAAGTATATAGATGTATTAATTATAGCAGATAGGTATTGTGATATCCCCAACAAGTAAACATGTTCCAATAAGGAACAACATCTCCATGTTCCAACAGGAACAAAATTCTTCTTCACCGCAACTAACAACGCTATAAGAGGGCTGAGCAAGCGGTAACATAGCCAATCAACGGTTTGCTAGGAAAGGATGGTTAGAGGCTGACATGGCAATATGGGTGGCATGATATAGCAAGTGGTAGGCATCGCAGCATAGGCATAGCAAAAGAGCGAGCAACTAGCATAGCAAAAATAGAAGTGATTTCGAGGGTATGGTCATCTTGCCTGCAATGTTCTCAGAGTTGTCGAAAGCTTGATCCTCAAAACGTTCTCAACAGGCTCCTCGTTCACGTACTCGCCTCCGACTCTACCCAAAGCAACAACACAAACAAAGGAACCACAATAAATCACGGTGCAATGCACAATCAACATGATGCAAAACATGACATGATATGCGAGATGCGATATGCAATGCGTATGTGCGCTCCGGAAGGTAAATGATGAACCAGGCATCAACTTGGCAAACCAAGCATGCCACTGGAAAGATGAGATGATTTCGGTTGAAATCGATATAAAGATCACCGGAAACGGATGCACGGTTTGCAAATGGCAAGCAAAACAAGAATGGCGCAAATCTGCCATTAACAGCATGATGCCACTTTGCAAGCAACAAATAATTAAGCTACTGCACCCAAACGTAACAAAAAAGCACATGGCAATAATCTACACATGATGCTCGACAAAAGATGAGCACTGAGCTACGGCTAGTTCACATCATAACAGGTTCAAACAAGCATGGCAAAAATGCTCAAAGTAACAGGCTGGACATGGCAAAAACAGTAACAGGTTGCAAAGTTCAGAGCATCAAAACTACATGCTACAGGAACTTAAAATAGCAAAACATGGCATGGCATGAATCTACTCAAAGCCTATTTCAAAAGTCTCTTACTGACCATAAGCCAAAAAGGACTAGAAAATATAGTAACACTCATGTCAATATTGAAAGTCTTGTTAACAGAATTCAGCAACTTGACATGTCAAAAACTGATAATGAGATGGCATGTTAACAAGCTCAATGCACTCACTACAGAGCCTCAAATGATAAACTAAGCATGCATACATCAAGAAGACATGACATAGAAGACATACATGGCAAGAACACTAACATAGCATATATGGATCAACCATAACAAGCTAGGCAAAATTGAATAACACGTATACAATCTGCCAGGAAACATTTGGTAGCAGAAGTAGAGCTCGATTGACTCAAGCTATGGCATCCCATAATTGCAAACAAAGGCATGGATGGATAGAGCAAGTCATGCTTTACAAAACACCCTTACTGAAGTATCTCAAAATATGCATAGATCTCTCGGTATCATCAAGCAAACATGGCATCAAAATCAGCTAAAACAGGGCTGAAATCAGCAACATTAGGACACCTACTTTGCATGCTTGTGCTAGTCACCACATAGATCACAAAAATACATGGCATATACCACTGGAAAGATGACATGGCATTTTACAAAACTCATGTAGGACTCAAATCCATAGGGTGCACATATTAATCATAGCAAAAATAACAAAAGTGCAACTTCTGATAAAAATCAGAAACTATCAGCACATTGCACTCTTCCAACAGCATTTCGGGCATCAAGATGAGCTCAAATGAAAATGATGCAATGGAATGAAATGATCTACTCTTCGAGACGAACATTTTGACATATTATACGCGAAAAATGGATCTACGGATGCGAAGATATAGCATGATGAAAAATGCACGAAATTACGATGATCTAAGACTTAGAGGAAAAAGAGGAAGGGAGAGAGGTCAACGCTGCACGCGGATCGAGGCGGATCGGGCCGATCCGATCGGGCGCGAGGCTCGTCGGGAAGACGGAGGAGGTCGCCGGGCGGCGCGGCCGGAGGGCGCCGGAGGGCGGCGCGGCCGAGGGCGCCGGGGCGGCGGGATGCGCCGGGCCTTCGAGGCCGGTGAGGAGCAGGCCGGCCGGCGAGAGAGGCGGCGGGCGGCGGGATGGCCGGGCGGGTCGACCGAGGCGGCGGAGGGCGGCAGCAGGAGGTCGCCGAGGCGGCGGAGCTCAGCCGAGGAGCGGCGAGGCCATGGCGGCGCGAGCCGAGGCGGCGGCAGCGACGGGCGACGGCGGCGGCTGGCCCGGGCGGGCGGGCTGCCCAGGCGGCCAAGGCGGCGGTGGCGGCGGAGGAAACCTGGCGGCGTCTGATTGGGCGAGGGCGCGGGCGGACGTGTCCGGCGGCTGGACGCGTCCGTGCGAGAGAGGAAATTTTTAGGGTTTGGGGGAATGATCCGGATTTGGGGGTTTACTTAAATAGGCATAGAGGAGCTAGGAGAGTCCAAATGAGGTGTAGTTTTCGCCCACACGATCGTGATCGAACGACGGAGAGCATGGAGGTGACTTAGATGGGTTATTGGGCTGTTTTGAAGGGGTGTTGGGCTGCAACTTAAAAGAGGCCTCTGCGAGTCGGTTAACCGTTGGAGTACCAAACGAGCTCCAAATGACCAAGCTTGACCGTGGTCTCCGGGTGTTATACCAAGGCCACTAGACAAACCTCGGTCCATTTCGAGATGGTTTAATACCCGCTTTACGGAAAAACGTAAAAGGGACCGGGGGAGATAGGAGTGTCGGATTGCAAAAGCGGACAACGGAAAAATGCTCGGAATCATGAGGCGAACACGTATGCAAATGCGATGCACATGATGACATAATATAAAATGCATGACACGGACAAAATGCAAAAAGGAGAAAAAAACCCAACCACGGAGGGAATATCATATAACAATGCCGAAAATGGCAAGAGTTGGAGTTACAAATATGGAAAGTTACTTCCGGGGTGTTACATGCTCCATGAGCCACGTCGTCCGCAGCTGTCGGAGGGCGAGGCAGCGAGAGGGATGGCGCGAGGGAGCCCCCTGTGGCGCTGACGAGCTCAGCGATGCGGTCCAGCCAGTCCTCGTAGGGGTCGTCGACCGGGCGGTAGCGCAGGAGCTTGCGTGCCATGAGCAGCGCAGCCTGCGCGTCCGTGGGAGCACGACGAGCGTGAGACGACGAGCCGGCTGGGGTTAACGACGGAGTGGCGGTGTGGCCGTCCCGCCGCACCAAGGGGTGCAGGAGGACGCTTGTTGCTCGTTCCCGCCGGCCGATGGCGGCGTTAGCGGCGGCGACGGGAAACGACGGGAGGCCCGCCGACAGGGGGGTCTGGCGACACGGGCGGCGAGGGCGCGCTCAGCAGCTGGCTCGACGGCGTCGCCATGGATCTGACAAGCGACAGGACGCGGATCGGCGCAAGGAAAGCTTTGGCGCACCCCAACCTGGTGCGCCAAATGTCAGATTTTGGGTTCCGGCAAACCCTTGAGGTTCGAACACTGGGGTGCGCACAAAGATCTCTCTCTCTCCCTAGATCGCTCTCGCAACGATCGCAAGGCCTAGCTCGACAAACCCAAAGAACGCGAGACACAAGAGTTTGTACTGGTTCGGGCCACCGATGTGGTGTAATACCTTACTCTACTGTGGTGTGGTGGATTGCCTCTTGGGATGAGGATAAACAATTACAAGGGAAGAACAGCCTCCTGAGGAGAGGTGCTCTCGTGCTTGTGTGTGGCTATGGACGGAATGGCTCCGATCCCAGGTCCGATCGAGATGATATGCCTCCTATGGTGGTGGCTAGTCCTACTTATAGAGGCCCTGGTCCTCTCTCCAAATATTGAGCGGGAAGGGATCCAACAACGGCCAAATTCGAAGGAAGACAACTAATACAAGTTATCCTGACTAAAGGTGGTCTTCTCCTGCCAAAGGCTCTGGTGGTGACGCTGCCTTGGGCTCCACGGTGACCTCCGTCCCGCCGTCCTGCTGGTCTTGGTCTCATTGCACCGATATGGAAACCTTTGCCTGATGCCTCGGTACTCGTCGCCTGTGCTTGCCTCTTTAGCACCAAAAAGGAAACGAGGACACTGCGCGCGCTGGCGCCCGCCTGACTCCAGTCGTCATGGCTTGCATCATAGGAACCTCGCGAGGTGCCCCTTGCCTTGATCTCTCTGCCCCTCGCGAGCCAGCCTGGTGAGGCTGCCCCCGAGGGGGTCTTGTGTCGTCCGCCTCGCGAGGGTCTTGAGTGTTTGCTGGTGAAGATGGGCCGTACAGGGCCGCTGGTGGAGCCACGCCATGGGCCGCAGGAAGGCAAGTCTGGGGACCCCCGTTCCCAGGATGCCGACACGGCCCAAAATGTCACGGATGTGTCTTTTTTTGTAGTGATGCCTAGATCACATAGCTTGCCAACATAAGACTGAATCCAAGAGACTGAACAAGTAAAACATCATCAATGGACTTGTCTCTAGATATAGCAATTTTACCTAGCCCAATTACCTTTCCTTTGTTATTGTTGCCAAAAGTGATATACTTCAAAGGTGAAGCAGTTAAGTTGAGGTCGACAAACAATGACTTGTCTCCCGTCATATGACTAGTGCATCCACTATCCATTATCCATTCTCTACAACCGGAGACATAGTCCTGCAGAAGAGTTAGGCTTTCTTAACCACCCACATCTTTGCAGGTGGCTTCAAAATAGTAGAACGAGCAGGATATGATTTCTTTTGGTAAGCTTAATTGTTGCTCAATGAGGTGCGAGCATAATCGAAAGAATAAGCATTGAAATTCCTTCCAGATGAATGAGCATAATGATTGAATGAGGTATGCAAAAACTCATTCTGTCGAGCTCGAGCATTTTGAGCCTGCATGGTTAGTAATGTGGTAATAGGTAATGCTTCAACAGTTTTCTTAGGCACCCATATAGCTTTATTTGGGGGGGCATTCCTGTTGTTCGGTCCAACATAGCGAGCAACAGCCTCACCATATTGGTTTTTGAACAACTTATAGTTGTCCAGAGAGTCATTATCAAGATATTCAGGGATGGGAGAGTTATATCCCGAAAGTAATGCCGGATCGAGCGCTTTGCTCTTGGTAGGCACCCACACAGTGTGAGGATATTGATGAGATTCCCAGTATGAACCATTTTCATTTAGTTTCATTTCGAAACCGATACCTTCTTTCCTGGGATTTTTGTGAAGAATAGATTTCTTCAGAATGTCGCAAAGGGTTTGATGCCCCTTGAGTGACTTGAGCATTCATGTCTAAAGAAGATCCTTTAACCTAGCATTTTCATCAGAAACAGAACCATTTTCCTCGACAGAGGGGTTAGCATTCACAGATGATTCAACATTTGATTCATCATTGGTTCTTTCAAGGAATTTTAAGCAGGGTGGAACAAACACTTCAAGTTTCTACTTAAGTTGTTGGGTGAGAAAATAATTTTCCCTGATGAAATCCTCATGAGCCTCTCTCAGCGCCTTGAGTTCTTGTTTCCTTTTCAGGTAATCGTAGGTCAATCTTTCATGGTTGACCAAGAGAAAATCATGATGATTTGACAGTTCTTCCATTTGTGACTTGAGAGTGGAATACTCTTCGGTCAACGACTAATTTTTCTCCATCTCCTCAACCAACAACCCTTTAGATTTCCTGAGGGTTTTCTCAATTTTCTCAAGAGAATTTTGTTGAATATTAGCAATTTTGATCAACTTAGCATGGTCATCCTCATCAGAAGAATATTGATCACTGGAGTAAACCTTGTGATGTTTGGAGGATACCTTTTCCTTGAAAGCATTGGCCATGAAGCAGTAGGCCGGAGATTTATCGTCACTTGATGGATTCCCGAAGAAATTTGTTGCAGGAGAAGAGTCACATGCTATGTCAGCCATGCCGGAGTCGGAATCCTCATTGGGTTCATCAGCTCCTTTGGAGTCAGATGATTCTTCTTCATCAGAATCCATCTCCTTGCCGATGTACGCCTTTGCCTTGTGAGAATTATTCTTGCGGTTGGAGGAGGACTTGGAAGGATTCCTTGAGGAAGATCTTGACGAAGATTTTGTTGTGGAGTTGTCTTTCTTATTGAAGAAATTCTTTGATTTCTTCTCATCATCGGAGTCGTAGTTCTTGCTCTTGATTTTGCCTCGATAGTTGCCAGAATCATATCTTCCACTGGCACGGATTTCAGCTTCCCAGAGAGGGCGGTCCGAAATGAAGTGTCCAAGTTTTTTGCACTTGAAGCAGGTGTATTCTCCCGTAGGTTTTGATGAAGATTTTGAACCACCAGAGTTGCTCGAACCTTTCTTCTGGAACTGGCTCTTCCTGTGAAGGCGCTGGAATCTCTTCATGATTAATGCAAGATCTCTGCTGAGTCTTTCTGAGTCATCTAAATCTTCTTCGGCATTTCCATTGGTGGAAGAATCAGCCACAACCTTGAGAGCATGATTTTGGCATTGACTTGAGCCATACAGATCTCTTTTCTCTTCTTCTTGTTCCTCATGGGTATTCAGTCTTTCCATGATATCAGCAGAATCAAGGGTTTTGAAATCAACTCGCTCATGAATCATCAGGACAAGTGTGTCGAATGAACTATCAAGTGATCGAAGCAGTTTCTTCACAACTTCATGGTCAGTGATGTCTTTGGCGTCGATACCTTGAAGCTCATTTGCTATGTCACTCAGACGATCGTAAGTTTGCCGACAGCTTTCATTTCCAATGCGCTTGAATCGATTGAATTTTGCTCGAAGAGTATCAATTCGAGCTTCTTTCTGAGTTGAAACACCTTCATTTATCTTCTCGAGGACATCCCACAAAACCTTCGCAGTTTCACACTGGCGATAGCGAAGAAATTGCGCACGAGAGAGATGGCCAGCAATTTCATCTTTGGCTTGAGCATCCATCTGAATGAGTTTCTTCTCCTCATCAGTGGGGGCCTGAGGTATTGCAACCGTGAACCCGAACTGCACCACATTCCACATATCATCATCTATTGCTCGGAGACGGATCTTCATCTTCTCCTTCCATAAGGGATAGTCCATTCCATCGAATATGGGAATCTTGAGATGCGACTTGTAGCTCACTGATGACATACTTAAACTCCAAGGTTGTTAGACCAAAATGAGCAGAGTCAAGGAGTACCTTGCTCTGATACCAATTGTAGGAACAAAGATGTCTATCAGAGGGGGTGAATGGGAGTTTTAAATTTTCTTCGGAAATCTCAAAACACTCGGAACCCAGCAGCGGAGCGAATGAAAAACAAACTACAGCGAGCTAAAACTAAGTACCGAATGAAAACTAAAACATGCATCGAGACAATTCACATGAAGGAAAAGCAAATTGAATGTAAATATGGGTAGCGGAGGCAACCAGTGATGCTCGATGGGGACAACGTATTTGTTCGACCAGTTCGTCCTTCTGCACAAGGACTACGTCTAGTTGGAGGGGCTGTGACTTAACACGGAAGATCTCTTCACCCTATTCTCCTCGACAATTGGTTCGCCAACCAATGTCGATTACTCGTGGTAGATACTTGAGGTGATCTCCAAACATTTACATACTTCTTCTTCGAGAACCACAATCACTCTTGGTCTCGGAAGAAATTGACATCTATCTAGAGAGTTTGCAGCTCTCAAGAGTAATAGGTGGAGCGCACTGGACTTAGATTCGAGTGATGCTGAACCACTGTCTAATTCTTCGGCTCTAGGGATTTTCTCTTGGTGGATTTTAAACTCAAATCGCTCAGAGAGGGGGTTGCTCAACAATATTCTCAGAATCAAACGGAGCAGCCACCGGACAAAGCCGGTGCGGGGTGGCTATTTATAGCCGCAGCATTCCATGGAGGCAAATGACCATTTTGGACACGCGGTCCAGCCAATGGCCAACCGACACGTTCACAAGGGCGGATTTTGGAGCAACAGTAACATTACTTGACGAACAAGTAATGCTAACTCCTCGGTAAGAGACAAATCTCTCACAGCGAAGAAGATCACAGTCTCTTGTTGGCAAGTATTTGCTTGGAACACAAAGAGATTTCTCTTGCAACTTTCATAGGATTTGGGTTTAGCATCAGAGAATCAAAGTTTTGAACGCTACACCCCTCTTAATAGTACGGTGGTCCTATGAATCAATAAAGAGAAGAAGAAGAACAAAATAAATGCTACGTCTTCACTTCGTCTTCAATCTCCTCGGACGCAGTCATTTCCCTCGGACAGACTCACAGACACCAAATTAATTGCTTTACTTCAGCAATTTTTAGCGGTCACTCTTGTTATCATAATCTTTGGTGATAACCTTCGCTGCGCTGCAGGGAGATTATCTTCGTCGTTTGCATCGAACTCCTCGTGATCTCAGGGACCTGTTACTCCGTGTGCACTAGCAAACACATAAGTCTCATACTGTTTATTTCAACAAACTCCAAAACATAAGGGGGCTATCATTGCACCAACAATCTCCCCCTTTTTGGACGGTTGTTGACAAAACAGATAATCATTGAAGTGAAGATAGATAAGTGAAAAGTAATTCGAACAAGAGTGAATTAGCGTTACTTGGCTCGATGATGAAATGTATTCCCCCTAGATGTATTCAGGGTGAATGAGTGTAAAAATATCATTCAACAATACACCAAGGTGTTGGATTTGTGGAGGATTCGGTCTTCCTGTACGTAGCCGACTAAGATCCATGTACCCTTGGACCCCTCCCCTGATACCCATATAAACCGAGGGGTCTGGCTCGTAGAAAACATAAGAAATCTCTTGGTAGATACTTGTACTATATACTTACTCCATTGCAATAGACACAAAGCAAGACGTAGGGTATTATCTTCTTGGAGGGCCTGAATCTGCGTAAATCCTTGTGTCCTTGTTACCATCGCTCCTAGATGCATAACTTAGAATTCCCTACCTCGAGATCTGTCAGTTTAGGTTTCGTGGGTGGTGACCTATGCAGGTCCTGCTAGGTGATTGTTGCAGATCGATGGAAGTCAAGATCAATGCTCAAATCGGCACCGGCGCGGTCTTTGTGTCGAGCCAGATGTTCGTCTTTGACAGCGTCGCCCTCGCCGCCAACTCGGTTGGCCACCTTGGTCAGGTCGGGTCCTTCGCTTCAGGTTGGATCTTCAGGTTCGGCAGCATGGAGTACACCAAGGATTTCCACGAAGAGTTGATCTTCAAGAACTTGGTGTCGCACCGAGCAGCACGAACCGCTTGCCTCGCACCCGATGTCAGGCCAAGTTTAGGAATGGACATGAGAGTTCTCTTCTAGGGTCGATCTCAGATCGGATCTCAAAGCCGTTTCCCCTGGCCTTGGTCTCGGATCACGCTCAGGAGGAACACGTGGAATCTTTTCCGAGGTTGATGGCAGATCAGACCTCGAGGTCGCTCTCCCTGTTTTCGTTATCTAACCAGGCTCAGGAGGAGCATGAGAAACTTCTTCTGAACGAGGTGTTAGATCGGTTCCACAAGCTCGCAACATCTAAGGACCCAAAGTACGATCGGATCTAGGAGTCCCCAGAAGTCAATTTTTTTGACCCACCCACCACCTGAAAATCAATGGCAGTCAACCTTTATGCCTGAAAATTTCCACCCAAATCAACGACTGTTACAAGAGTGGCATCGGGCATGCGTAGATGCGGCGCAGATCTCACGCCGCCGGCCATGGCCCCTTTTCCAGTATCACGGTGTTCTCCATGGTTGCACCACCGAGCTCGCGCTGGTGGTGCCGGCTATGGCCGCATTTCACTCCAGCCTTTTCAGCTTTTAACACCAGACCACACTTTTTCTCTTCAAGCACCCGCCTCCTGCAGAGGATCCCGCTTCCCTATCCGAACCTACTTTATCGGTTATCCGATCCTACATGGCATGTGAAGCATCACCCTGGGCTATGCATTGTACATGCCCTGAGTCATGACCTATTTCAGTTCAGAGTGGCCAAACAAACCGTGCGGCAAAAGAAAAAGGCACAACAGAGAGACATATGAGACACTTTCCATTCGAATCTGCCCTATCTTCTCATATAGGCATGGAAAACATCACCTGTAAGCATACGGGGTTCACAAGATTTTGCACAGAACTGGACGGCCGAGTATTCCGCGTCTCAAAATGGACCGGAGCACATGAAAAAGGAAGAAAATGTGAGCTGAAAAGTGTGCTAATCTACTGCTGGTCTGTTCCTCCTCTTTCTCCGTGAGCGAGTGAATGGATCAACCCATGTCCTATCTTCCCTCGCGGCACGCTCCCAGCGCTTCTGGAAATCACGAAGCTCCACCCGTGATTTTCTCCTGACCTACTAGGCCAAACAACAAACTGTGACAAACTACCAAAAACTAGATGTGTCAAAACATTGCATGACATGATTAACTGCCTACTTAGAATGTTTGCCCCGATATTCCTAAGTACAGTCTATTAGTGGAGGTAGTTTACAAGTGGGGTGATTGTTTAGACTTATTGCTGTTTTAGCTCCTGAGCTCTCGGCTTGCAACGATTTTTAAGAAAGGAATCATGTGGCAGTGTGCCAGAGCGAAGTAATTTGTGAGCTCACCTTTGTCCTCATGTCAAGACCTGCTGCCTTCCCCTGGTTACACGTTATTAGATGTGTTATGGAGATGTCACAGAAACAAATACATTATGTAAACTAGAATGTGCCTTCTGTATTCAGGCAAAGACATACTCTCGTTTGTTGCTGCACTTGAGCAGTTCTCTGACGGAGTGCATGTGAGCTCTTGCCGCGGGTACGCTGTTACAATTCAAAAGCAAACATGAGAGGAAACATCAGCATCCCATCCTACATCATTATGATTGAAAATGCAGATATAAGCTTTGGCATTGTCCTTAAGATTATCAAGTGATATTTCCATGGCCGTCTACTCATAATTCATACAGTTTCCACCTGTCAACCAAGGCAATGGATCATGTCTGCCATCACATTGACAGGACGCCAGGGCTGTGACGAAGAAAGCAGAAGCTTATACGAACCTTTGTCATTGCAGAACCTCCTAATGTCTGTACTCCTCGATGGACTACAAATTCGCTATCAACTACTCCAATGTTCTTTGTCCTGTCACCCTAAAACCATTGAAAGGGAAACTTTAATTAAACTCCCTTGCGAAGGATGTCTTATTTAGGCAATGAGGTCACCATACTGCTTGAATATGTCAATCCGAAAAGAATCTAAACAAGAACATAAGCAATCCAGAAAAGCTGTCATTCCTCTAATACAAATTACCTCAAGCGAGCAATAGTGTGGACAGTGACTACGTTGTCAATGCCTTCGCTTTGGAACTTTAAATCTAAAGCATGCTACAGCTATATAAATGTCACCAGTATAATACCTGGGCGCAGTATCCAAACTTGTAATCAATACCCCATCCATGGACAAGATCATTCTGTACACATTGCAACAGATGTTTTAATGGCTGGAATAGTCCTAAAATCAAATAGGCAGAAAACGAAAAAAAAGTCTAATCGTAAAGTGACACAAACGTTCGCTAAGGAGTAGGTTGATTATATGCCAGTGTCTTATGAAGAACTTAGCCCTGCTCGGTTGGCTAGTGGTATGAGTGCATGCCCACCCCACCTGCGTTAGAGGCCTGGCCTACGCGAATGCTCGTTATCGACTTCTTAATGCAAGGTTATACGGGGCTTCCCCTTACCCCCTGCCAGGTCAAGTTTTTCTGTATTACATATCAATGTCGACATGTCGTATGCCCCTATTTTTTAACAGGTACCACGAATTAGTTCCTGACAAATGCAGCAATAACAATATGTTTCAATCATCCCCAACAAGCAATATGTCAGGGAGTTACCAGCAAAATGCATCCAAACAAACACTGCACATGAATCTCAGAAGTTCTAGAAAATGTTGGAGCCAATAAGGTAGTTAGTCCCCGCAAAAAAAGAGAGAGTAAATGTTCTACTGCTTTGTGTATATATTAACTGATTTTGTGCTCCAGAGCAATAACAAAAGGAACATGGTAAATGTTAACTGATTTTAACACTAATAAGGGTGACGTAGTCCAAAACACACTAAATGTTTGGCTCCATCCCCTCTTTTCCGTACATGGTTAACATGAGTTATTCAAGTTAAATATGGGACAAACCACAGGCAGGGCCCCGAAGTCCCTGGCTTCTCTATATTGTACTACCCATGACTATGGACTGATCAACATAAAAGGTCTACAACTTGGTTCAAGTCTAAACTCAAATATGAACACTCTTTATCAAAAGATTTAACCCTTACCTGGATGAGATGCCAAGCACATTGCCAAGCAGATTTCGAGAAAACCGGTGCCATGCCCTCGACCCATCTGAAATCAATTAATTGTCACGCAAGCGCATACCTGATGCAGGTTTGTTGCTAGCGTACTATGGTCATTAAGCAGTAAGACAATGCTAGTGTGCTACAGTCTACACCGGATCAAATAGTAACTAACGCTATTAGTTAACAAGGAAAGCAGATGTTATACCACAAGAAAGAGTTTAAGAAAGAAAACATACCCAGAACAAGGTGGCCCTTCTCTTGAACAATCTTTATTAGCCCGATTGACTCTTCTGTCAAAATATATATATTCTTAATTTTGTTATTCTGTAAACTTCAAGTCGAGCAAACTGAGCGTTGCATTACATAAAATCTACCTGTGGAAATTGCCTGTTTTTTTACGAACAGTTATCGGATGATGAATTTCAGATAACTTAGGGTCAAGACCAGGTTGAGATATCTCCAGCCTTTCTGATTTCACTATATTCAAGTACCTGCTCCAAATTACAATGTTAGGCAAATTAGTAGAGAGAATCAACAGATCAAATTATCTACGGGGGGAGAACATTAGAATCAAGACACTCCAATGTCGACATTCCAGATGTAATACACAAATTAGTTGCATCATTCTAAAAACAGATATAACTTTGCTGCAGCACATACCAGGCAGCAACAGACAACAATTGATTCTGCAATGTCAGAACTGCATTGTTATACTTGCAGGCTGTAGCTGCCTGGACCAGGATTTAATAGCTGAATACATTGCACTCTGAACACATTCCATGACTGATACCTTGGCACTAGGCATATTTTTAATGACAGATAGCAGGTTTAAGAACAATACCAGGGTTCATGCAACACATATACCTTCTTGGGTTAAAATTATCTACTTCAAGATCTTCATCCCAAAGAAATATATACTTGTACATCGAGACGACGGCAGGATGGAGGAACCTTTTAGCAAACCACCTAAAAGATAGATGTAATCTCGAAGTTAAATGATACCAGATCGATACAAATTATAGGTAGTCAAGGTCCGACTCTTAGTTCAGTGCAAGGGTAGAAAGAGGCCGTACCATTTTGTCTGATTAGAAGCAGCAATGTGTATCACACTTTTGCTCCATGGTAGATCATTCCACTCATTGACCTTCCCATCGTAGTGGAACAATATAGCTGTAAAGTTCTCTGCAAGAAACTGAGCATTCAAGAGTTACATGATAATTGTATGTACAAATCACTGCCGAAAGAAGTAGTAAACGAAGTACCTTCTTCATAAGAGCATCTACGCTTTTCTTCTGATTGATACCAGCAGGGATAGCAATCAAGCACCTGTCATTCTGGTTAGACTCCTGCTGAAACAAAACACCAACATAGCATTAAATACTGCATATGGCCTTGTATTCAGGAAGGTGGGAGCAGCAAAGGCTATTATTAAATTCGTTCGGAAACTGAAACCAACAGGAATATTGTACTGAAACCAGCAGAAATTTTGTACTGAAACCAAGAATCTTAGGCAGAATAGCTCAACTGACCTGTGATTGCACGCTTCTTGTGAGCCATAATGGCTTGAGCTCCATGTCGGAGTAAGGCTCCACTATACCATGAGGCAAAAACCCGACCCTAGCAGTAGAAGCAGCTCTGTGTGACACCTTGGCATTAGCTCTCCCAGTCCCGGATACCTTAACAGCAGCCCTGTCAGACCCCTGATATGTACAATGGAGCCACAGTCAACGCCTCAGCAACAAATGAGTATCTGCTTCAAGATTACCACAGCAAACAAAACAACTTGGTCCTTTTGGTGGAGACAATGGGTTCACATACCATTATCGTATCAAACGGGGGAGCGTCTTCATCCAACTGTAACAGCGCATAATCAGATGAGTGTCGTCCCTCGAGCAGAATACAACGGGGAATTTTACAAACGATCGAGCGTTACCACTGTCTGTCTGTGTTGGTAGCTTGCCATGTTGTAGACCACAAATAGGATTATCATCAAGCACAGAACCAGCAGACGCAGCCGCAGCCTCATCTTAGAGCAGTGATAGCTCCTGTGACCATTCTGCGGAACCAAGCAGATAGTGTCATCAGCTCACACATTGAGAGCTGAGCGGCTATAGATGTGGCAACAAATGAAGCATTAATTAAAGGAGCACAGGGGAACCCACCTTATCCCACTGGGCACTACTTCTCGCTCTTCATGGAACCCTGCATTCACGACAAAGAAAACTGCACAAGTTGAGTATGTTTTCAGACACCATGAGGCATATAAGAGAAGTTGGGTTGCACATTTCATTCCACCCTGAGGCGTTACTTGAATTTGGATGGACTTAAAACACCATGAACACAGTTAAGCTTCATGCACTAGCCAACGCAACTAAAAGTCCGAACTGATGGAAAGGGCTAGCCAATCTACATATACACTTCATAACAGAGGAACAACGACATTCGCTTTCAAAATGTGATTCGCTTTGTTCCCTTTGCGTGAGCACAAAATGAAAGAGACCGACCCCTCAGTGAAAAAACAAAGGGAAAGCACCGAGCAAGCATGTATTGCCGCGTCGGTGGCGATGGTTACACACCCGCGACGAAAATGTCCTGTGTTTCATGGCTGCGGGGTGCGGCTGCGGCGCGACCCTCCACTCGCAGCTCGCGGCGAGGCGCTCTGTGGGATTTGAAACGCGGGTTCACGCAGCCAGCGCGCGATCGGAGTGTAGAAATCTCGAAACCCCAATCAATCAATATACGGAGATACGAAGCACGAGGAGAAGAGAAGGGACATACCGCGGAGGCGGATGGGGCAACCGGCCGGACGAGCGACGAGCGGTGGACCTCCGCGCGGAGGGCACGGGCACGGGCGCCGCTGCTATCTCGTGGAGGGGGAGGAGGAAATGCTCTGTAGAGAGATTGGGAAAGGCACGGGCACGGAGGCGGAGCCAGACACGGCCGCTGGAGCGGGCGGGCGGGCGAGCGGGCGAGCGAGACAGCGACGTTCAGAGGAAGGGCGACGTGTGGCGCCTTCCCACCCGCACCCGTCACTCGCAGCAGCGCTACGCGAGGTGACGACGACCCGACTGACAGAGGAGGGAGACGCAGCGCCGGGTGATGCTGCCAGCTCAGTCCCAGGCGATGGGGGGTTGCGCGATGCGAGCAGCCCGTATCGGCTGGGCTGCCTGCCACGACCGGGTTTTCCGCTCAGTTTGTTTCCTGGTTCCCTCCCTCGGCCCCCCCGCGCGGCCCAGGAATGTGGAGGCCCCGACCCACCAGTTGCTTCGATTTCAATACTACTCTCGAGTCTTACAAAGTACACTACCCCTAAAAAAAAAGTCTTACAAAGTACACTACTCTTACTCCCCTCAAAAAAAAAGTACACTACTCTTACCACTCTACACTAAAAAAACTACTCTTACCACTCAAAAAAAAAGTACTCTACTCTTACAAATTACCCTCTCTTCTTGCTCTCCCCAAACCAAAAAAAAAAGACTCTTACAGACATCAACACTTGTCTCCAAAATTCTGCGATGCCATATACTTGACCAACGAAAGTTCTATGGGTATTACATATACAGTTATATAACACAGACACATGTATAGCGCCTAACAACTCGGATCACATTTCTACAGGCAAAAGGCTGCGCTTCATCTAGCTGACCTTGAACAAAACACCAGGAAAACCACCACTCCTTCCTGTTACAAAACATCCTGATTCCCTGACCTAGTCTTTGACAGGGTGGTACACTACACCGGATGGAGCTACTCTAGGACCTCCTTGTAGGATTTGTACACAACACTTCTGCATACCCGCCGCGTCGCTTCTCCCTGTCACCGTCGACTCCTCTTCCTGCCTTTGCTAGGACTGTCTTGTGGCGGCGGTGCCGCACGCTTCTGACCGCTCTTTGGAGGCCGCCCGACCCCTCGCTTCTTGGCGGCTGGCGCACTTCTCTCGATGGTTTCTTCCTCAGCTGTTGCCGCTGCAGCGGCGGGGACGTCCCTGGTCTCGCTCTCACCCTGACTGACAGTGCTTCCAGTCTCCCTTGAGGAGACCTTGCTTCTCTTTGCATCACGAGGCACATGACGTACTGGCGGCAATGTTCGAGAAATCTTCTTGGATGCAGGGGCAATGGTGGCCCCTGCTGCTGCCTTCTTGCTTACGGGGTCACTTGCTACCCTTGCAGCGGCCTTCTTGATTACGGCCTCACTAGCTATCCCTGCCCCGGTCTTCTTCATCACAGGCTCACTTGCTATCCCAGCCATTGTCTTCTTTATTACAGGCTCACTAGCTATCGCTGCCATGGTCTTCTTTAATACAGGCTCAGCAGCTATCCCTGCAGCAGCAGTCTTCTTGATTACAGGGCAACTAGCGAGCCTTGCCTTGGTCTTCTTGATTACAGGGTCACTAGCTATCCCTGCCGCTTCACAATTCATGGAGAGAACAACTGAACTCTGTTGCCACGTTTTGCATATGAGACCTCGAAGTTCGATTGCAGCCATGTGCTCCAGTGTGGCCTTCGGAAAAAATGTAAGGACATTATTCACAAACACGAGCATGTCTTTTAGGAGCTCCTTGGCAGAGGAAATAGCACCACTCTTGATCTTTGAACGAAGGATTCGGAAGTCCATATGCTGACGGATCATCTTCTTGTATCTAGCTCTCTTCCGCTGTAGATGGAAACAATTGGACATAAGATGACAAAATCGGAAGTACCTGTGCTATTATGTTCATCTCTAGAATAGATCAACTGTACAGAAGATTTGAGCCACTTAGAAGTTCTCTTTCAGAGCATATAATATTACTACGTACAGTTTACCCAATCTGCCCACACTAACTAACTGTAAGTGTAACTCAGGTAATAAGAAAACAAAAAGGAAATTCACTATGTCCACAAAGATCTGACTTTCTTGATCCTCTCGAAATAGTGGGCAACTCCAATAAATTTTTTGTAAAAGATAAGACTACAATTTAAAACGCCCACTGAAGCAATAGTGATACAAGACTGATTAAATACCTGGATGTCAATTTGGTGTTGCAACATCTTACAGTCACCTTGAGCAGATATACAATTCATAATATCTGCCAATTTTGGTTTTGCTCCCTCGCACGCAGATACACCAGGCTCTATCTTTGGATTTTTCAGTTCCTTGATGCGGACTTCAAATGGAACCTCTCTCTGTGCGCATGGAGCTTTGCACACAGATACACCAGGCTCTATCTTTGGAGTTTTCAATTTCTTCATGCAGCCCTCAGAGGAACCCTCTCCCTGTATGCATGGCGTAGATGTATTTTCACCATCTCTGCTACTATCAACAGCCATCAGAATAGCCCTTTTATCCCTCAATCCCCTTTTCTTTCTAGAACCCCAAAGCAAACCATCTTTGGCACAGAGCTTCTTTTCAGCATGGGGCTTTGTTAATGTCTCTGCTGATGTATTTTGAACTTTCTGAGATTTCTGACTGTTGCTTGCTTCCTCTGTGAAACTAGCAGCGGATGATCTGTCTTTGGACAATTCTTTGCTCGAGGAAGTAGTATCAGCTGCATTTTCAGTGTGTGAACATGATTCAGTGTGACATCCTAAGTTATTACCATTATCATGTTTGCTATTGCTGAGGCTCTCGATCACAGACTGCAAGGACCTGGAACAGGGAAAAGCCAAATCGCACATTATTAAACAAAAAGAAAATTTTCCAGCCAGATGGCATAAGTAGTGTCTAAGATAACTTTCACTTGGCTTCAAGATGACAGACAATAATATAACATATCCAAACTACTAATGAAGTACAAGTTGTGTTGGGATGCTGATCGCCTTAACCATCCATGAAACCTGATCAACGACGTTAACAAGGTGGGACTTTTTCTCACGACTGCTAATTACGTATGTTTTATTTGTCTTAAGTTCAAAGAGTGTCTAAATAAGCCATATAATTAACCCCACTAAATAACATGATTAATCTAATGTTTTGCATTTTTATTTGGTTCTATTTATCAAAATTTAAATTCTTCAAAGAGTGCTCCCAGCCCTCCATCTCTCTCCCCTGCCTCATGCCTCATGCCTCATGACCAATTATCAGCAAAGATGATTTCGGAGGAGCTATTTTTAATCAACTTCTATCATTCTTTCAGTCATCTGGTCAATGGCTAGTTTAGCTGATGCATTATGTATAGAGAAAGCCGTGCACTGCACGTGCAGGACAACAAGTAATTAAAATATATCCAAAACAAATTATGAAGATTACATGTGAAAATGCCAAAAAAAATCAAGAACAAGGTGTATATTGACATACTAAGTACTAACCCAATAAAACTTTCTGATTTCCTCAGCTCCCTTTTCAATTCAGCAACTCTCTGCTTGCGAAGCTCCTCAAACCAAGCACTGCAATGAAGCAAAATAGCAAATACAATGCTAAGTACTGCCACATCAATGTAAAAGCTACTTCACTATAGGACACAAAACTATCTATGTTAAACTACAGTCCGTTGAAATGTTCTGCACATATTTGCTAAGGTACTAAAATTTGCACACGAGAATGTTGATAATCATCATTGAATATTTCTTCTTCTATCACCTCTACCTGATTCCCAGTCCCTGCCCAGTGCCCATGATAGATTAACATTGAAAATTCTTCTACCAAAAAGCCAAACATTGTCCTCGGAATACATCATGGTATGTAGTATACACAACCTCAAACTAAATGGGAAGATCATTAACGTGGACAAGTTAGTACAGACATCACAGGGATAGGTAATACTTACTCGCATGCAGAGTAGCGTGCTTGAATCTCTGAAAATTTTGCTTCGCATTCCTGCAAACAAGAAAAACAGCCAACCAATCAATACCGTAACTTCTTCCAAACATGAGATGGGACAGGCCGTAAGGGATTCAAGTTCCCTGCTCCCCGCACAATTTCAAAATTACAAATATATTGATCTGTAAAACTAACTGTGTGTGTGTTCAAAATGTTTCGGCGTATAGGCACAAAGCTCCCACATATCCAAACTGTTGGACAAATTGCCCTTGGTAATTGGTACCAAAGCGAGTAAAAATTGTGCAACCTGTGTTGTACTGTAATTATATAATATAGAACCAACTGAAATGGCAGCCTAATTATAATCTCTAAAATGACATCCTAATTATAATCTCTAAAATGACATCCTAATTATAATCTCTAAAATGACATCCTAATCACAATATCTAAAATGACATCCTAATCACAATCTCTGAAATGACAGCCCAATCACAATCTCTAAAATGAGAACCTAACATTTGTTCTGCATCCGTACGAAACTACGTCAACAAGGCCGAGAGCGTATCTCCAGCAATGATCACGAAACCCTAGCCAGCACCAACAAGTCCCTCCCAACCCCAAGGATAACCATTTCGGCATCCCTAATATAATACTCCCTCCGTCCGAAAATACTTGTCGGAAGAATGGATGTATCTAGACGCAATTTAGTTCTAAATACATCCATTTTCATTCATTTCTCCGACAAGTATTTCCGGACGGAGGGAGTACGAAAAAATGAATATATGCCCTAATCCACCCTTATCGAAGCGACATTACAGGCACGCGACCCGTAATTGTAATTAACCGAGCAGTATCAGGCTAGGGTTCGGCGGTGGGGGGCGGACCTTGGGCGAGAAGGAGCACGGGGAGCGGGCGCGCAGCTCGGCGGCGACGGCGCGCCAATCGGCGGCCCCGTGGCGGAGGACGGCGCCGCCGAGCACGAGCTCCTCCCACGTGCCCCAGGCGGCGGCGGCGGCCGCGTCGTCGTCCTGCTCCTGCTTGACCACCACAACCACCATCGGACGGGGCGCTCCCTCGTCCGGGCACCGAGGAAATCGGTCGCCCTTTTTTTTGGGTCGGGGCGGCATGCGATCGCGGACGGGCGAGGCGATAGGGGGTGGCCGAGCCAGGAATAGGACGAGTCGGAAGCGGAGGGAGGCGGTCGGGCAGGGTCGTCGCGGTCTCTCCTCTCTCCCCACTTTCTTTCCGTCTCTGGGAGTGGGCTGGGCGCCTGGGCGGGCGGGGTGCCCTGTCTCGCCCATTGTTTTTTTCCTTTTTCTTTTGGCGTGGGTTTTGGATTTTAGATTCTTCTACTATTCTTGGTTCGTGCTAATCTAGGACGTGCGGTGGTGGAGGCCCACGCCGCTGTCACCCAACGCCTTTTTTACTCGCTTCGCTGCTATGGTGACCAGGCAACAATGCACATGGCGTTTTTTTTCCTTCCCTCCCTGCCTAGCGGGTCTATGATGCACATGGCTGGCTTTTGGAAGTGAAAGTTTTTTTTTAACCGGCCATAACCCCTTTTCATTACCTTCCATTAGAACAGGCAGTGCCCTTAGCATCTCCTGATATTTTGGATTGTTTTACTCAATATACAGAACTACGTCCCTTAGGGTTATCGTAAGGTCTACCATGTCCTTCGGCGGCGATGGCCGAAGTCCACGCAAAACTCGTCGCCAATTGCCTAGGTCTCCTGGCTATCGGTGCGACTGGCTACTATGTGTCTATTCGTCCACGGGTTGTCCCTGGTTTGGTGGTCTTGCCAACACCGGTGTGGGTCATTGAGGTGGTGTTTGGAATCTCCGGTGAAAACCATGTCTTGGTCTTTGGCCTTTGAAGGCATCGTTGTCTTGCTTCCTCACCCTTCGGGCACAGGCCGGTCAATGCAGCTCCGGGGGAAACCCTAGATCCGCGTGATCAAGCGAAGGCGGTGCCTTGGCGTCCTATCCCCTCTTGAGGGCTTTGTATTTAGAGCGGGGCATTGGCAAGAGGGACAAGTGGAAGATGGTGGTTGTTGGCGCCAAGGCTTTTGTGGCAACGATGGCGATGGCAAGCGAAGTCGGAGGCGTGGCAATGGTTGCGGTAGCAGGCTCTTCTCCGGCATGTCCGTGCGATTACCTTGGGTTAATTTTTGTTGCGGTGAAGTCGGAGCTGCGAGGGCGGGGCCTCTATGGCAACGATGGTAGGCAACAGGTGGTCTGTTCGGTGGTCTCCCACTGCGCCAATCGTGCATAGTTCTCCTTTGGGGCTCTCGATCAGAGTCGGAGCTGCGCTGCCTTCGGTGCGGGTGGCTGGGTCTGGCACGATTCTTCTTGTGTTTCCACGTAGCCTTGATGTCGCTTGAACTACGTCGGTATTTTTCCAAAGAGGAAGGGATGATGCAGCACAGCTACGGTAGGTATTTCCCTTAGTTATGAAACCAAGGTATCAATCCAGTAGGAGAACCAAGCAACACTATGCAAACCGTACCTACACACAAAGAAAAAATATTTGCAACCCGACGCGTAAGAGGGGTTGTCAATCCCTCCACGGTAAAAAGATAGATAAATTTGTGGTAGATGGGATAAATAGATGTTGATAAAACGCGAAATAAAATAAGTAACAAAAAAGTGCAGCAAGGTATTTTTGGGTTTTTGAAATAATAGATCTTAAAACAAAAGCAAATAAAAATAGATCTCAAGGCAAATATGATAAAGAATAGACCCGGGACCGTAGATTTCACTAGTGGCTTCTCTCAAGAAAATAGCACACGATGGATAAACAAATCATTGTTGAGCAATTTATAGAACCTCAAATAATTATGACGATATCCAGGCAATGATCAATATATAGGCATCACGTCCAAGATTAGTAGACCGACTCCTGCCTGCATCTACTACTATTACTCCACACATCGACCGCTATCCAGCATGCATCTAATGTATTAGGTTCATGGAAAAAACTGAGTAATGCAATAAGAATGATGACATAATGTAGACGAGGTCTATTCATGCAGGAATAGCCCCCATCTTTTTATCCTTAATAGCAACGATACATGTGTGTCTTGCTGCCCCTTCTGTCACTGGGAAAGAATACCGCAAGATCGAACCCATCACAAAGCACCTCCTCTAATGGCAAGAAAAATCGATCTAGTTGGCCTAACTAAACCAAAGATTCGAAGAAGAAATATGAGGTTATAAATAATCATGCATATAAGAGATCAAAGAAAACTCAAATAACTTTAATGGATATAAAATCTGATCATAAACTCAAAGTTCATCGGATCCAAACAAACACACCACAAAAAAGAGTTACATCAAATAGATCTCCAAGAGACCATTGTATTGAGAATCAAAAGAGAGTGAGGAAGCCATCTAGCTACTGCCTACGGACCTGTATGTCTATGATGAACTACTCACGCATCATCGGAGATGAAGGAAATATGCCCTAGAGGCAATAATAAAGTTGTTATTTATATTTCCTTATATCATGATAAATGTTTATTATTCATGCTAGAATTGTATTAACCGGAAACTTGATACATGTGTGGATACATAGACAAAACACAATGCCCCTAGTATGCCTCTACTAGACTAGTTCATTAATCAAAGATGGTTAAGTTTCCTAACCATAGACATATGTTGTCATTTGATGAACGGGATCACATCATTAGGACAATGATATGATGGACAAGACCCATCCGTTAGCTTAGCATAATGATCGTTAAGTTTTATTGCTATTGATTTCTTCATGACTTATACATATTCCTTTGACTATGAGATTATGCAACTCCCGAATACCGGAGGAATACCTTGTGTGCTATCAAACGTCACAACGTAGCTGGGTGATTATAAAGATGCTCTACAGGTATCTCCGAAGGTGTTTGTTGGGTTGGCATGGATCGAGATTAGGATTTGTCACTCCAAGTATCGGAGAGGTATCTCTGGGCCCTCTCGGTAATGCACATCATGATAAGCCTTGCAAACAATGTGACTAATGAGTTAGTTGCGGGATGATGCAATTACGGAACGAGTAAAGAGACTTGCCGGTAACGAGATTGAACTAGGTATGAAGATATCGACGATCGAATCTCGGGCAAGTAACATACCGATGACAAAGGGAATGACGTATGTGATAACCCACAAGTATAGGGGATCAATTGTAGCCTCTTTCGATAAGTAAGAGTGTCGAACCCAACGAGGAGCTAAAGGTAGAACAAATATTCCGTCAAGTTCTATCGACCACTGTAAGGGCATATTTATCCCTAAGGTGTTTTGGTGATTGATGACAATGCTTTTGCGGACTAATCGTGTGCATTGAGTTTTTCAGTGATTCATCCTTTCGCACGAGACGATTCCCTCCCCTCGGAGTTTGAAGCAAGATGGTGTAGTCCTTTCGTTTCAGTTTGGTGGACTAGTTTTGTAGGGTTCACCGTACTATCAAGAGGGGGTCCGCTTTGGAAAGGCTAGGGTGGAATCATCACGTACACATCCTTTGCTCACCCTCCGAGTCTTTCCGCTTCAATGGAGAGCTCGTTCCTGTCCTCTTTGTGCTTGTTCTCGTCCCAGCAGTAGTACCGCGTGTCGGAGCGGTAGTACCGCTTAGAACCCACAAGGCGATGCCGCTCTCTGATGTAGTACCGCTTAGAAGCCACAAGCGGCATGCCGCTCTCAGCAGTAGTACCGCTTGGAGCCCCAAGCAGATAGTACCGTTGCGACTCGTGCTTCTCTGCCTCGACTCGGCGCTCCTTTTTCGTGTCGAGTTTTACGGTACTTACTGCTGCGATGAGGCGGTAGTACCGCTCGTCTTGTAATACCGCCCTTACCACCATGCTGTAGTACCGCTCTGTCCAATGGCGATGTCGCGAGGGGAGCGGCAAGACCTCTTAGGTTGTTAAGCGGTAGTACACTGCCTAGCGGTAGTACCGCTCTCTGCTGGGCTGCAAGGGAGTAACGGTTGGATTGTTTCCCCACTATATAAGTGGGTCTTCTTCTCAAAGTTGACCTACCTCTTCCCCAAAAGCTCCATTGTTGCTCCAAGCTCCATTTTCGCCGATCTCTCTCCTAGCCAATCAAACTTGTTGATTTGCTCGGGATTGGTTGAGAAGCCCCCATCTACACTTCCACCAAGAGAAATTTGATTCCCCCCACTAATCCCTAGCGGATCTTGTTACTCTTGGGTGTTTGAGCACCCTAGACGGTTGACGTCACCGTGGAGTCATAGTCCATTGTGGTGAAGCTTTGTGGTGTCGTTGGGAGCCTCCAATTAAGTTGTGGAGATTGCCCCAACCTTGTTTGTAAAGGTCCGATCGCCGCCTTCAAGGGCACCAATACGGTGGCCCTAGTGGCTTCTTGGGGAGCATTGTGCCTCCACACCGCTCTAACGGAGACGTACTTCCCTTCAAAAGGAAGGAACTTCGGTAACACATCCTCGTCTCCACCGGCTCCACTCTTGGTTATCTCATCCCTTTACTTGTGCAAGCTTATTTGTGTTATATCCATTGCTTGCTTGTGTGCTTTTGGTTGTTGCATCATATAGGTTGTCCACCTAGTTGCCTATCTAGACCACCTCTTTGATGCAAAGTTTAATTTGGTAAAGAAAAGCTAAAAATTGTTAGTTGCCTATTCACCCCCCTCTAGTCAACCATATCGATCCTTTCAATTGGTATCAGAGCCTCATCTCTTGACTAAGGACTTTACCGTCCGAAGAGTATGGTTGATGTCGTAGAAGGTGCGGAGGAGCACTCCGGTGCAAATCCGGTCTCTTCCACGGGAGATGGGGGAACCACGGTCTCTCGTGAGGAGTTCAATGTGGCTTTGGAAACATTGAAAACCTCCATGACGACCGAGGTCAAAGGCATGTTTCATGAATTCTTAGAAGGGCTTAAAGCTTCCACCGCACCGTTGAAAGTGGGTGATCCCGCCAACAAGGTGACGGATGCTACCTCCGACAAGGGGGAAGCTACTAGTGAGAAAGCCCTTCCTTCGAGTGGTAAAAGTGGCACCGGCATCTTTGCCAATGTGGAACCTCCACTTATCTATGGTGGACCGATTCCTTCTACTCACTTGAATCATGCCGGTCCTCCCCCAAAGATTGATAAAAAGGAGGATTTTGATTCTTGGGTCTATCGTTTTAAGCATCATTTAAATCATGTGAACACTAACCTTTGGAGAATCATTGAAGAAGGTTTTTATCCGCATGACCGGAGCAACTTCACTCCTAGAGAAGACGTGGATGATCAGTTCAATGAGAATGCTCTCTTCATCATCCAAGAAGCAATCCCTCCCGAAGACCTTCCTCATCTTCGGCCCTATTCTTTGGCCAAAGATGCTTGGCGCCAAGTGGTTTACCTCTATCGGGGAAGCGCAAGCATTCAACGTTCCAACTATGAAGTGGTACAAGATGAAGCCGATGAGTTTGCAATGAAAGAATATGAAGAACCTCGTGAGCTTTATCGGAGAGTAACCAAGCTCGCGGTCTCTCTCCGAGATCATGGAAGTAAGGACACGGATGACAATTGGATCAAGCGCAAATTCCTCAAGGCAATGATGCCCTACCACAAAGCCATGTCCTCCGTCATCTGTCAAAGGTCGGACTTCCACACCTTGTCCTCAAGTGAGGTGTTAGATGAGTTTGTGGCTATGAGCATATTGGACAAGACCGCCGACAATGCGGTACTTCGCTCTCAAAGAGCAAAAAGGCCCAACCTTGCCTTGAAGGCCAAGGTCCATGTCGAAGAAGAGGAAGAGGAGGAAGAAGAGGAGAGCAACCTCGAAGATATGAAGTATGCCTATCATGAACACATGGCACTTGCTTCAAGGAAATTTTGGAGCAAGAAGAACTCAAGGCCCAACTTCAACAAGAACAATTCAAGTGGCGCAAAGGGCAAGAAACGAGTGAGGACTTGCTTCAATTGTGGCAATGTGAGCCACTTTGTTGCGGAGTGCCCTTATGAGAAGAGGGAAGACAACGGTGGCAAGCTCATCCGTAAGGACAAGGCCAAGTCGTTCCCCAACAAGAGCAACTTCACCAAGAAGACTCATCCCAAGGCATTGGTGGTACAAGAAGAGTACAATGAGGACGATGACGATGATGAAGATGGTGAGTCGGTTGCCATGGCCTCCGTTGCCATTGCGATGACTCCACGGGTGTCTATCTTCGACTCACGCAATGAGAGCATCACCGCCAAGTGCCTCATGGCTAAAGCCACCAACAAGGTAACCCCCAATATCAAAACTACCATCATCAATCATCCTACTTCGACAGATAGCATTGATGAACATGAGGGAACTAATGTGGAGGAGAATGAGTTTGATGCCTTTATGGGTAAACTCAAGGGAAAATCCAAGAAGCACTTCGTTGCTCTCTTGGAACAACTTGGTGAAGCCAATGACATGATCGAGGCTCACGAAGATACCATCTCTAAGATGGAGGGGCATAGTCGTGACTATGCCGATGAGATTTCGGATCTTTCCAATGCTCTTGAGGAAGAGCGTGGTCTTCGTTTGGCTCTTGAGGAGTCATACAACGATGATCATGCTAAATTAAAGAAAGATCTTGATCATGCTCTTGTTGTTTCTCGTGTGCTAAACTCCGAGAAGGCAAAGCTTGGGGTTGATCTTGCTAGACTCAAAGAGGAGTTTGACATTCTCGAAAAGGCTCACAAAGTCTTGAAGGGCGTTCATGCTAGCCTCAAAGAGTCTCATGATCAACTCCAAGTAAAGCTAACTAAGGAGAAAGCCACTTTTCCTCATATGGTGTTGATTGATAATGCAAATGCTACTAACCCTTGTTGTGAGCATGTGCATCTTGTTGAGGAGAATGCTAAGTTGAAGGAGCAACTTGAGAAAGGCCTTGTGACATGCATACAAGGTGAGATGAACCTCAATGACGTTTTGAGAAATCAAAAGGAAGTTGTGGCCAAGGAGGGGATTGGGTTCGCACCCAAGCCCAAGAACAAGAAGAAGAATGACAAGACCAAACGACCTCCTCCTCTCAAGCAAACTTTTGTGAAGGAGGGAGAGGGTGCTTCCAAGGAGAAGAAGAAGAACAATGCGAAGGGTGGCGATGTCAAGAAGGGCAATGCCACCCCTCCCAACAAAGCCGACGACTTTAATCCTTCTTATGTGTTATGTCGTGCTAGTGATGGGCATGTTTATGCCAAATTTGTTGGTTCTCCTCATGAATACATTGAATGGTCTATTTGGGTTCCTAAGACCCTTGTTACTAACATCAAAGGACCCATTACAAAATGGGTACCTAAAACCAAGCATTGATCTCTTGTAGGTGTTTGCTTCCGGTGGGGGATCATGGTTGCTCGATAGTGGAGCTACAAATCATATGACCGGAAGCAAGGACTTGGTGGTGGACGTGCAGAAGATTCCATCTATGCCCACCAATGTTGAGTGGGGTGATGCCTCGTCCTCTAAGGTATTGGGACTCGGCAAGGTTGTCATTTCTCATGATCTCACGATCGAGAAGGTCATGCTTGTAGAGTCCCTTGCATACAATTCACTTTTCGTTCGTCAACTTGCAATCATGGGCTTTGCCACTTTCTTTGATATTGATACCGTTGCCCTCTTGTGGAGCAAGACTCTTAAAGTAGCCTTTGTTGGGCATGTCGAGAACGGTCTATATGTGATTAACTTTTCGGAGCGACCCACTAAGACCGCGACATGCCTAATGGCTAAAGTTGACGTGGGATGGCTTTGGCATCGCCATTTAGCCCACGTCAATATGAGATCTTTGCAAAGTATTCTCAAGGGGGACCATGTTCATGGACTAACGAATGTTAGTTTTGCTAAAGATCGTGCTTGCAGTGCTTGTATCGAAGGAAAGCTTCATGAGAGGGCTCACCCTCCCTCAACTATCATTTACTCGAAGAGGCCTTTGGAGCTCCTTCACTTGGATCTCTTTGGGCCTCCATCCTTTGATAGTCTTGGCGGTAGGAAGCATTGCTTGGTGATTGTGGATGACTACTCAAGGTATACTTGGGTGTATTTCTTCAAGAGGAAGAGTGAGACCCAAGAAACCGTCATTGACTTTGCAAATGAAGCACAACGTCAACACAATGCAAAGATCTTGACAATAAGAAGTGACAATGGCACCGAGTTCAAGAACTACACCTTGGATGAGTTTCTTAGTGATGAGGGGATCAAGCATCAATATTCTGCACCCTACACCCCTCAACAAAACGGTGTCGCGGAGAGGAAGAACCGGACGTTGATGGATGCGGCAAGGACCATGATGGCGGAGTTCAAGTCTCCATACAACTTTTGGGCCGAAGCCATCAACACCGCATGTCATGCATCCAATCGGCTCTACCTCCGCAAGGGCTTGAACAAGAATCCTTATGAGAAACTCACCGGTAACAAGCCCAATCTCAAGTACTTTCGGGTGTTCGGGTGTAAGTGTTTCATTCTCAAGAAAGGTGTTCGGTTGTCTAAATTTGAGGCTAGAGCTTATGAGGGCATATTTGTTGGTTATGCTACAAACTCTCATGCTTACCATGTCCTCAATAAATCCACGGGACTTATTGAGGAGACGTGTAACATGGAGTTTGATGAGAATAACGGCTCCCAAGTGGAGCAAAGTGGCACTTGTGATGTAGGTGATGAAATTCCTCCTTAAGCCATAAGAAGAATGGGTGTTGGTTTTATCCTACCCATTGAGGAACCCCTTGTGGCTGAAGGAGAATGACAATGCTCCACTCAAGTGGAGCCATCACCAACCCAAGGCCCACACGCTTCCGAAGAACAAAGTGAAGGCCCTCAACCTCATGAACAAGACCAAGGGCAGGATCATGCTCAAGACGGTGTTGACACACCAAGTGATGCCCAAGGTCAAGTTCTCTCCCCCGAGCAAGTTCAAGATCAAGAACAAGCTCAAGACGACACTCAAGATGATCAAGTGATCGCTCCTCAACTCACCACCAAGGAGGAATTAGAGCGTCGTGCCGCCAAGATTGCTTCCAAGCTCTTCACCAAGGGTCATCTCATGAAGAATGTACTTGGAAGCATTCAAAAGGGGGTAAGCACTCGTAGAAAATTGGCAAACAAACATCACGCGTTTGTCTCTTGTGTTGAACCCCAAAAGGTATATGAGGCACTCGAAGATCCGGATTGGCTTAATGCCATGCATGAAGAACTCAACAACTTCGAGTACAACAAGGTGTGGAGATTGGTGCCAAGGCCAACGGGGAACCACGATGTCATTGGGACCAAGTGGATTTTCAAGAACAAGCAAGATGCTCATGGGACCATCATTCGCAACAAGGCAAGATTGGTGGCACAAGGCTACTCCCAAGTCGAGGGTATCGACTACGGTGAAACCTTTGCTCCCGTTGCTCGTCTTGAATCCATTCGGTTGTTGATTGCTTATGCTTCTCATCACAACTTTAAGTTGCAACAAATGGATGTGAAGAGTGATTTTCTTAATGGTCCTATTAATGAGTTGGTTTACGTCAAACAACCCCCCGGGTTCGAGGATCCCTACTTTCCCGATCATGTGTATCAACTCGATAAGGCACTCTATGGCCTTAAACAAGCCCCACGTGTGTGGTATGACCATCTTACCGAGTTGTTACAAGGTCGCGGGTTTGAGGTTGGGCTAATCGATCCCACTCTTTTTACTAAGAAGGTCAAAGGGGAGTTGTTTGTGTGCCAACTATATGTTGATGACATTATCTTTGGTTCCCCTAACAAAGCTTTCAATGAGGAATTTGCCGCACTAATGACCTCAAAGTTCAAGATGTCTTCCATGGGAGAGTTGAAGTTCTTTCTCGGTTTCGAAGTGAAGCAAAGAAGAGAAGGTACCTTCATCAACCAAGCTAAATACACCCAAGACATGCTCAAGAGATTCAAGCTAAGTGATGTCAAGCCGGCTTCCACTCCAATGCCCACCAAGTGCCAACTCGACGTTCATCCCAATGGTAAAGTGGTGGATCAAAAGGTATATCGTTCCATGATTGGATCCTTGCTTTACCTTTGTGCATCTAGACCGGATATCATGTTGAGTGTGGGAATTTGTGCACGGTTTCAAGCCGCACCTAAGGAAAGCCACTTTGTGGCGGTCAAGCGAATCTTTCGATATTTGGCTCATACCCCAAACTTTGGCTTGTGGTACCCAAGAGGAGCAAACTTCAAGCTTGTAGGATATTCGGATTCCGATTGGGCGGGAGACAAAGTGGATAGGAAGTCCACTTCCGGAGGGTGCCAATTCCTTGGTTGCTCTTTGGTAAGTTGGTCTTCTAAAAAGAAAAGTTGTGTGTCTCTCTCGTCCATCGAAGCGGAGTATGTGGCGGCCGGTAGTTGTTGTGCACAACTCTTATGGATGAGGCAAACTTTAAAGGATTACGGTGTCATTTGTGACAAAGTGCCTCTTTGGTGTGACAATGAAAGTGCCATCAAGATTTCTCTCAACCCGGTGCAACACTTCAAGACGAAGCATATTGAGATTCGGTATCACTTCATCCGGGATCACATTAGGCGAGGAGAGATCGAGCTCAACTACGTCAACACTCATGATAACCTTGCAGATATCTTCACGAAGCCTTTGGATGAAGCAAGATTTCGCGAGTTAAGGCATGAGCTAAATATCATTGATTCGAGCAATGTTGCTTGAGCCCGTGCACCCCCCCCCCTTACTCAACTTGTTGTCTTGTTTAGGTGTAGGCATGGACATAGGGGGAGTGTTGTTCTCTCAATGAACTCTCCCTCCCCCCATTATGCATAAATCGATCAACTCTTTCACATTAGCCATTTTTTATGGTACTTGTGCTTCAAGACGAGTTTTGGTCATGGGCCCAAGGTTAAAATCTTCGCGGTGCCATACCTCTTGACTCAAACATAGGTGGCCTCGGCCATCGCCCCTCTCTTGAAGGGGTGCGTCTTCTATCCTCTTGCTAGTGTTCCTTGGTTGAATCTTGGTTTTCTCTGCTTGCCGTTGGTTTTTCTTTTATTTTTGAGCTTAGAGTTTTTTGTCTAGTTCTCGACTTGTCTTTGGTATACTCACGGTGACGCGTACTACCGCTTATGTTGATAAGCGGTACTACCGCCCGCCATCGCGGTACTACCGCTGAGGGGCGGAACCAGGGGGTTAAGTCGTGGCCTGGGGTGGTTTCCTCCCCCATACCCATTTTCTTCGTCCCCTCGTTCCTCTTCATCTCTCCAGCGCCATCTCACCGCGGGAGGGCTCTGGCGGCCCTCCGTCTCCGGGCCGTCCCTCTCCATTTCCTTCGGTGGAGTCAATCCCCACCTCGTCCTCTTGCCATGGATGCCGGTATTGCCCTCGTTCCTCTTCTCTTCTTGTCTAGATTTCAGATCTAGTGTTTAGGGGCAATGGTGGATGCATCTCTAGTTTTTTTGGCTAAAACTAGGCTTGAGTAGGTCGGAGAAGGCAACTAGACTCTTTGGATTGATATTTGGTAGGATTCTTTTTGAATTTGGCATCTCCGGTAGTGTTGGATCTGTCCACGGCAGTAGGGAACTGCTGTTCCTCGTCTCGAGCAGTACTACCGCCCATTTCGAGCGGTACTACCGCGCGAGCAGCACTAGAGCGGTACTACCGCTCAAGCGGTACTGCTGCGGAGGGTCGCGGTACTACCGCCTGATGCCCATTTCCATCGTATCCTACCACATATTGATCTTTGTTTGGTTTGTTTGTTGGTTTTTGATTGTTCTTTCTGGCTGCTTCGTGTGTCTGTGTGTTTGGTTCCAGGTGATGAACATCCTGAGCAGCAAGCCCGCCGTGTCAACCCCGGGCGTTCCACGTCAAAGCGCTACCGCACTTCTGAGTCTGCTGGTGGTTCCTCTAGTGCTCCACCGCCATCAATGGGTGCTTCTTCAAGAGCTAACCCTCCTCCCAAGAAGATGCCAGCCAACAGACCAAAGCCTAGTGGGAAGAAGGTGACTGAGATGTCTTCCAAGGAATTATGGGACAGGCGTCGCCGCAACCCTTATGATGAAGATCAAGAGCCCAACTTTGTCAATCGTCCGTTCTGGAACCGCTTTCAGTATGCCACCTACTTTGAGGCGATCAAGTCTAAGAAGAACCTCTTTGTCAATGTTCACTCCATCAACACCGATGCTATGGAAAATGACCCTGAGTACTTTGGTGAAGCCCTTCAGATGTGCTCTCAGTTGAACATTCTCAGGATCATGCAGTTCAACAAGGACTTTGATGCAGACTTGGTCAATTCTATGCCACTGTCCATCTAGGAACTGATGAAAACAGGACTCTGACTTGGATGTCGAATGGGAAGCTGCTAGTTGTCAAGTGGAAGGCTTTCATGGACTTGCTTGAAGTGGAAGATCAAGGGCTTGAGACTCCAGTCGGGTTCCGTCCTCACCACAATGTTACCTCCACTCACAAGCAAGCTCTCTGGCCCTACAACACTATGAAGGTCAATCCTGAGACTAAGAATACAACCTATGAGCTGCCTGCCTTTCTGGACATCCTTCACCGTGTGTTCCGCGAGACTCTCTTCCCTCGTATCGGGAATCTGGATCAGGTTCATTCCTATCTTGTGGACATGCTTCTCTTCTGCCAGCATGAGAAGGAGGCAAACACTGGCGAGTCCCTGGATATCTCTCATGTGATGTGGTCTGAACTTCTTTCTGCTGCGTCTGAGTGCAAGTGCCCGATCTATGCTCCGTTCATCATGTTGCTCATTGAGAAGGCCTGTAGACGCACCTATCCCGAGGAGTCGCTAGAAACTGGAGAGTTGGTTTCTCATGAGATCAAGCGTCTGAGGAAGAAGGATAATTGGGGTACCTCCGTTCCTCAAACTGGGGTTCCATCTTCTACGGCTGCCATGGAGACCGAGGGCGAGGCTGATGCTGGTACTGACCATGACTCTGAGCCTTCTGAGGCAGAGCCCTCTTGGGCAAAGAAGCTCAAGCACAAGATGAAGAAGCTGTTCTGCATGGAGTCTCATGGTCAGTACATGACTCACATGGCCGAGAAGAAGGCAAGGGGACATCACAAGGAGCTTATGCGTCAGTTAGGTGCGACAGTTACCAGCGGCTCTAAGGGTCAGATCACTGAGGAGGAGGAGTGGGTCCAGCAGCACTATCCGTGGACCGATTCAGATGACGAGCAGTTTCCGACTGAGCATGGTGGTGCAGCCGTCTGATGCTCACGATCTTCAGTTTGCTCTCACCTGGAGCCATAGGGTCGCTCTTTGCCCCTTTTGGCATCTCGATGCCAAAGGGGGAGAGAGTCTAGGGATTTGTGTCATTGAGTTGCGAGTGTGTCTTTGTGGTCTTTGTGGTTTCGTTGTGTTTGCTCACCATTTGCTTTGTTTGGTTTTGTGTCAGTGAGACCTAAGTTCCAGTCATATGGTGTGAGACATATGCTACCTTATCTTTATCTTCATTATCTATGTCTCTAGTCAATTGGTATCTTATGATTTGCATGCTTATTATGTTATATACCCTGCTCTCATGGTTAGCGCTTAGGTTATTGGTCTCTAAAATACAGGGGGAGTGTTGATCCTAGTATGTGTGTCGTGCAGTCCAAAGCACTTATCTTGATGACACACATCTAGGGGGATCCCGTCTATATTTTAGAGATGTGGGGTTTGCTTATGACCTGTGTCTTTTTCCGTCTATGCAAATCCCGTATTGTCATCAATCCACCAAAAAGGGGGAGATTGTAAGGGCATATTTACCCCTAAGGTGTTTTGGTGATTGATGACAATACTTTTTACGGACTAATCGTGTGCATTAAGTTTTTCAGAGATTCATCCTTTGGCACGAGACGATTCCCTCCCCTCGGAGTTTGAAGCGAAGACGGTGTAGTCCTTTCGTTTCAGTTTGGTGGACTAGTTTCGTAGGGTTCACCGTACTATCAAGAGGGGGTCTGCTTTGGAAAGGCTAGGGTGGAATCATCACGTACACATCCTTTGCTCACCCTCCGAGTCTTTCTGCTTCAATGGAGAGCTCGTTCCTGTCCTCTTTGTGCTTGCTCTCGTCCCAGCGGTAGTACCGCGTGTCGAGCGGTAGTACCGCTTAGCCACCTGGCGGCGACCGCTCTACAACGGTAGTACCGCTTGATCCCCAATGAGTAGTACTGCTGCGACTACATCTTCTACCGCCTCGACTCGGCGCTCCTTTTTCGTGTCGAGTTTTACGGTACTTATCAAGCGGCGATAGGCGGTAGTACCGCTCGTCTTGTAGTACCGCCCTTATCACCATGTAGTACCGCTCTGGTCTAGCGGCAAGATGTCGCGAGGGGAGCGTAGTACCGCTTAGGTTGTTAAGCGGTAGTACCGCTGGCCTAGCGGTAATACCGCTCTCTGCTGGGCTGCAAGGGAGTAACGGTTGGATTGCTTCCCCCACTATATAAGTGGGTCTTCTTCTCCAAAGTTGACCTACCTCTTCCCCAAAAGCTCCATTGTTGCTCCAAGCTCCATTTTCGCCCGATCTCTCTCCTAGCCAATCAAACTTGTTGATTTGCTCGGGATTGGTTGAAAGGCCCGATCTACACTTCCACCAAGAGAAATTTGATTCCCCACTAATCCCTAAGCGGATCTTGTTACTCTTGGGTGTTTGAGCACCCTAGGCGGTTGAGGTCACCGTGGAGCCATAGTCCATTGTGGTGATGCTTCGTGGTGTCATTGGAGTCTCCAATTAAGTTGTGGAGATTGCCCCAACCTTGTTTGTAAAGGTCCGGTTGCCGCCTTCAAGGGCACCAACAGTGGAATCACGGCATCTCGCATTGTGTGAGGGCGTGAGGAGAATACGGTGGCCCTAGTGGCTTCTTGGGGAGCATTGTGCCTCCACACCGCTCTAACGGAGACGTACTTCCCTTCAAAAGGAAGGAACTTCGGTAACACATCCTCGTCTCCACCGGCTCCACTCTTGTTTATCTCATCCCTTTACTTGTGCAAGCTTATTTGTGTTATATCCATTGCTTGCTTGTGTGCTTTTGGTTGTTGCATCAAATAGGTTGTCCACCTAGTTGCCTATCTAGACCACCTCTTTGATGCAAAGTTTAATTTGGTAAATAAAAGCTAAAAATTGTTAGTTTCCTATTCACCCCCCCCTCTAGTCAACCATATCGATCCTTTCAACCACCGATACAACTCTACGCGCACTTGACGTTCGCTTTACCGGAAACAAGTATGAAACTAGAAGTACTTTATAGGTGTTTTTGGATAGGTTTGCAAGAAAGTAAAGAGCGAGTAAATAAAAGCTAGGGGCTGTTTAGATAAAGACACAACTAAATTAGTTTTAGTAAAGAGCTTGTTGCCACGAGAAAGTTATTTGTCCCTAGGCAATCGATAACTAGACCGGTAATCATTATTGCAATTTTATTTGAGGGAGAGGCATAAGCTAACATGCTTTCTCTACTTGGATCATATGCACTTATGATTGGAACTCTAGCAAGCATCCGTAACTACTAAAGATCATTAAGGTAAAACCCAACCATAGCATTAAAGTATCAAGTCCCTTTATCCCATATGCAAACAACCTACTTACTCGGTGCAGTGCTTCATCACTCACGCCACCCACCATAAGCAAATCATGAACATATTGCAAACCCTACAGCGGGAATCCCTCACGCTTGCGCGACACAGAGAGCACCATAGGACAACACCAATAATAAAACATGCAACTCAAACCAATCTTGATCATCAAATAGCCCATAGGACAAAACGGATCTACTCAAACATCATAGGATAGCCATACATGATTGGGAAATAATATATAGCCTTGAGCACCATGTTTAAGTAGAGATTACAACGGGTAAGAGGAGGTTACACCGCTGCATAGAGGGGGGAAGAGTTGGTGATGATGGCGGTGAAGTTGGTGGTGAAGATTGCGGTGATGATGATGCCCACGGCGGCGTTCTGGCGCCACCGGAAGAGAAGGGGAGAGGGGGCCCCTTCGTCTTCTTCTTGCTTGACCTCCTCCCTAGATGGGAGAAGGGTTTCCCCTCTGGTCCTCCATGGCGTGGGAGGGGCGAGAGCCCTTCCAAGATTGGATCTGTCTCTCTGGCTCTCTCTGTTCTGCGTTCTCCTCTGCTGCCCTTTCACCCTTTCTTTTATATCCGGAGATCCGTAACTCCGATTGGACTGAAACCTTCACCGTGATTTTTTACCAAAAATTAGCTTTCTTGCGGCCGAAGGAGGGCATCAACCGCCTTACGGGTGGACCACGAGGGTCAGGGGCGCGCCCTGGGGGGTAGGGCGCGCCCCCTACCTCGTGCCCACCTCGGACACCGTTTCGCGATGATCTTTCTTCCAGAATTTCCAAATATTCCAAAAAAATCTCTGTCCGTTTTTATCCCGTTTGGACTCCGTTTCATATGGATATTCTGCGAAACCAAAAACATGCAACAGACAGGAACTGGCACTGGGCACTAGATCAATATGTTAGTCCCAAAAATAGTATAAAAAGTTGCCAAAAAGTAAATGAAAATTGAATAATATTGGCATGGAACAATAAAAAATTATAGATACGACGGAGGCGTATCAGCATCCCCAAGCTTAATTCCTGTTCGTCCTCGAGTAGGTAAATGATAAAAAAAAGATAATTTTTGATGTGGAATGCTACCTAGCATAATCTTGATCATGTATCTAATCATGGCATGAATATTAAGACACGAGTGATTCAAAGCAATAGTCTATCATTTGACATAAAAACAATAATACTTCAAGCCTGCTAATAAAGCAATCATGTCTTTTCGAAATAACATGGCCAAAGAAAGTTATCCCTACAAAATCATATAGTCTGGCTATGCTCCATCTTCACCACACAAAATATTCGAATCATGCACAACCCTGATGACAAGCCAAGCAATTGTTTCATACTTTTGACGTTCTCAAACCTTTTCAACTTTTCACGCAATACATGAGCGTGAGCCATGGACATAGCACTATAGGTGGAATAGAATTTGATGGTGGGGGTTATGTGGAGAAGACAAAAAAAGAGAAAGTCTCACATCAACTAGGCGTATTAGCGGGCTATGGAGATGCCCATTAATAGATATCAATGTGAGTGGGTAGGGATTGCCATGCAACGGATGCACTAAGAGCTATAAGTGTATGAAAGCTCAAACTGAAAACTAAGTGGGTGTGCATCCAACTTGCTTGCTCATGAAGACCTCGGGCATTTGAGGAAGCCCATCATCGGAATATACAAGCCAAGTTCTATAATGAAAATTCCCACTAGTATATAAAAGTGATAACTCAAGAAACTCTCTATATGAAGAACATGGTGCTACTCTGAAGCACAAGTGTGGTAAAAGGATAGTAACATTGCCCCTTCTCTCTTTTTCTCTCATTTTTTCTTTTTATTTTATTTTTTATTTTTTTGGTGGGCTTCTTTGGCCTCTTTTATTTTTCATAAAGTCCGGAGTCTCATCCCGACTTGTGGGGGAATCATAGTCTCCATCATCCTTTCCTCACTGGGGCAATGCTCTAATAATGATGATCATCACACTTTTATTTACTTACAAATCAATATTACAACTCGATATCTAGAACAAATATATGACTCTATATGAATGCCTCCGGCGGTGTACCGGGATGTGCAATGATCTAGCGTAGCAGTGACATCAAAAAACGGACAAGCCATGAAAACATCATGCTAGCTATCTTACGATCATGAAAAGCAATATGACAATAAATGCTCAAGTCATGTATATGATGATGATGGAAGTTGCATGGCAATATATCTCGGAATGGATATGGAAATGCCATGATAGGTAGGTATGGTAGCTGTTTTGAGGAAGGTATATGGTGGGTTTATGGTACCGGTGAAAGTTGCGCGGTACTAGAGAGGCTAGCAATGGTGGAAGGGTGAGAGTGCGTATAATCCATGGACTCAACATTAGTCATAAAGAACTCACATACTTATAGAAAAAATCTATTAGTTATCGAAACAAAGTACTACACGCATGCTCCTAAGGGGATAGATTGGTAGGAAAAGATCATCGCTCGTCCCCGACCGCCACTCACAAGGAAGACAATCAATAAATAAATCATGCTCCGACTTCATCACATAACGGTTCACCATACGTGCATGCTACGGGAATCACAAAATTCAACACAAGTATTTCTACAATCCACAACTACCCACTAGATGACTCTAATATCACCCATCTTTATATCGCAAAACTATTGCAAGGAATCAAACATATCATATTCATCGATCTACATGTTTATGTAGGATTTTATGACTAACCATGTGAATGACCAGTTCCTGTCATCTCTCTAAGTAGATATAAGTGAAGCATGAGAGTTTAATTCTTTCTACAAAAGATATGCCCAAACTCTAACAAATATAAGTGAAGCAAAAGAGCATTCTACAAATGGCGGTTGTCTAAGTGAAGAGAAAGAGGCAATCCAAACTTCAAATGATATAAGTGAAGCACAAGAAGCATTCTATAAAGCCATACTCAAAAGATATAAGTGAAGTGCAAAGAGCATTATATAAATCAACCAAGTACCATCTCATACCATAATGGTTCATAAAAGAAAAGTGAAAACTAAATGCAAAAGACGCTCCAAGATTTGCACATATCACATGAACGAAACGAATCCGAAAACATACATATACTTGTTGAAGAAAGAGGGGATGCCTTCCGGGGCATCCCAAGTTTATATGCTTGAGTATCCTTGAATATTTACTTGGGGTGCCTTGGGCATCCCCAAGCTTGAGCTCTTGCCTCTCTTCCTTCTTCTCACATCGAGACCTTCTCGATCATCGAACACTTCATCCACACAAAACTTCAACAGAAAACTCGGTAAGATCCGTTAGTATAATAAAGAAAATCACTACTCTAAGTACTGTTGCCAACCAATTCATATTTTATTTTTGCATTGTGTCTACTATAATATAGCTTTTCCATGGCTTAATCCACTGATATAAATTGATAGTTTCATTAAAACAAGCAAACTATGCATCAAAAACAGAATCTGTCTAAAAGAGAACAATCTGTAGCAATCTGAACATTCACCATACTTATGATACTTGAAAAAATCTTCCAAAATTAGGGAAATAAACAATTTGTATATAAATACAGTGCAAAAGGAATCAGAACCATTTGACGTTCCAGTAAAAAATTAAAATTCACGCACTACAGGCAAAGTTCCTGTCCTGCACCGCACAAACCAACAAGCATTGTAAACATCCTAAAGGCAAACCTTGGCACATTATTTTTATAATACAATGAAATTGTACAAGGGGATAATTATTTTTGTTGAAAAGTTTCTGTAATCAAGATTCACAAAGTTGCCGTGAGCATGAACAAAGTTCAAGGAGCTCTCCCACTTCAACAATGCTTGTCTTTCTCACTTCCACTTTCCTTTTTGAAAAAGTATTGGGTTCCCCTCTTTATTTTTGTTGTTTTTAAACTATATGAAAGCACTCAACAGAAATATATGACTCTCTAAAACTTACGGGTTGTCTCCCTGGCAGCGCTTTCTTTAAAGCCATTAAGCTAGGCATATACTGCTCAAGTAGTGAATCCACCCGGATCCCAAGGTATATCAAAGCCAATTTTAATTAGCAATGATTTGTAATTTAGTAGTGAGCACAAAACAACATATATCATGTAATGACGAAATCTAACTCTCTTCCTATGTATCGGCATGTCATAAAAGAACAATTCATGCACACATAGTAAAGGCCAATGCTTAGTATAAACAGTTTCTTGCAATTTTATCGTGTGGGAAACATAGAGAGGTGGAGATATAGTTCCTCTCTCATAATAATTGCAAGTAGGAGCAGCAAGCACATGCATATCATATCTATTAAAATCATCATGTGCAACGGTAAAAGGCAACCCATCAATATAATCCTTAATAAGAGCAAACCTCTCCGATATAGTATAATTGGGAGAATTCAAAAAGATAATAGGACTATCATGTGTGGGTGCAATAGCAACAATTTCATGTTTAACATAAGGAACTATAGCAAGTTCATCTCCATAAGCATAATTCATATTGGCATCTTGGCCACAAGCATAGCAAGCATCATCAAAAAGAGATATTTCAAAAGAATCAAAGGGGTCATAACAGTCATCATAGCAATCATCCTTCGGTAAGCACGAAGGGGAATTAAACAATGTATGAGTTGAAGAGTTACTCTCATTAGAAGGTGGGCACGGGTAGCTAATCCGCTCTTCCCCCTTTTGTTCTTCGCTCTCCTCATCATCTTTTTCATCCAATGAGCTCACAGTTTCATCAATTTCTTCTTCCATAGACTCCTACAAAATATTAGTCTTTTCTTGGACAGCGGAGACTTTCTCAATGAGTGCATTAATATCGACATTGTATTCATAATTCTCATAACAATATTTGAGGATAGCTAAATTTTTAGTTCTATAAGCAGCATCATCAAAATCTTCAAACTCTTTAAACATAGATTCAATTTCATAAGCACCCATAAAAGCAACAAATTCTTCTATTTGCTCCACATCATAGTAATCATATATACCATTAGCATAAGAAGCTAAGGTTTTATTATCATTAAATTTGCATGAAAAGGGAAGGTGTGGAGCCTTCATCCTAGAGCAACAAGTATAATCATATTTCGAGCATAGTTGTCTAGCATACCACTTCAATATATGAATTTGATCCCATAATAGTTTCCCTTTTTGTGTCAAGTGGTAATCCCAAAAGTATTCACGTTGATCCAACGTTACTCCCATTACATAGTTGAATGGGGTTTTCTCAGGATTATTAAAGTAGTACATAATATCTTTCACATAACCAGCATCGAGGGTTTTAGGAGGTTCGCCATCTCCATGAGCAGAAAGAACACCTAATTTTTTTGGTATTTCGCGTTCCATATCCATAACTAAAGATAGAGAACAACTAAGAACATCAAATAAAAATTACTTAGTGATAAAGCAAACAAGCACACACGAGAATATTCACCCCACGCTATGACTCCCCGGCAACGGCGCCAGAAAATGGTCTTGATAACCCACAAGTATAGGGGATCAATTGTAGCCTCTTTCGATAAGTAAGAGTGTCGAACCCAACGAGGAGCTAAAGGTAGAACAAATATTCCCTCAAGTTCTATCGACCACCGATACAACTCTACGCGCACTTGACTTTCGCTTTACCAGAAACAAGTATGAAACTAGAAGTACTTTATATGTGTTTTTGGATAGGTTTGCAAGAAAGTAAAGAGCGAGTAAATAAATGCTAGGGGCTGTTTAGATAAAGACACAACTAAATTAGTTTTAGTAAAGAGCTTGTTGTCACGAGAAAGTTATTTGTCCCTAGGCAATCTATAACTAGAACATTAATCATTATTGCAATTTTATTTGAGGGAGAGGCATAAGCTAACATACTTTCTCTACTTGGATCATATGCACTTATGATTGGAACTCTAGCAAGCATCCGCAACTACTAAAGATCATTAAGGTAAAACCCAACCATAGCATTAAAGTATCAAGTCCCCTTTATCCCATACGCAAACAACCTACTTACTCGAGTATGTGCTTCTGTCACTCACGCCACCCACCATAAGCAAATCATGAACATATTGCAAACCCTACAGCGGGAATCCCTCACGCTTGCGCGACACGGAGAGCACCATAGGACAGCACCAATAATAAAACATGCAACTCAAACCAATCTTGATCATCAAATAGCCCCAAGGACAAAACGGATCTACTCAAACATCATAGGATAGCCATACATCATTGGGAAATAATATATAGCGTTGAGCACCATGTTTAAGTAGAGATTACAGCGGGTAAGAGAGAGGTTACACCACTGCATAGAGGGGGGAAGAGTTGGTGATGATGGCGGTGAAGTTGTTGGTGAAGATTGCGGTGATGATGATGGCCACGACGGCGTTCTGGCGCCACCGGAAGAGAAGGGGAGAGGGGGCCCCTTCGTCTTCTTCTTCCTTGACCTCCTCCCTAGATGGGATAAGGGTTTCCCCTCTGGTCCTTGGCCTCCATGGCGTGGGAGGGGCGAGAGCCCCTCCGAGATTGGATCTGTCTCTCTGTTTCTGCGTTCTCCTCTGCTGCCCTTTCACCGTTTCTTTTATCTCCGGAGATCCGTAACTCCGATTGGACTGAAATCTTTGCCATGGTTTTTTAACAAAAATTAGCTTTCTTGCGGCCGAAGAAGGGCATCAACCGCCTTACGGGTGGACCACGAGGTCGGGGGCGCCATACAGGGGGGTAGGCGCGCCCTACCTCGTGCCCACCTCGGACACCGTTTCAGGATGATCTTTCTTCCAGACTTTCCAAATATTCCAAAAAAATCTCCGTCCGTGTTTATCCCGTTTGGACTCCGTTTCATATGGATATTCTGCAAAACCAAAAACATGCAATGACAGAACGGCTCAGGCACCTTTGATCAATATGTCAGTCCCAAAAATAGTATAAAAAGTTGCCAAAAAGTATATGAAAGTTGAATAATATTGGCATGGAACAATAAAAAATTATAGATACGACGGAGACGTATCAGTATGTTGTCATTACGGTTTGACTGATAAATATCTTCTAGAATATGTACGAACCAATGTGAGCATCCAGGTTTCGCTATTGGTTATTGACCGGAGAGGTGTCTCGTTCATGTCTACATAGTTCTCGAACCCATAGGGTCCGCACGCTTAACGATTCAATGACGATTTGTATTATGATTTATGTGATTTGGTGACCGAAGATTGTTTGGAGTCCCGGATGAGATCACGGACATGACGAGGAGTATCAAAATGATTGAGAGGTAAATATTGATACATTGTACGATAGTATTCGGACACCGGAAGTGTTTCGGAATGTATCGGGTACATATCGGAGTACCAGGGGGGGTTACCGGAACCCCCCCGAGGGAAGATATGGGCCATATGGGCCATAGAAGGGAGGCAAGCCAGCCCACAAGGGGTGGCGCCCCCCCCCCAAGGGAGGAGTCCGAATTGGACAGGGGGAGGGGGCGGCGCCCCCTTTCCTTCTCCCCCTCTCTCTCCTTCCCCCTTTTCCCTTTCCAGTAAAAGGAAAGGGGGGGGGGGCGAACTGGACTAGGAGCCCAAGTGGGACTCCTCCCACTTGGAGCGCGCCTAGGCCGGCCTCCTCCCCTCTCCCTCCTTTATATACAGGAGTGGGGGCGCCTCCAAACACACATCAATTGTTCCAAGCCGTGTGCGGCGCCCCCCTCCATGATTTACTCCTCCGGTCATATTCACGTAGTGCTTAAGCGAAGCCCTGCGTGAATCACTTCACCATCACCGTCACCATGCTGTCGTGCTGACGGAACTCTTCCTTGACACTTTGCTGGATCAAGAGTTCGAGGGACGTCATCGAGCTGAACGTGTGCTGAACTCGGAGGTGCCGTACATTCGGTACTTGATCGGTTGAATCGCGAAGACGTTCGAGTACATCAACTGCGTTAAACTAACGCTTCCGCTTTCGGTCTACGAGGATACGTGGACACACTCTCCCCCTCTCGTTGCTATGCATCTCCTAGATAGATCATGCGTGATCGTAGGAATTTTTTTGAAATTGCATGCTACATTCCCCAATAGTGGCATTCGAGCCAGGTCTATGCGTAGATGATATGCATGACTAGAAAACAAAGAGTTGTGGGCGATAATAGTCATAATGCTTACCACCAACGTCTTATTTTGATTCGGCGGTATTGTTGGATGAAGCGGCCCAGACCAACCTTACATGACCACGTTCATGAGACCGGTTCCACCGACAGACATGCAACTTATTTTGCATAAAGGTGGCTGGCGGGTGTCTGTTTCTCCAACTTTAGTTGAATTGAATTATACTACGGCCGGTCCTTGTTGAAGGTTAAAACAGCAAACTTGACGAAACATCGTTGTGGTTTTGATGCGTAGGTAAGAACGGTTCTTACTAGAAGCCCGTAGCAGCCACGTAAAACTTGCAACAACAAAGTAGAGGACGTCTAACTTGTTTTTGCAGGGCATGTTGTGATGTGATATGGTCAAGACATGATGTGATATATGTTGTTGTATGAGATGATCATGTTTTGTAAAAGTTATCGGCAATTGGTAGGAGCCTTATGGTTGTCGCTTTATTGTATGAAATGCAATCGCCATGTAATTTCTTTACTTTATCACTATGCATTGTCGATAGTTGTAGAAGCAATAGTTGGCGAGACGACAACGACGCTACGATGGAGATCAAGGTGTCAAGCCGGTGATGATGGAAATCATGATGGTGCTTTGGAGATGGAGATCAAAGGCACAAGATGATGATGGCCATATTTTGTCACATATTTTGATTGCATGTGATGTTTGTCTTTTATGCATCTTATTTTGCTTAGTATGACGGTGGCATTATAAGATGATCCCTCACTAAAATTTCAAGGTATAAGTGTTCTCCCTGAGTATGCACCGTTGCGACAGTTCGTCGTGCCGAGACACCATGTGATGATCGGGTGTGATAAGCTCTACGTTCACATACAACGGGTGCAAGACAGTTTTGCACGTGCGGAATACTCAGGTTAAACTTGACGAGCCTAGCATGTACAGACATGGCCTCGGAACACTAGAGACTGAAAGGTCGAACGTGAATCATATAGTAGATATGATCAACATAGAGATGTTCACCATTGAAAACTACTCCATCTCACGTGATGATCGGACATGGTTTAGTTGATATGGATCACGTGATCATTTAGATGACTCGAGGGATGTTTATCTAAGTGGGAGTTCTTAAGTAATATGATTAATTGAACTTAATTTATCATGAACTTAGTCCTGAGTTTTTGCATATCTATGTTGTAGATCAATGGCCCGTGCTACTGCTCTCTTGAATTTTAATGCATTCCTAGAGAAAGCTAAGTTGCAAGATGATGGTAGCAACTACACGGACTAGGTCCGTAACTTGACGATCATCCTCATTGCTGCACAGAAGAATTATGTCCTTGATGCATCGCTAGGTGAAAAGCCCCCTCCCGCTAATGTAGACGCTTTGAACGTCTGGCAGACACGGTCTGATGACTACTCTATAGTTCAGTGTGCCATGCTTTACGACTTAGAATCGGGACTTCAAAGACATTTTGAACGTCATGGACCATATGCGATGTTCCAAGATTTGAAGTTAATATTTCAAGCAAATGCCTGAGTTGAGAGATATGAAGTCTCCAACAAGTTCTATAGCTGCAAGATGGAGGAGAACAGTTCTGTCAGTGAACACATGCTCAAAATGTCTGGCTACCATAACCACTTGACTCAGCTCGGAGTTAATCTTTTGGATGATAGTGTTATTGACAGAGTTCTTCAATCATTGCCACAAAGCTACAAAGGCTTCGTGATGAACTATAATATGCAAGGGATGGATAAGACAATTCCCGAGCTCTTTGCTATGCTCAAAGCTGCGGAGGTAGAAATCAAGAAAGAGCATCAAGTGTCGATGGTTAACAAGATCACTAGTTTCAAGAGAAAGGGCAAGGGAAAGAAGGGGAACTTCAAGAAGAATGGCAAGCAAGTTGTCACTCCGGGAAGAAGCCCAAGTCCGGACCCAAGCACTGAACCGAGTGCTTCTCTTGCAAAGGGACTGGTCCTTTGGGCGGAACTGCCCCAAGTATTTGGCGATAAGAAGGATGGCAAAGTGAAAAAAGGTATATTTGATATACATGTTATTGATGTGTACCTTACTAATGCTCGTAGTAGCGCCTGGGTATTTGATACTGGTTCTGTTGCTCATATTTGCAACTCCAAATAGGGGCTACGGATTAAACGAAGATTGGCTAAGGGCGAGGTTACGATGCGCGTCGGGAATGGTTCCAAGGTCAATGTGATCGCCGTCGGCACGCTACCTCTACATCTACCTTCGGGATTAGTTTTAGACCTGAATAATTGTTATTTGGTGCCAGCGTTGAGCATGAACTTTATATACGGATCTTGTTTGATGTGAGACGGTTATTCATTTAAATCAGAGAATAATGGTTGTTCTATTTATATGAATAATATCTTTTATGGTCATGCACCCTTGAAGAGTGGTCTATTTTTGTTGAATCTCGATCGTGGTGATACACATATTCATAATATTGATGCCAAAAGATGCAAAGTTGATAATGATAGTGCAACATATTTGTGGCGCTGTTATTTAGGTCATATTGGTGTAAAGCGCATGAAGAAACTCCATGCAGATGGACTTTTGGAATCACTTGATTATGAATCATTTGATGCTTGCGAACCATGCCTCATGGGTAAGATGACTAAGACTCCGTTCTCCGGAACAATGGAGCGAGCTACTGACTTATTGGAAATAATACATACCGATGTATGCGGTCCGATGAGTGTTGAGGTTCGCGGAGGGTATCGTTATTTTCTGACCTTCACAGATGATTTGAGCAGATATGGGTATATCTACTTAATGAAACACAAGTCTGAAACATTTGAAAAGTTCAAAGAATTTCAGAGTGAAGTGGAGAATCATCGTAACAAGAAAATAAAGTTTCTGCAATCTGATCGCGGAGGCGAATATTTGAGTTACGAGTTTGGCCTTCATTTAAAACAATATGGAATAGTTTCACTACTCACGCCACCTGGAACACCACAACGTAATGGTGTGTCCGAACGTCGTAACCGTACTTTATTAGATATGGTGCGATCTATGATGTCTCTTGTTGATTTACCACAATCGTTTTGGGTTTATGCATTAGAGACAGTTGCATTCACGTTAAATAGGGCACCATCTAAATCCGTTGAGACGACACCATATGAACTGTGGTTTGTCAAGAAACCTAAGCTGTCGTTTCTTAAAGTTTGGGGTTGCGATGCTTATGTGAAAAAGCTTCAGCCTGATAAGCTCGAACCCAAATCGGAGAAGTGCGTCTTCATAGGATACCCAAAAGAAACTGTTGGGTACACCTTCTATCACACATCCAAAGGCAAGATATTTGTTGCTAAGAATGGATCCTTTCTAGAGAAGGAGTTTCTCTCAAAAGAAGTGAGTGGGAGTGTCGGTGTCAAAACCGGCGGATCTCGGATAGGGGGTCCCGAACTGTGCATCTAAGGTCGATGGTTACAGGAGACAGGGGACACGATGTTTACCCAGGTTCGGGCCCTCTCTATGGAGGTAATACCCTACTTCCTGCTTGATTGATCTTGATGAATATGAGTATTACAAGAGTTCATCTACCACGAGATCGTAATGGCTAAATCCTAGAAGCCTAGCCTGTATGACTATGGTAATGAGTATATCCTTTCCTGACTACACCCTCCGGTTTATATAGACACCGGGGGGGGGGGGGGTCTAGGGTTACATAGAGTCGGTTACATAAGAAGGAATCTTCATAGTTGGTCGCCAAGATTGCCTTCCACGCCAAGGAGAGTCCAATTCGGACACGGGTACAGTCTTCGGCCTTCATGTCTTCATAGCCCACCAGTCTGGCCCATAGATAACAGGCCAGACGCTCGAGGACCCCTTAGTCCAGAACTCCCTCAGTAGCCCCTGAACCTGGCTTCAATGACGAGGAGTCCGGCGCAGATTGTCTTCGACATTGCAAGGCGGGTTCCCCTGTTCCTGAACTCCAAGATAGTATTCGGACATGATGAGAGTATCCGGACCTGTCACACACACCATACACAACCGCAGAGAGAACATAATTTTATACGAGTCCAATCTGCTAACAAATTTTTGTAACATGACATCACGTCCAACCGGTCATAATTCTAGACCGTCCTGTGTCCGCCGCTCAATGTCCCGAGACGCGGTCGCTATTGGCACGTCTTGTCAAAGCAGAGATCATGCCCCCTTATTGTGGGATTCTCATCAATGCGGGTATGGGTAACCCAACCCTGCCGTTTACATAGCCCTCGGGAATAGGCGAGTTCTAAGGTGAGCGGGGAGGCATTCAATGTCTTTATAAGGGGATAAGGATTCCCTCTTCCTCTCCCACGCCTTCTCTCTATCTCCTCCCTTCCAATCTCGAGCTCCAGCGCCCAAGTTCTCATCTCCTTTCCACTCGAGCTAGCACTCAACCATATCCGGATCCGGAGGTCAGGGCAAGTGGATGGTCTCCTCCGTCAGGGAGGATGACATTACTGAGCTTCGGGCAGCCGGATACTTGGCGAAGGAAATCGCCCACCATCTGCCGACCAAGGGACAAGTCGTCCCCACGCCAAAGCCCAACGAGAGGGTGGTATTCATCCCTCATTTCTTCCGCGGACTAGGGTTCCCACTCCACCCTTTTGTCCTTGGGCTGATGTATTATTACGGGGTAGATTTCCATGATCTGTCCCTGAACTCCTTCCTCAACATCTCGGCATTTATCGTCGTGTGTGAGGCCTTCCTCCGCATCCAACCCCACTTCGTGTTGTGGCTTAAAGTATTCAACGTGAAGCCAAAGGTGGTGGATGGCCAGCACGCAGAGTGCGAAGGAGCCATGGTGAGTAAGCTGTCCAACGTCTCCTGGCCAAAAGGCACTTTTGTGGATGCAGTAAAGGAGTGGCAGAAACAGTGGTTCTACATCACAGAACCCCGCGGCACCACCTGGGCCGCAGCCACTGAATTCCGCTCTGGCGCTCGCATGCGACTCACCTCCTGGGTCAAGAAGAGTCCGAACGGTGTTACTTTGATGAGCTGATAAGCGTTGCGACGCGTCCCAAAGCATGATAGCCAAGGCGTCAAGCTTGTCGATGTAATCCGGTGATGCTAGTTCGCGGATCCTCTGTCTTGCGCCTTGAAGTCGCTGTGGGATTTTAATCGAAGAAGCATCAAACCCTGGTGAGGCTCTTCGAAACCACCCACGAAGATGCCTAGAAGTTGCTCTTTAAGGGCAACGAGAAACCGCCGTCCACAGATTCAGACCGTGGGTACGACATTAAACACCCCGCCAGCGAGGTATGTTATTTTTAACGTATCCCCTACTTGTTTGTTTCGAGGATTATGTCTGAGCTTTTATCGTTGCTCTTTCAGGACTGGATGGAGAGGGCGAAGTAGATCCAGTGTCCGACTCCGCTGCCTGAAGAACCGGCCATCCCGCGTCTGGCGAAGATGCTAGTGCCGGCACCCTATAAGGCGCCGGAGAAGAAGGCCAAGAAAAAGGCCAAGGGGGCCAAAAGTGGCCCCCATCGCAAGGGTACTTCGGACATGACGTCCGAAGACGAAGAAGCCCATTCCTCCATCCCTGAGGATGATGATGAGGAAGAGGATGAGGAGGAGAAGAACCCTCCCCCTGAGGTGGGAATGAAGAAAAGGGCAGCTTCCGCGCATCTGGAGGCGGAAACGCCCAAGAAGGGGAAGGGCGCCCAGCGGTCAACACCGCGTGGGACGTTAACAGCAGTCCGGAACGACGCCCCCACACTAAGCCCCGGGCCGCATCGTAAGTACCATGACTCACGTATACTCGCATATCCGGCCTTTCCCCTTTATCGTTTTGAAGTGGTTAATTGTGGTATTGCAGTCTGGCTCGCAACAGCATCCAGCGATCCTCATCTGGAGGTTCGTTGGATCCGGCGAAAATGGCTAGCATGTCACCGCCAACCGCTCACTCCCCCGATGCCAAGGATGACACCGAAGTGTTGTCTCAGAGGACCGCTCCGAGCCGGGGAGGGCCCCAGGATGCTGCCCGGGAGGCGCCACAAGGTGAGACCTCCGCTGCCAGACACATGGGGGAGCGAATCCCCATGGAGACTGGCGAGGGGGGCCGTATTCAGTTCGGCCCTCACCCGAATACGATTCCTGAGACCAATACGGCTCCAGAATCAGGCGAGCAGCCTCCTTCGAAGGAGGGGGGGGTGCGCCAATTCCACCGGTTGTCCCTGTCCAACCAGGGGCACCGGATGACCTGATGGAGGCGCTACGAGGCGCTTCAATTGTGGACGAGCACCGTGTCCTTATGGGGACGGTGATCGAGAAGGTTCAGTCTGCCAAGAGCGGACTAAACGAGGCCTGCAACAACCTGTTGACAGGTTTTGAGGTAAGTGACGCAGAAAGAGAAAAACCCCATGCAGACAGTAGCCCCTGAGACACTGTCCGGTGTTCGGAAAGAAAGACCGGACAGAGGATCAATCCTTTGTTGTAGGAGACTAACTTAATATGTATGAATAAGTAGGCGTCGCTGTTGGCCGTGACCTCGCGTGCTGCCGAAGTCTCTGAACTAAAGCAGAGGCTGGAGCGGACCGAGAACGAGCTCGGGGAGGTGAAGATTCGGCTCCAGGAGAAGCAAGGTGAGTAACGACTTGCTGTGTATTCAGAAAGAATAAGTGGTGGTTATTGACCGGAGTGTCATAATATGTGTAGGGGCGACGACCAAGATCGAGGCCCTGAAAATGCCCTGGCCGAAGGCTGTCCAGCAGCAAGCCGCCCGTAAGAAGCTCAAGCCCCTGGTCAGCAAGGTCCAGCAGGAGCTCCAGGACACGGTGAAGAAGTGCGAAGCCTTGGAGCGCGAGGCGTCGGTTCAAGAGACCGAACTTACCAAGGCTCGCCAGAGCACGGAGACCGCACGGAATGAGGCCCGGGACGCTCTCCAGAAGATCCAGGAGGCCAAGAAGATCGCAGCGGGTAAGGCTTTTAACATGCAAAGCAAGTATGCGGAGAGGAAGTACCTTTTACTAACCCGGATTCGGAGTTGCCCAGGGGCTTTTGTGGATCTACCACGCAGCGTGTCCGATGCTTCAGAGTTCTTCCGAGCCAGAGAAGGGAATTCCACGGAAAAGTTGTTTTGGTCGCTGTATGCTGTGCCAGAACATCTGGTGCCCTTTGTCGATCAACTGAAGCAGTTGGTCGAGCTGCACAGGGTGGCTGAACTGGCCATGAAGGATTTAATAATCCAGCTGTGGCTAGCCGAAGCTATACCTAGCAGTTATTTTGGCCTCGTGAAGCGGGTGGTGGAGGCTTGTCCGCGGCTAGACATCGTCAAGTGATCAGTTTGCATGGAAGGTGCCCGCATGGCCTTCACCCGTTGCAAGATGTGGTGGGCGAAGATGGACGCCGTCGAGGTGGCCAGAGGGCCGCCAGAGGGCAAGGAGCACCGCAGACCCAAGCGATATTTTGCGGATGTCCTAGAAGGGTCTCGACTTGCAGCAGCGCAGTGCGGGCAGGACATTGTTCTCGATTGTATACACTCGTGTTTTGTCCTTGCCTTGTATGATAAAAACAAAGCCGGTTTGTAATATAATGTTTGTTATGTTTTAATTGTTTCCTCCTGTGCGGCCGTGTTGTATGGAATCTGAGGGTTGGCTAGTCGTCGCCTTCTGCCCACACGTAGGTAGTATGAAGGTGTTCGAGATGGAATCCAAACAATCTTTATCCAACTATATGGTCCTTGAAGGAGTTGTTTAGCGCAACGAACCAGGAAATCAGACTATGCGGCTTAAACGCCCTCACTTAGCCATAGGAGTTTTATAATAAAACATGGGCGCAGCCCCTGGTATACGAACCAGAGTGCTGTCAGCGTCTGATCGATATGTACCGATCCTTCGCAGAATGTGGAAAAAATCTCCAACGATTTGTGACCTCCGAACAGCTGACCGGCTCTTGCCACATCATGACAGTCAGTTTTCAGCTTTCTCTACTGAGGTGCTCATCCGGTTTAGACCAGGGCACTATCGCACTAGTTCTCCCTTTACTACCCTAGCCGATGTAGCGGAATGTAGGGTAGCAAGCACAGGAGCCGGGCAACCCAACTATTAACCAAAGACATGATTCGGAGCCAATTCATATAATGCTAAATTCGGGGTGCCGAACTTATCTATTAGAAGTGTTCAGACTTTGTTGCCGTGTTATGGGGCGATGGGGAGCCCCTGGCGAATATGAAATGTGCCAAAGTGCACGGGTGCGAGAATATAAGTAATTAATGGCAAAGGAAAACAGAAAAAGAGCAGAGGTAATATCTGGGGCCCCTTGACTTGGGCCGTGAACTATTTCCATTATAGTTGGGTTAATGCGTCAAAGCGCATTTATACAAATAGTGCGAGAAGCAACCGGCTATTTAACATGTCGTAACCAAAGGAGAGTTGCATTTGGGTACTGAAAAGCAGGTAGAGTGATCGTTGGATTGTCCTCTAGGGCTTCTCCTGTACGCCTGTGCTTCGTGCCATTCTGGTGTACTTGTCCTTGGACAGGACCAATAATCGTGCCCTCGAAGGAGGCCTGTGTAAAACCTAAAAAGGGAAAAGGAAATAGTGAAGGTATATGTGAGTCCGGGATCGGTCTAGCCGAACTGTGGATCACAAGCTAGCTGAGCCTCCATTAATGCCCATGGAATTTTGAGTGCGTAATTGTGTACGCGCGGTACGAGTTCCACTTCCTCATTGGGACTGGGACGGAGGCCGAATTGCTAATCGAGCTCTTGATGAGCCGAGCTGTCCTGTTGCAGTGTAGTCCGGACCCTCTTAATGATGTCCAGGGGCTCGGCAGCCGGATTATGGTGCTGCTTGAGAAGGTCGCGCTGTATCTCTGTTGCCAGGGCGGCTGTGTGCTCTTCTGTATGGAGGGAGCGTTCTGTGTTTCCATTGACTGTTATGACGCCACGTGGACCGGGCATCTTGAGCTTGAGATAAGCATAGTGTGGTGCCGCGTTGAATCTTGCAAACGCGGTTCGTCCGAGCAGTGCGTGGTAGCCGCTGGAAGGGGACGATATCGAAGATTAGCTCTTCACTTCGGAAGTTGTCCGGGTAACCGAAGACCACTTCCAGCGTGATTGAGCCCGTACAACGGGCCTCTACGCCTGGTATGACTCCTTTAAAGGTAGTCTTTGTGGGTTTGATTTGTGAGGGATTAATGCCCATTTTGCACGCTGTATCCTGATAGAGCAGGTTGAGGCTGCTACCCCCGTCCATTAGGACTCGTGTTAGGTGAAATCCGTCGATGATTGGGTCGAGGACTAGTGTGGCCAAACCGCCATGGCGGATACTAGTTGGATGATCTCGACGATCGAAGGTGATCGGGAATGACAACCACTGGTTGAATTTTGGGGCGACCGGCTCTGCCGCGTAGACGTCCTTGAGTGCGCGCTTGCGCTCCCTTTTGGGGATGTGTGTAGCATATATCATGTTCACCGTTTTGACTTGAGGGGGAAATTTCTTCTGCCCCCCAGTGTTCGGCTGCCGGGGCTCTTCGTCATCGTCCTCACTTTGTGATCCCTTTTCCTTGTTATCGGCATTTAACTTGCCAGCCTGTTTAAAAACCCAACAATCTCTGTTGGTATGGTTGGCTTGTTTGTCTGGGGTGCCATGTATTTGGCACGGACGCTCGAGTATGCGGTCCAAGCTGGATGGTCCCTCACTGTTCCTTTTGTAGGGCTTCTTCCACTGACCGGACTTGGAGCCGCTTAATCCGGCGTTAACTGTAGTGTCATCGGTGTTATCGCCATTACTTCGGCGTTTGTGTCTGTTGCGCCGGAGCTTGCCGATGCTGTTTTTGGCCTCGGAGGGGCATGCCTCGCTGGCTGTGTTTTTGCTATGAGCCAGCCAGCTATCCTCACTGATAACCCACAAGTATAGGGGATCACAACAGTTTTTGATAAGTAAGAGTGTCGAACCCAACGAGGAGTTAAAGGTAGAACAAATATACCCTCAAGTTCTATCGACCACCGATACAACTCTACGCACGCTTGACGTTCGCTTTACCTAGAACAAGTATGAAACTAGAAGTACTTTGTAGGTGTTTTTGGATAAGCTTGCACGAATATAAAGAGCGAGTAAATAAAAGCTAGGGGCTGTTTAGATAAAGACACAACTAAATTAGTTTTAGTAAAGAGCTTCTTGTTACGAGAAAGTTATTTGTCCCTAGGCAATCGATAACTAGACCAGTAATCATTATTGCAATTTTATTTGAGGGAGAGGCATAAGCTAACATACTTTATCTACTTGGATCATATGCACTTATGATTGGAACTCTAGCAAGAATCCACAACTACTAAAGATCATTAAGGTAAAACCCAACCATAGCACTAAAGTATCAAGTCCCCTTTATCCCATACGCAAACAACCTACTTACTTGGGTCTGTGCTTCTGTTCACTCACGCCACCCACTATAAGCAAATCATAAACATATTGCAAACCCTACAATGGGAATCCCTCACGCTTGCGCGACACGGAGAGCACCATAGGGCAGCACCAATAATAAAACATGCAACTCAAACCAATCTTGATCATCAAATAGCCCGTAGGACAAAACAGATCTACTTAAACATCATAGGATAGCCATACATCATTGGGAAATAATATATAGCGTTGAGCACCATGTTTAAGTAGAGATTACAGCGGGTAAGAGAGAGGTTACACCGCTGCATAGAGGGGGGGGGGAGTTGGTGATGATGGTGGGGAAGTTGTTGGTGAAGATTGTGGTGATGATGATGGCCACGGCGGCGTTCCGGCGCCACCGGAAGAGAAGGGGAGAGGGGGCCCCTTCGTCTTCTTCTTCCTTGACCTCCTCCCTAGATGGGAGAAGGGTTTCCCCTCTGGTCCTTGGCCTCCATGGCTTGGGAGGGGCAAGAGCCCCTCCGAGATTGGATCTATTTCTTGGTCTCTCTCTGTTTCTTCGTTCTGTTCTGGTGCCCTTTCACCGTTTCGTATATATATGGAGATCCGTAACTCCGATTGGACTGAAACCTTCGCTGTGATTTCTTTTACCAAAAATTAGCTTTCTTGCGGCCGAAGAAGGGCATCAACCGCCTTACGGGTGGCCCACGAGGGTCAGGGGCATACAGGGGGCGGGGCCCCTACCTCGTGGCCACCTCGCAACCGCCTCGCGTGGATTTTTCTTCCGAATTTTCCAAATATTCCAAAATAAGCTCTGTCTGTTTTTATCCCGTTTGGATTCCGTTTGATATGGATATTCATGAAACATAAAACATGCAACAAACATGAACGGCATTGGGCAATCGGATCAATATGTTAGTCCCAAAATAGTATAAAAGCGTTGCCAAAAAGTGTATGAAAGTGGAATAATATTGGCATGGAAAAATCAAAAATTATAGATACGACGGAGACGTATCAGCATCCCCAAGCTTAATTCCTGCTCGTCCTCGAGTAGGTAAATGATAAAAAAGATAATTTTTGATGTGGAATGCTACCTAGCATAATCTTGATCATATGTCTAATCATGGCATGAATATTAAGACACGAGTGATTCAAAGAAATAGTCTATCTTTTGGCATAAAAACAATAATACTTCAAGCCAACTAGTAAAGCAATCATGTCTTTTCAAAATAACATGGCCAAAGAAAGTTATCCCTACAAAATCATATAGTCTGGCTATGCTCCATCTTCACCACACAAAATATTCAAATCATGCACAACCCCGATGACAAGCCAAGCAATTGTTTCATACTTTTGACGTTCTCAAACCTTTTCAACTTTCACGCAATACATGAGCGTGAGCCATGGACATAGCACTACTGGTGGAATAGAATATGATGATGGGGGTTATGTGGAGAAGACAAAAAAGGAGAAAGTCTCACATCAACTAAGCGTATCAATGGGCTATGGAGATGCCCATTAATAGATATCAATGTGAGTGAGTAGGGATTGCCATGCAACGGATGCACTAAGAGCTATAAGTGTATGAAAGCTCAAACTGAAAACTAAGTGGGTGTGCATCCAACTTGCTTGCTCATGAAGACCTCGGGCATTTGAGGAAGCCCATGATCGGAATATACACGCCAAGTTCTATAATGAAAATTCCCACTAGTATATGAAAGTGATAACTAAAGAGACTCTCTATTTGAAGAACATGGTGCTACTTTGAAGCACAAGTGTGGTAAAAGGATAGTAACATTGCCCCTTCTCTTTTTTTCTCTCATTTTTTTATTTTCTTTTTTGGTGGGATTCGTTGTCCTTTTTTTATTTGGGCTTCTTTGGCCTCTTTTATTTTTCATAAAGTCTGGAGTCTCATCCCGACTTATGGGGGAATCATAGTCTCCATCATTCTTTCCTCACTGGGGCAATGCTCTAATAATGATGATCATCACACTTTTATTTACTTACAACTCAATATTACAACTCGATATCTAGAACAAAGATATCACTCTATATGAATGCCTCCGGCGGTCTACCGGGATGTGCAATGATCTAGCATAGAAAAGATATCAAAAAATGGACAAGCCATGAAAATATCATGCTAGCTATCTTACGATCATGCAAAGCGATATGACAATGAATGCTCAAGTCATGTATATGATGATGATTGAAGTTGCATGACAATATATCTCGGAATGGCTATGGAAATGCCATAATAGGTAGGTATGGTGGCTGTTTTGAGGAAGGTATATTGTGGTTTATGTGTGATAGAGTGTATCGTATCACGGGGTTTGGATGCACCGGCGAAGTTTGCACCAACTCTCGAGGTGAGAGAGGGCAATACACGGTACCGAAGAGGCTAGCAATGATGGAAGGGTGAGAGTGCGTATAATCCATGGACTCAACATTAGTCATAAAGAACTCACATACTTATTGCAAAAATCTATTAGTCATCGAAACAAAGTATAACTCACATGATCCTAGGGGGGTAGATTGGTAGGAAAAGACCAGCGCTCGTCCCCGACCACCACTCATAAGGAAGACAATAAATAAATAAATCATGCTCCGACTTCATCAGATAACGGCTCACCATACGTGCATGCTACGAGAATCACAAACTTCAACACAAGTATTTCTACAATCCACAACTACCCACTAGCATGACTCTAATATCACCATCTTTGTATCACAAAACTATTGCAAGGAATCAAACATATCATATTCAGCGATCTACAAGTTTATGTAGGATTGTATGACTAACCATGTGAATGACCAGTTCCTGTCATCTCTCTAAATAGATATAAGTGAAGCAAGAGAGTTTCATTCTTTCTACAAAAGATATGCCCAAGCTCTAACAAATATAAGTGAAGCAAAAGAGCATTCTACAAATGGCGGTTGTCTAAGTGAAGAGAAACAGGCAATCCAACTTCAAATGATATAAATGAAGCACATGAAGCATTCTATAAAGCCATACTCAAAAGATATAAGTGAAGTGCAATGAGCATTCTATAAATCAACCAAGGACCATCTCATACCAGCATGGTGCATAAAAGAAAAAGTGAAAACTAAATGTGAAAGACGCTCCAAGATTTGCACATATCGCATGAACGAAACGAATCTGAAAACATACCGATACTTGTTTAAGAAAGAGGGGATGCCTTCCGGGGCATCCCCAAGCTTAGACGCTTGAGTCTCCTTAAATATTTACTTGGGGTGCCTCGGGCATCCCCAAGCTTAGACGCTTGAGTCTCCTTGAATATTTACTTGAGGTGCCTCGGGCATACCCAAGCTTGAGCTCTTGCCTCTCTTCCTTCTTCTCACATCGAGACCTTCTCGATCATCGAACACTTCATCCACACAAAACTCCAACAGAAAACTTGGTAAGATCTGTTAGTATAATAAAGCAAATCACCACTCTAAGTACTGTTGCAAACCAATTGATATTTTGTTTTTGCATTGTGTCTACTGTAACATAGCTTTTCCATGGCTTAATCCACTGATATAAATAGATAGTTTCATTAAAACAAGCAAACTATGCATCAAAAACAGAATCTGTCTAAAACAGAACAGTCTATAATAATCTGAACATTCACCATACTTATGATACTTGAAAACTTCTGCCAAAATTAGGAAAAATAAACAATTCGTATAGAAAGGAAGTGCAAAAATAATCATAACCATTTGACGTTCCAGTAAAAAATTAAAAATCATGCACTACAACCAAAGTTTCTGTCCTGCACCGCACAAACCAACAAGTATTGTAAACATCCTAAAGGCAAACCTTGGCACATTATTTTTATAATACAATGGAATTGTACAAGGGGATAATTATTTTTATTGAAAATTTTATGTAATTAATATACACAAAGTGCCCATGGGCATGAACAAAGTTCAAGGACGTCCCCCACTTTCACAATGCTCGTCTCTCTCACTTTCACTTTTCTTTTTGAAAAAGTTTTGGGTTCCCCTCTTTATTTTTGTTGTTTTTAAACTATATGAAAGCACTCAATAGAAATAAATGACTCTCTAAAACTTCCGGGTTGTCTCCCTGGCAGCTCTTTCTTTAAAGCCATTAAGCTAGGCATATAGTGCTCAAGTAGTGAATCCACCCGGATCCCAAGGTATATCAAAGCCAATTTTAATTAGCAATGATTTAGCATTTAGTAGTGAGCACAAAGCAACATATATCAAGCAATGATGAAGTCTAACTCTCTTCCTATGAATCGGCATGTCATAAAAGAACAATTCATGCACACATAGTAAAGGCCAATGCATAGTATAAACAGTTTCTTGCAATTTTATCGTGTGGGAAACATAGAGAGGTGGAGATATAGTTCCTCTCTCATAATAATTGCAAGTAGGAGAAGCAAGCACATGCATATTATATCTATTAAAATCATCATGTGCAATGGTAAAAGGCAACCCATCAATATAATCCTTAATAAGTGCAAACTTCTCCGATATAGTATAATCGGGAGAATTCAAAAAGATAATAGGACTATCATGCGTGGGTGCAATAGAAACAATTTCATGTTTAACATAAGGAACTATAACAAGTTCATCTCCATAAGCATAATTCATATTGGCATCTTGGCCACAATCATAGCAAGCATCATCAAAAAGGGATATTTCGAAAGAATCATAGGGATCATAACAGTCATCCTTCGGTAAGCACGAAGGGAAATTAAACAACGTATGAGTTGGAGGGTTACTCTCATTAGAAGGTGGGCACGGGTAGCTAATCCGCTCTTCCTCCTTTTGTTCTTCGCTCTCCTCATCATCTTTTTCATTCAATGAGCTCACAGTTTCATCAATTTCTTCTTCCATAGATTTCTGCAAAATATTAGTATCTTCTTGGACAGCGGAGACTTTCTTAATGAGTGCATTAATATCGGCATTGTATTCATAATTCTCATAACAATATTTGAGGATAGCTAAATTTTCAGTTCTATAAGCAGCATCATCAAAATCTTCAAACTCTTTAAACATAGATTCAATTTCATAAGCACCCATAAAAGCAACAAATTCTTCTATTTGCTCCACATCATAGTAATCATATATACCATTAGCATAAGAAGCTAAGGTTTTATTATCATTAAATTTGCATGAAAAGGGAAGGTGTGGAGCCTTCATCCTAGAGCAACAATTATAATCATATTCCAAGCATAGTTGTCTAGCATACCACTTCAATATATGAATTTGATCCCATAATAGTTTCCTTTTGTGTCAGCGGTAATCCTAAAGTATTCACATTGATCCAACGTTACTCCCATTACATAATTGAATGGGGTTTTCTCAGGATTATTAAAGTAGTACGTAATATCTTTCACATAACCAGCATCGAGGGTTTTAGGAGGTTCCCCATCTCCATGAGCAGAAAGTACACCTAATTGTTTTGGTATTTCGTGTTCCATGTCCATAACTAAAGATAGAGAACAACTAAGAACAACAAATAAAAATTACTTAGTGATAAAGCAAACAAGCACACACGAGAATATTCACCCCATGCTATTGCTCCCCGGCAACGGCGCCAGAAAAAGGTCTTGGTAACCCACAAGTATAGGGGATCGCAACAGTTTTTGGTAAGTAAGAGTGTCGAACCCAACGAGGAGCTAAAGGTAGAACAAATATACCCTCAAGTTCTATCGACAACCGATACAACTCTACGCACGCTTGACGTTCGCTTTACCTAGAACAAGTATGAAACTAGAAGTACTTTGTAGGTGTTTTTGGATAAGCTTGCACGAATATAAAGAGCGAGTAAATAAAAGCTAGGGGCTGTTTAGATAAAGACACAACTAAATTAGTTTTAGTAAAGAGCTTCTTGTTACGAGAAAGTTATTTGTCCCTAGGCAATCGATAACTAGACTAGTAATCATTATTTCAATTTTATCTGAGGGAGAGGCATAAGCTAACATACTTTCTCTACTTGGATCATATGCACTTATGATTGGAACTCTAGCAAGCATCCGCAACTACTAAAGATCATTAAGGTAAAACCCAACCATTAAAGTATCAAGTCCCCTTTATCCCATACGCAACAACCTACTTACTCGGGTTTGTGCTTCTATTCACTCACGCCACCCACTATAAGCAAATCATAAACATATTGCAAACCCTACATCGGGAATCCCTCACGCTTGCGTGACACAGAGAGCATCACAGGGAAGCACCAATAATAAAACATGCAACTCAAACCAATCTTGATCATCAAATAGCCCGTAGGACAAAACGGATCTACTCAAACATCATAGGATAGCCATACATCATTGGGAAATAATATATAGCGTTGAGCACCATGTTTAAGTAGAGATTACAACGGGTGAGAGAGAGGTTACACCGCTGCATAGAGGGGGGGTGGGGGAAGAGTTGGTGATGATGGTGGGGAAGTTGTTGGTGAAGATTGCGGTGATGATGATGGCCACGGCGGCGTTCCGGCACCACCGGAAGAGAAGGGGAGAGGGGGCCCCTTCGTCTTCTTCTTCCTTGACCTCCTCCCTAGATGGGAGAAGGGTTTCCCCTCTGGTCCTTGGCCTCCATGGCTTGGGAGGGGCGAGAGCCCCTCCGAGATTGGATCTATTTCTTGGTCTCTCTTTATTTCTGCATTCTGTTCTGGTGCCCTTTCACCGTTTCGTATATATATGGAGATCCGTAACTCCGATTAGACTGAAACCTTCGCCGTGATTTTTAACCAAAAATTAGCTTTCTTGCGGCCGAAGAAGGGCATCAACCACCTTACTGGTGGCCCACGAGGTCGGGCGCGCATACAGGGGGCAGCGCCCCCTACCTCGTGGCCACCTCGAGCACTCGCTCGCGTGGATTTGTCTTCCGAATTTTCCAAATATTCCAAAAATAAGCTCCCTCCGTTTTTATCCCGTTTGGATTCCGTTTGATATGGATATTCTGCGAAACATAAAACATGCAACAAACGAGAACTGCACTGGAGCCTGGATCAATATGTTAGTCCCAAAAATAGTATAAAAAGTTACCAAAAAGTGTATGAAAGTGGAATAATATTGGCATGGAACAATCAAAAATTATAGATACGACGGAGACGTATCACTCACCCGCGCAAAAGCGGGTCATGAGTGCCGTGAGGGCTGCCATGGATTTCGGCTTTTCTTGGCCGAGGTGGCGAGCGAGCCACTCATCACGGATGCTGTGTTTGAAGGCCGCTAGGGCTTCGACATCTGGACAGTCAACCATCTGGTTCTTTTTGGTTAGGAACCTAGTCCAGAATTTTCTGGCAGATTCTCTAGGTTGTTGAACTATATGACTTAAGTCAACGGCGTCTGGTGGCCGGACATAAGTGCCTTGGAAGTTGTCAAGAAAAGCTTCTTCCAAGTCCTCCCAGCTGCCGATGGAATTTTTGGGCAAGCTATTTAACCAATGTCTAGCTGGTCCTTTTAGTTTTAGTGGGAGGTATTTGATGGCGTGGAGATCGTCTCCTCGGGCCATATGGATGCGGAGAATAAAATCTTTGATCCATACTGCGGGATCGGTTGTTCCGTCGTAGGATTCGATATTGACGGGCTTGAACCCCTCGGGGAATTCATGATCCAGTACATCATATGTGAAGCAAAGAGGGTGTGCGGCGCCTCTATATCGGGCCGTGTCGCGGCGCACCTCCGATGAAGTCCGCCTGGAATTATCGGCCCGGGCGTGACTCGGTTTGTCACGTCCGAATAGGTAGCCGTCATCCCGAGTCGAAAAGCGTCCTCGTGATCCGTAGATTGATCTGGTGTGTCCTGCTCTACTGTCCAGGTTCTGCCGAAGGTCGTATGTATAGTCCCAAGCTGTTTTGTCTCTGTTTTTGCAGGGTGGTGGGGCGGGTTGCTATTCGGCATGAGTTGCCATTTTGTCCCGACCACGGGATGGTCAGTCCGCCGCACTGTCCCGACCTCGCGGTGGTCGTTCCGCATTGCGCGGGGGAGGTATGGGCCCCGATGCCTCCTCATCGAACTGAGGCAGCAGTCTGCGCTTCAGGTAACTCTTGGCTGGACGCTTGAGGCCGTATTCTTCGGCTGCCAGGACATCAATCCATCTGTCGATGAGTAGGTCTTGAAGCTGCTGCTGCTTCTTCTTTAGGCTTGTTGCAGTGGCTATTAGCTGGCGCTTGAAGCGCTCCTGTTCGAGGGGTGCCTCAGGCACGATGAAATCCTCGTTGCCAAGGCTCTCCTCCTCCTCCTCCTCCTCGGAGAGAGGACGATAGCTAGCGTCATCTGGCTCATTGGGCATGGCCTATTTATCAGGGTTAACTTGCCCGTTGTCTTGTTCCTCCTGTTCGGATGTTGCTCCAATAGGGTCTTCATTGTTTTCGGCGTCGTCCGGAGTACTATTTCCTCCGGTGCTAGTGTTGCTATCTTTCGAGTGACGTGACTTAGCACGGCGCTTAGGGCGCCGACGCTTGGACTGTGTCTCAGGAGGTTTATTCTCAACTGGATCTTCTTTGTCATCGTCATCAGCTTTTTTAGGTGTATCAACCATGTACACATCGTATGAGGAAGTGGCCGTCCATCGCCCAGTAAATGGCGGGTTTTGACCCTGCTCCTCATCGTCATCGTCGTCCATGCCGTCGATGTCTTCGGAGCCGTAATCAAGCGTGTCGGTTAAGTCCTCAACAGTGGCTATGAAGTGGGTGGTGGGTGGGAAGGAAAATTCTCCGTCGTCAGCCCCTATTTCGAACCGGACATAGTTCGGCTGTGAGTTGCCCGCCAAGGACAGGTTTTTAACGGGTTTAGCACGTCGCCCAGGGGCGAGTGTTGGAAGATGTCTGCAGCGCCGAATTTGAAAATCGATAACCGATCCAGCTCGGTGTACGCAGGCGTCCGTGGTTCGGAACTTATAGCCGGAGACGAGTCCGGTGTTCCGTTGATGCAAATATTGCAAGGTGTCGAGTCTGAGTGCGGCTCCAATGCCACGGACTCTATGGCCTCGGATGGCGCCATCTACTCCGAATTTAAGGTCATTGCAGCAACAGGAACCATCTCCTGGATGTGATCTGATGACAGATTTAAGTCATGTTCATCGGAGCGAGGGGGGCGATCGCCGCGGTCTCAAATCCGTCGAAGATCAAGTCTCCACGGATGTCTGCGACGTAGTTCAAGCTTCCGAATCTGACCTGATGGCCAGGGGCGTAGCTGTCGATCTGCTCCAGATGGCCAAGCGAGTTGGCCCGCAGTACGAAGCCGCCGAATACGAAGATCTGTCCGGGGAGGAAGGTTTCTCCTTGGACAGCGTTACTACCGACGATTGAAGGGGCCATCGAACCTTTCGTCGACGGCACAGTGGAACTCTCAATGAAAGCACCAATGTCGGTGTCAAAACCGGCGGATCTCGGGTAGGGGGTCCCGAACTGTGCGTCTAAGGTCGATGGTTACAGGAGACAGGGGACACGATGTTTACCCAGGTTCGGGCCCTCTCTATGGAGGTAATACCCTACTTCCTGCTTGATTGATCTTGATGAATATGAGTATTACAAGAGTTGATCTACCACGAGATCGTAATGGCTAAACCCTAGAAGCCTAGCCTGTATGACTATGGTAATGAGTATATCCTTTCCGGACTACACCCTCCGGTTTATATAGACACCGGGGGGGATCTAGGGTTACATAGAGTCGGTTACATAAGAAGGAATCTTCATAGTTGGTCGGCAAGCTTGCCTTCCACGCCAAGGAGAGTCCAATCCGGACACGGGTACAGTCTTCGGCCTTCATGTCTTCACAGCCCACCAGTCCGACCCATGGATAACAGGCCGGACGCCCGAGGACCCCTTAGTCCAGGACTCCCTCTGGGAGGAAAGTAGAACTTGATGAGGTAATTGTACCTTCTCTCAAATTGGAAAGTAGCTCATCACTGAAAACCGTTCCCGTGATGCCTACACCAATTAGTGAGGAAGCTAATGATGATGATCATGAAACTTCAGATCAAATTACTACCAAACCTCGTAGGTCAACCAGAGTATGTTCCACACCAGAGTGGTATGGTAATCCTGTTCTGGTAGTCATGTTACTAGACCATGACGAACCTACGAACTATGAGGAAGCGATGATGAGCCTAGATTCCGCAAAATGGCTTGAGGCCATGAAATCTGAGATGGGAACCATGTATCAGAACAAAGTGTGGACTTTGGTTGACTTGCCCGATGATTTGCAAGCCATGGAGAATAAATGGATCTTCAAGAAGAAGACTGACGTTGATGGTAATATTACTGTCTACAAAGCTCGACTTGTTGTGAAAGGTTCTCGACAAGTTCAAGGAGTTGACTACGATGAGACCTTCTCACCCGGGCCCAAAGTGACAAGCATTAAGCATGGCAAAGTCATAGCAACATCAATATTAGAACATAGTGGATACTAGGTGTCGGTGTCAAAACCGGTGGATCTCGGGTAGGGGGTCCCGAACTGTGCGTCTAAGGCGGATGATAACAGGAGGCAAGGGACACAATGTTTACCCAGGTTCGGGCCCTCTCTATGGAGGTAATACCCTACTTCATGCTTGATTGATATTGATGAATATGAGTATTACAAGAGTTGATCTACCACGAGATCGTAGAGGCTAAACTCTAGAAGCTAGCCTATGGTATGATTGTCGTTGTCCTACGGACTAAACCCTCAGGTTTATATAGACACCGGAGGGCTAGGGTTACAGTCGGTTACAACGAAGGAGATCTACATATCCGTATCGCCAAGCTTGCCTTCCACGCCAAGAGAGTCCCATCCGGACATGGGACGAAGTCTTCAGTCTTGTATCTTCATAGTCCAACAGTCCGGCCAAAGGATATAGTCCGGCTGTCCGGATACCCCCTAATTCAGGACTCCCTCAGTAGCCCCTGAACCAGGCTTCAATGACGATGAGTCCGGCGCGCAGATTGTTTTCGGCATTGCAAGGCGGGTTCCTCCTCCGAATACTCCATAGAAGATCTTGAACACAAGGATAGTGTCCGGCTCTGCAAAACAAGTTCCACATACCATCGTAGAGAGAATAATATTTCCACAAATCCAATCTGCTGATGTATTATAGCATGACATCACGCCATGGCCGGTCATTATTCGAACCTTTTTTCGCAACCAGCCGCCGCAAATATCGCGAGGCAGTTTCCTAGGCACGTCTTGTCAAAGCAGAGATCGTGTCCCCTTATCACGGGATTCTCATCAATACGGACGTGGGTAACCCAACCGCGCCATCAATTACGGCGCTTGGGGATCAAGCTAGTTTTACTAGGCAAGTGGGGGTGCATAGTTTCGTCCGCCTTTATAAAGGGATAAGGACCTCACCTCTTTCACCCACGCCTTCTTCTCTCTTGCATATCCATTCTTGCGCACTCGAGCTCCAACGCCCAAGCTTGCACCTTTTCTCCTCAAACCGCGTCAATCATGTCCGGAGCGGGAGGCAAGTGGATGAAATCCTCCGTCACGGAGGAGGGCATCGAGAAGCTGCCGGGAGCCGTATACTTGGCCGCGGATATCGCGCACCTGCTGCCCGACGCGGGGCAGATCGTTCCTACCCCGGAACCTTACGAGAGGGTAGTCTTCCTCACCCACTTCGTCCGCGGACTGGGATTTCCTCTCCACCAATTCGTCCGTGGCCTCATGTTCTACTACGGGTTGGACTTCCATGACCTGGCCCCGAACTTCATCCTCAACATCTCGGAGTTTATCATCGTGTGCGAGGCCTTCCTCCGCATCCAGCCCCACTTAGGCCTATGGCTGAATACCTTCAATGTCAAGCCGAAGGTTGTAGGCGGCCAGCAAGCGGAATGCGGCGGCGCCATGGTGGGCAAAATGCATAATGTCACATGGCTCGAGGGCTCCTATGTGGAGACCATAAAGGGGTGGCAATCGGGGTGGTTCTACATCACCGAGCCGCGCGACACCAACTGGGTGGCGGCCCCCGAGTTCCGATCCGGAATCCCCACGCGGCTCACCTCTTGGAAAGAGAAGGGCCTGTCCTGGGGTAACCCGGTAGAGCTGACCGGACTCCAGACCTGCATCAGGAACATGATGAGCAATAAAATCAAGCTTGTCAACGTGGTCCAGGTCATGTTCTTCCGCCGGATCCTTCCGTGTCAACAACGGGTATTCAATTTGTGGGAGTTCGACCCGGCCGAGCACCAGACGCTGCAGGAGCTTTTCAACACAACGCACAAGGACGTCTGGAGGGTGCTGTTTAAAGGCGCCGAGGTACCTCCTCCCCTTACCGAGGACCGCGGACTCAGCGCAAAGCGCCGCGCCAATCCGGTAGGTTTTTACGCATCAAGAGATGTTTAGTTTCCTTAGTTTAATCATATGCAGGATCTAAGCCCCCATGCCTTTGACAGGACTAGGTGGAGACGGTCGAGCGGATTGACTGCCCCGCCCCCCTGCCCGAAGATCCAGCAGATGCTCTCCTAATGGAGATGCTGACTCCGGCACCTTACGAGGTGCCAGCGAAGACGGCCAAGAAGAAGGCCACGGGGACCCGACAGGGTCTCCGGCGCAAGGTTGTGTTGGACTCATCATCCGAACACTCCGAGGCGCACTCCTCTCAAGACGACGAGAAGGAAGAGGAAAGTTCTCCCCCAGCCGGGGAGACAAGAAAAGGAAGGTCGCCCCAACCGGGGAGGCCGAAGGGTCCAAGAAAGGAAGGACCCTCCTTCCGGACTACTCCATGACCGCCGTCCACAGCGACGACGAGTGGTTGCCCAGGGACAAGCCCCTGGCGAAGTCGTAAGTATTCGGATACCATAATAATCCTTGATATATTTTATCGCACTGCTTCTCATCATGCCAAACATAATTACACAGTCCGTCCAGAGCCCATATCGACGTATCTTTGTCGGATGGCTCTTTGGACCCGTCGGATATGAATAGTGATTCACTTCCGACCGCCTCCACCCCTCGCCCTACGGGCGACGCCGAGGTGTTGTCCCAAAGGGCACCGAGCCGGGGGGAGGTAGTCCTGGAGGCGCCTCAAGGCGACACTCCGGACCCTGGGTGCAAAGGGATCAAGACTCCCATGGGCTCCGAGTTCGGCCTCCAGTCGAACACCGCGCTGGAACCTCCAGTGGTTCCGGACTCTGTCAGGCGACCCCCTGTGAAGAGGGGCAAGCCACCCGTGCCGGTGACCTTTGTCCATCCAGAGGCACCGGCCAACTTGCTGGAAGCGCTCCAAGGCGCTTCGATCGACGAACAGCACCGCACTATCATGAGTGCGGTGATGGAGAAAGTTCAGTCCACCAAAAGCGGACTAACTGAAGCTTGCGCCAGCCTCCTAATAGGCTTTGAGGTAAGTAATTAAATTATAGGGAAATATCACCGCACGCATGTGGTAGCCCCGATGCTCGCTTGGCGTTACAAGAAAAGCCGAATAGATGATCGAATAATAATCACAGGAGTCTAATTATAGTATGTCTATGTGAATCTGCAGGCTTCCCTGCTGGCCGCTGCCGCACATACTGCGGAGGTCGCCGCACTATAGTAGGACCTGGAGCGATCCAAGGAAGAGCTCGGCCTTGCCAAGAGGCAACTCGAGGAGAACAAAGGTAAGCAATACCTTGTCAATATGAAAATAAAAGATTTGGTTGCAGGATAATAGGATCATCATGAATTTTGCCAGGGGCCATGACCGAAGTGGCGACCCTCAAGAAGGCGCTGTCCGAGGCCAAAAACAAAGCGGCCAAGGAGCGCACTAAGCGAGAAAGACACGAAGCCCGGGTAGGTGAGGTGCAGCAAGAGCTCCAGGTGCTCATCAAGAAGCATGAGTCCCTGGAGCTTGACTCGAGGACGCGACAGTCCGAGCTTGCCCAGGCCCTCAAAAGTGCAAAAAATGCCAAGGCCGAAGCCCATAAGGCCCTCCAGGAAGTTGAGGCAGTGAAGAAGATAGCAGCGGGTAATGCATTCATTATGCAAAGTAGGTGTGCGAAAGAAAATTTCCTTTTACTTACCCGAGTTCGAGTTTCCAGAGCGTTCGCAGATCTGCCTGCAGCAGTGTCTCGACGCCATGAATTCTATTGGGCCGAGGAGGGAAGCTCGACGGAGAAGTTGTTCTGGTCTCAGTATACTGGGACCGAACACCCGATGCCCGTGAGCAACCAGCTGAAGCAACTGGTTGAGCTCCACAAGGCGGCCGAACAGGCCATGAGGGGCCTTATAGTCCGGATGTGGCCTGGCGGCTCCCTTCCCAATAGCTACTTCAGCCTGGTGAGGCGGCTCGTAGATGCCTGCCCACGGCTGGAAGTCATCAAGCGGTCCGTCTGCATCGTAGGTGCACGCAGGGCTCTTGCCCGTGCAAAGGTGCACTGGGCGAAGATGGACGCCGAAAAGCTGGTGAAGGAGAGGCCGCCGCAGGGCAAGGAGCATCGCCACCCCGAAATGTATTATGAAAGTGTCCTGAAGGGTGCCCGTCTCGTGGCGGACGAATGTACCAAAGATGTAATCTTTGAATGAACTTGCTCATGTGATCCTTGTGTTCATGAAAACTAGTTCATGTTCGTTATGCAAAGCTTTTGTATTTAAAATATTACCTTCTGTGCGGCCATTTATAAATTCTGAGAGTTGCTAGTCGTAAACTTCGCCCCCCATGCAACTAGTGCTTTGGGTGTTCGGATGAATCTGAGCACTCTTTTTCCCATTCTTGGGTCCTTCGAGGGAGGTGTTCAGCGCAACGAACCAGGCAATCGGACTATAATGCTTTATTGCTCTCACTTAGCCATAGAAGTCTACAATTTTAAATTTTGGCGAAGCCCCTAGTCTTCGGAAAGCCGAATTTGGGGCGCTATACATGCCTAAGCTGGACAAGGCCGGCTCCTCGCCCGAAGTGGAAAAAATCTTTAGGGACGTGAGACCTCTCGAACAGCGACCAGCTCTTGCCTCATCATGACAGTCAGTTTTAGCTTTCTCTACTGAGGTGCTCGGCCGGAAGAACCGGGGCACAATCGCAGTAGTTCTCCTAGTGCTACCTTAGCCGATATAGCGGAACGTAAGGTACCAAAACATGGGAGCCGGGCAAACCCAACTATTGACCCAAGACATGATTCAGAGCTGATGCATATAATGCTATAAGTTCGGGGTGCCGCACTGTCGAAAATGTTCAGACTTCTCACGCCAATTATGGGGTATCTGGAAGCCTCGGCGTGTTGCCGTACCACGTTGTACGGTGCTGATTGTCATAGATAAGCATATATATGAAAGAATATAGAATGCAATAATAGACTAGTACTATGCATTGTTTATTTAAGAGATGCGTTAAAGCATAATGATACAAATGGTGCGGTAAGCAAACAGTAGGACTATTTGACATGTCCCATCCAAGGGCAAGATGCGGAATGGTATCTTAAAACAGGTATTTAGCTCGTTATCAGAGACCACCTGGGGATTCCGTTTGTACGACGTAGCTTCCTGCCTCCTTGGGTGTTGTATCATGTGTCCGGCTACCGTACTGCCGGACAAGCCTTCCAGAGAGTAGAGTCCTGAAAGAGAGAGAGAGAGTGATGAAGGTAGTAAGCCCCTAGTGCGGTTAAACCGCATTGTGGGACGTGCCGTGATCGTGCCCCCGCCTACACCCATGGTATTTTCAATGCGTAATTATGCACACATGGGACGGACTTTGCCGTTGTACTAAGACTAGGGCGGGGGCCGAATTGCTAGGCGAGCTCTGAGCGTGCCAGGCGATCCTGTTGCAGGTTATTTCGGACGTGCTTGACGGTGTCCGGGGGCTTGATTGCCGAACTGGTGGATTGCCTCAAAAGGCTGCTTTGGGCTTCTGCTACGAGGGCCGCAGTGTGCTCCTCCGTACGGAGCGAGCGTTCTGTGTTTCCATTGACTGTGATGACCCCTCTAGGTCCTTGCATCTTGAGCTTGAGGTATGCGTAATGCGGTACCGCATTGAATCTTGCAAGTGTGGTGCGCCCGAGCAGTGCGTGATAGCTGCTGCGGAATGGGACGATATCGAAGATTAACTCCTCGCTTCGGAAGTTATCCGAAGATCCGAAGACCACTTCCAGTGTGATTGAGCCCGTACAATGGGCCTCTACACCTGGGATAATGCCTTTAAAGGGCATTTTGGTGGGTTGATCCTCGAGGGGTCTATACCCATTTTGCGCACTGTATCCTGGTAAAGCAGGTTCAGGCTGCCGCCGCCGTCCATAAGGACTCGAGTGAGGTGATATCCGTCGATGATTGGGTCTAGGACCAATGCGGCGGATCCGCCATGACGGATACTCATGGGGTGGTCCCTACGATCAAATGTGATCGGACAAGAGGACCATGGGTTGAACTTTGGGGCACGGGCTCCATCGCGTATACGTCCCTTAGTGCACGCTTCCGTTCCCTTTTGGGGATGTGGGTTGCGTATATCATGTTTACTGTCCTCACTTGTGGGGGGAACCTCTTCTGTCCTCCCGTGTTCGGCGGCCGGGGCTCCTCCTCGTCATCGCTGTGCAGCCCCTTGTCCTTGTCTTCGGTATTTATCTTGCCGACCTGCTTGAACACCCAGCATTCTCTATTGGTGTGATTGGCTGGCTTATCGGGGGTGCCATGTATTTGACACGAGCGATCGAGTATGCGGTCCAAGCTGGACGGGCCCGGAGAACTTCTTTTGAATGGCTTTTTCCGCTGGCCAGATTTATAGCCTCTGAATCCGGCATTGACTGCCGTGCCCTCGGCATTATCACCGTTGCTGCGGCGCTTGTGTTTGCTGCGACGTGACCTGTCGTTGCTGTCCTTGATATCCGAAGTGCCAAGGTTCCTTGATATGTTATTGCTACGAGCCAGCCAACTATCCTCTCCCATGCAAAAGTGGGTCATGAGTGTCGTGAGGGCTGCCATTGATTTCGGCTTTTCCTGACCGAGGTTCCGGGCGAGCCACTTGTCACGGATGTTGTGCTTGAATGCCGCTAGGGCTTCTGCATACGGACAGTCGACAATTTGGTTTTTCTTTGTTAGGAACCATGTCCAGAATTGCCTGGCCGATTCCCCTGGCTGCTAAATTATGTGGCTCAGGTCATCGGCGTCTGGTGGTCGCACATAAGTGCCCTGGAAATTGTCGAGAAATGCGTCTTCCAGATCGTCCCAACAGCCGACGGAGTCTGCTGGCAGGCTATTCAGCCAATGCCGAGCTGGTCCTTTGAGTTTTAACGGGAGGTACTTGATGGCATGTAGATCATCACCGCAGGCCATGTGGATGTGGAGGAGGAAGTCCTTGATCCATACCGCGGGATCTGTTGTACCATCATATGATTCGATGTTTACAAGTTTGAAACCTTCTGGGAATTCATGCTCCATTACTTCATTGGTGAAGCATAGGGGGTGTGTCATGCCTCTGTGCTGGGCTATGTCCCGACGCAGCTCGTATGAGTCATGCCTGCTGTATTCGGCCCATCCGGAATTGCTTTTACTGTATACGGCGAGGCGGTCACCATCCCTTGTAGGGGCACGGCCCCGTGATCCATAGATCGATCTACCATGTCTTGCCCTGTCTTCTAATACGTCTCGCAGGTCTCGCGTGTTTCCCGTTGCCTTGGTATATTTGTTTGAATGGCGCCTCTCTATCTCGGCCACGGGGTGGCCGATCAGCCGCATCGAACGCGGGGTGACCTCTGGAAGGGCGTTCGAGTTCGTACTCCTCAGCCGCAAGGACTTCACCCATCTATCTCGCTAGCAGATCTGATCGATTCAAGCTATTGCTGCTCTTTCTTCAGGCTGTTTGCTGTGGCAATAAGCCGGCGCTTGAAGCGCTCCTGCTCGACGGGATCCTCAGGCACGACGAATTCTTCGTCGTCGAGGCTCACTTCGTCTTCGGAGGGAGGCATATAATTGTCGTCCTCCGTTTCTCCCTCTGCCTCTCCCTTAGGAGGGCTGGCTTGTTCATCCTCCGGCTCTTGATCGTTCTGGAGTGTAACATCCCAAATTTTGGAATGTTAATATAATTAATTGAATTGTTTGTTTGTTTGCTTGAGTGAATTAAACTTGAGTGAAATTTGAACCTTTTCAAAAACTTTTGAAAGAGAGGGAATAAAATGACTTTCCCCTTCTCCGGTAAATTCAAATTCATCCTATTAAAATCAATGAGAGAAGATGACATGACTTCTTCAACTATGAAGAATTTGAACGGAGTTTTGCAATTTAATTCTTTCAAATATTTGCACTTGTTTCTCTATTTTTCTTCCCGAGAAATACCCGAAAATAAATTCTTGCAAGCAAGAAAGAGCGGAGGAAAATGACCCTCCAAAATCAGGGCATTTTGAAAATATTTGAGCCAAGAAAAACCAAAGTTTTTATTTAAAATTATTTGCAAAAAGAAATAAAGCCTTTAGGGATTTTCTGAAAACAAATTTTTAAGTTTTTATTTTGGCCGTGGAATAATGCTCATCATCTACATTTTATTTTTCTGATAATTTTAGTATATAAAAACTCTTTATTCGAATTGATTTGATTTCCTTTTTATTGTTTTAGTTTCCTAATTCTAAAAATAGGAATGGAATCGTTTTTATTAGGAAAACCTGCTGGCCCATTAAGCACTTTCCTATTCTAGCCCAACAAGAGATCATCTCCTTCCTCTGTTTCCTCTCACGTTACAGAAGCTTTCCATGTCCATGGAGACAGAAATCTCCACCTTCCCGATCTCCCTCGTCTTTCCATCCCAGCGCCTCCCGAGACCGCCTATAAAACCCCTCCTCTCCTCGCTCCATTTTTCCCATCACCACGCCTCCCTGCCCGTAGCCTTCTCGCCACCGTCCTCCTTTTCCTGCCTAGAACGCCACCAGGAGCTCTCCTGAACCTCCCCATCGCCCAACGCCACCTCCCCAAGCGCCGACCCCTCCTCCGCCACCCCACCTCGCCCGGCGACCTCGCCCCCTGCCGAGCAGCCCTCCACATCGCCGTCTCCTTCCTGCCATCTCTGCCTCACGTACAGGTAACTCCGTTTTCGTTTTCAGATTTATTTCCGTAACAGATTTAGTTCCGTTCTTGTTTAGCTTATAACTTTTGATCTAGAAGTCCAATGATGCTGATTCTTTTTATGTTAGATCACAATTTTCTTGTAGTTTCAAAAATATATAATTTGTCTATGTTTGGATTTATAAAATTGAGTTAGATCAGATTTGAATTAAAGCTTGTTTTGCTTATTCGGGAGTTTAAAATAGATTTTTATTTGATTCTTTTTCTACTGATCACTAGTGATCATATTTACCAGTGGTAAAACTTCAAAATTGTTTGAGTATTTTAGCTTATTGTTTCATGTAAAACAAATTCTGTTTTAGTTCTATTCGAATTATAGCTACTTCTTTTTATAGTTGTTTTTAAATTATTTTATTTTATATTTCAAAAAGTTTATGTTTGGTTTCTATTAGTTAAACAGTAGGTGTTCAACAAGTTTTTATATTTATTTTTATTTTGTTATCGTGAAATCAATTCAAGTTCGCTAATAACTTGCAATGGATTTCTCTACTGTTTTAACTCCCAATTGAAAATACTTTCAAAATAGCTTTATGAAAAAATACTTTATTTTTTCTTTGTCTTAACTAAATTTATATTTTATTCTCTGTTATTTTAGTGTTTTATTTTCCGTTAGACAAAACTATTTTTGTGAATGTTGTAGAAGAAGACTCCTAGTTTTATTTGAAGTTCCTTGATTCTTATTCGCTCTCTCTTTTGTTTTGATTGTTAGTGTGAGTGCTTATGTGAATGATATGTTTGTTATATAGATTTCATCAGAGAGTGACGAGTAGTCTATCAAGTTATTTCTTGAGAACGATAATTCTTCTTCGTCAACATCACCAGGCAAGTTCACTTTGACCATGCTTTCTTACCTATGTTTTATTGCATTTAGTGGCACCTTTGCAACCACCCCTCAAGAGTGTTATTGAAATTTTGTAGTTGAGTAGTATGCATGAGGTAGGAACCCATCACCCTGTTACCAAGCCGGGACGCTATTTATTTTAATGCTACGCTATAGTAGACGGGGTTGGTATGAGTGCTCGGGAGTGGTGTGAGAATGGAGGACCTCGTCAATGACGACAACTCCATGATGGAATCTGCAAGGACTACATCTTCAAGGCCTCAAGACTTCAAGACTCGAGACAAGAATTCAATACACACTCTTCGGGTGAAGGATGGTTGACGGGCACCTGGAGAAACCAAAGGTTGGCGGGATGCATGGAGAAGCGCCATGACATCTTGCGGAAAGCTTCACCCAGACTCAAAGAGACGGAAGAATACTTCATGCCCGAAGCTTACCTGCAACCGCAAGTCATTATGGGCTCGCTTGGTTGACCTTAGTGGTGACTCTGGCTGGGGCGGTGCTAGCAGATGCGAACTACGGTAGGATTGGATGGGTACGGACAAAGGTCATAGGAACTCTTTGGAAGACCATGTTTGGTCATCTTGTTCTCAAACACTCAAGTGCGAGAACGTAAAAGAGGATCGAATCTTGCGGGTAAAGTGTACAAACCTCTGCAGAGGGTTATAACCTAATCGATTAGCCGTGTCCTCGGTTACGGACAATTTGAGCCTCTGGACTTGGATCTATCTCGGAACTCTCAACACCGGACTGATAACTTAATTGTGGGCAACTTATGATGACTTTGGGCTATGAGACATCGGTTGGCGGAACCATGTCATGATAGAAAACTCCATAGTACAGACTTCATTTATTCTTTTGATGTAGGTAAAATAAAATCAGCTTTTACGCAAACAAAACTCAGATACAGAGCCACAAAGCCATACTGCATATAGTTTATCATCTGTTTTCTCTTATTGTGATCTTGCCGGTACATTCAATGTACTGACCTGCACGGCTGCAACGTATCATGTTGCGATATTTCCTCGACGAGTAAGAGTTACGATCTGAGGTTACGGTCTACACTCAACCTGCCGATGGCGTTGATGGGACTCCACACCCGCTTGATTGTTTCCGCTGAGTATTACGAGGTATATATCATTTTACGTTATTTATACATGTGATTGCACTTTGATATTTACATTGATGTACTGTGTGTGCCAAAGATACTTGATCCGAGGATGGCACAAGAATACGTAGGCTTGACTGTCTGAGGTCGGGTCGCTCTGTAAATGGTATCGAGCACATGTTGGCTGTAGAACGTGACCCTAGAAAATGACTTAGTAATATGAAGACCCCAATAGGAATGACCTTTGTTTTGTACTACTCTCGTAACACCTCATTCCTTTTATGAACCTTCCTTATCTCAAACTATAGATGGAGAGCTACATTACGAACAAAAGAGAACACTACGAGAAGGTTCTTGGAGGCCCTTCCTTGTGGAGCTAGCCAGTCTGCTGAAGTTACCGATACCGAGATCAAGGCAACTAAGAGGACGCCCAGATCATGGGGAGTCAAGACCCAAGTTTTGGTCGTAAAGAAGCCCCCAAGACTGCAGACATCAGCTTGAACTATAAATGGTGATCGTGATATGGGCATCAACACTGCCGTCCATGATGCTATTGCACGCTTATGCTATCGCCATCGTGCTGCACTAAACTCACACTTCTTTGAAAGGATTGGATGGCGAAGTCCGATGGAGCAACTATTGCCTTGACGGAAGCGCAAAAATGAAGTTCTCCCCACTTTTGGTGTACAATCGGGATCTGGAACAATACGTCAAGAATCTTCAGATGGACCTCCGGAAGCCCTGCTCGACAATGAAGCACTACGAGAAGAGGTCAAGACTCGAGACTGAAGGTAAACAAGCTGGAGGAGGAGAACCTCGAGATCTCGAGAATGCGTCAGAATCAAGAACAGCAGGACCATGTCTCATGCAAAGGACGTTGAGATCCGAAGCTCAAGGAACAACTTCAGACATACAGAAGTCGTCACAAGAAACTCCGTGTCGACAGAGAAAATCTAGCGAAGAACTGGAGGAGATCAAGTCCACACGTAAGAAGCCCCGGTGGGGACAATGACCAAGTTCCTATAAATTAGCTTAGTAGTATCCCACCATGAGAGAAATAAAGATGAACGCTTCCTCGATTTAAGTATCGACCATACCAACTTATGTGGGTGGCGATCTCAGTAGTATTGATTGAATAAATGAATGCTTGGTTGCTATTATTTTTGTGTGTTTATTGAATGGTTGGATAGATGCGATATACGAGATTTGTATTTATTTCAACCATGAGAGACGTAAGTTACGGAAGAATGGTAGAAGGCCTTCATATGGGAACAAAGATCGTAAATTGGAAAACTCCGAGCATTGAAGACTGAAGAAATGAGGACTTAGAAACGAAACCATAGTAGAACGCCCATTACAAACGATAATTTTGTTGATGAGTGGGTAATTGCTTTCTCTTTCTATCTCAACAAAACCCGGAATCTTGAACCCATGGACAACTGAACACCAAACTTTTCTGGAGACAATTGCAATTTCCCCATGGAGATACATTCCTTGTTCTGAGCACCCCTCCTATCCTACACATGCAGATGACAACCCTTTACGAGTCTTTCCTTAAGGGCCCTGAAACGATCATGACCACGACAAGTGATCATGATTACCCAAGATCTTGAAGGACATGATGAAGCATATTCACCTTGAAGGAGATGCAGTCTACAAAGGCTACCCTTCATGCAAAAGGGAGTGGAACTTTGGTATGTGGAGGTACACCTCCACCGTTTGAAAGGAGTTTGCCCAAAGAGGATGGGGCATTACTTTTTCATCTCACGTGTGCCACAAGCAACTTTCTTCGATGCCGTTCGTGAAGCAGCCATGGAAGCCATACGCCAGATCGGAGAAATACTTGAAGCAAGACTCCGTTATACTCAGGAATACCTAAGCGAAGTGCATACAGAGATGACGAAGGTGAAGCTCAAGACCACCATGATGAAACGGAAGATTGAAGATTTTAAGGCTCATGTCGTACACTTCCAGTGGGACTGAAGAATCCTCGAGGAGGATAAATAAATAGAGTTGGAAGTAATGTCTGACCATACCAAACCATGTGGGTGGCAGCATTTGTAACAAAGTACTTTTGGAATTGGATTCACGAAAAATGATTAAGGATGTAATGAAAGATTGATATGAGAATAATGAGATGTTATGGATAAACTTGTGCATTTATTTTGGTCATAGTACTCTGTAAAACCACATGATCAATGAAGAAAGAAATGTGTTATCCATGACGGTCCATAGTAGGAAGCTGGACAAAATAGGTTGGAATTTTGCTTTTGATACGATGAAGAAACAGAGTACTACTGGATTTAAGGAGGTGTAACAAGAGAGTTACTCCAAGGATGAGTTAAAGCTGCACTAGTGTTGAAGTGGGCCATAACCCACAGGCCCAGGATTTTGAGAAGGAACTGATGTAACCTTGATAAAGGAACAATTTGGAAGAATCAGTGATCCAATCAGCATACGTTCCGTAGGAGGTCGCGCAAAAACCTAAGAGTGGTGAAGTAACGATAGATGTTTTGTTGGGCTTGCAGAAACCATGGATTTACTCGAAAACAGTTCGAGAACAAGAGAAATTCTGCAATACTTGTGAGTATGCCCAAGTGTTAAAATACGTGATTCGATATTTACATATGTGGTAATGATTCAAGCACGGATGGATTGGCCCCATACCGAGACTTCTATCATGAACTATCATATGTTGATGGAAAATCGAGAGCCTTGAAAAACTTAGAAGAGTGTCGACGCGATAAGCCATAAAACCATAAAATGGTAGGACGATGGAACCCCATTACAGCAACCGTTACAAACGTAGGTTGTACGGTGAGGTTCAACCTGACCCGTTTTCTGCAGGAGAAAACCATAAATTGTAGACCACCATGAGTGTTTCGATAGTTGTTTAGAATGGACACAGACCCATCAGCTAAGAAGATCCAGGTCTGGACGAACTTCAACTTTGACGAACCGACCCAAGCTTTTGAGGAAAACTCTATGCTTCTCGATGAAGAGCTTTAATGAAGGAGCTATTGTAAGATATGTGAAGAGACATACATTGTCAGCCCTCCAGAGGAAATATCTGAGTTTATTGGAACCATGAACTTGTTTTTAAGTGTGGTAGCACCCCTGACCTTTCTCACCAAGACATTTGCTAGAAGACCCCAACCCCTAACCTTTTCTTGTTAGTTTCTTCAATCTCGAGGACTAGATTCATTTTAAGTGTGGTAGGTTTGTAACATCCCAAATTTTGGAATGTTAATATAATTAATTGAATTGTTTGTTTGTTTGCTTGAGTGAATTAAACTTGAGTGAAATTTGAACCTTTTCAAAAACTTTTGAAAGAGAGGAATAAAATGACTTTCCCTTCTCCGTAAATTCAAATTCATCCTATTAAAATCAATGAGAGAAGATGACATGACTTCTTCAACTATGAAGAATTTGAACGGAGTTTTGCAATTTAATTCTTTCAAATATTTGCACTTGTTTCTCTATTTTTCTTCCCGAGAAATACCCGAAAATAAATTCTTGCAAGCAAGAAAGAGCGGAGGAAAATGACCCTCCAAAATCAGGGGCATTTTGAAAATATTTGAGCCAAGAAAAACCAAAGTTTTTATTTAAAATTATTTGAAAAGAAATAAAGCCTTTAGGATTTTCTGAAAAGAATTTTTTAAGTTTTTATTTTGGCCGTGGAATAATGCTCATCATCTACATTTTATTTTTCTGATAATTTTAGTATATAAAAACTCTTTATTCGAATTGATTTGATTTCCTTTTTATTGTTTTAGTTTCCTAATTCTAAAAATAGGAATGGAATCGTTTTATTAGGAAAACCTGCTGGCCCATTAAGCACTTTCCTATTCTAGCCCAACAAGAGATCATCTCCTTCCTCTGTTTCCTCTCACGTTACTGAAGCTTTCCATGTCCATGGAGACAGAAATCTCCACCTTCCCGATCTCCTCGTCTTTTTCCATCCCAGCGCCTCCCGAGACCGCCTATAAAACCCCTCCCTCTCCTCGCTCCATTTTTCCCATCACCACACCCCTCCCTGCCCGTAGCCTTCTCGCCACCGTCCTCCTTTTCCTGCCTAGAACGCCACCAGAGCTCTCCTGGAACCTCCCATCGCCCAGCGCCACCTCCCAAGCGCCGACCCCTCCTCCGCCACCCCACCCTTGCCGGCGACCTCGCCCCCTCGCCGAGCAGCCTCCACATCGCCGTCTCCTTCCTGCCATCTCTGCCTCACGTCAGGTAACTCCGTTTTCGTTTTCAGATTTATTTCCGTAACAGATTTAGTTCCGTTCTTGTTTAGCTTATAACTTTTGATCTAGAAGTCCAATGATGCTGATTCTTTTTGCGTTAGATCACAATTTTCTTGTAGTTTCCAAAAATATATAATTTGTCTATGTTTGGATTTATAAAATTGAGTTAGATCAGATTTGAATTAAAGCTTGTTTTGCTTATTCGGGAGTTTAAAATAGATTTTTATTTGATTCTTTTTCTACTGATCACTAGTGATCATATTTACCAGTGGTAAAAACTTCAAAATTGTTTGAGTATTTTAGCTTATTGTTTCATGTAAAACAAATTCTGTTTTAGTTCTATTCAATTATAGCTACTTCTTTTCTATAGTTGTTTTAAATTATTTTATTTTATATTTCAAAAAGTTTATGTTTGGTTTCTATTAGTTAAACAGTAGGTGTTCAACAAGTTTTTATATTTATTTTTATTTTGTTATCGTGAAATCAATTCAAGTTCGCTAATAACTTGCAATGGATTTCTCTACTGTTTTAACTCCCAATTGAAAATACTTTCAAAATAGCTTTATGAAAAAATACTTTATTTTTTCTTTGTCTTAACTAAATTTATATTTTATTCTCTGTTATTTTAGTGTTTTATTTTCCGTTAGACAAAACTATTTTTGTGAATGTTGTAGTAGAAGACTCCTAGTTTTATTTGAAGTTCCTTCGATTCTTATTCGCTCTCTCTTTTGTTTTGATTGTTAGTGTGAGTGCTTATGTGAATGATATGTTTGTTATATAGATTTCATCAGAGAGTGACGAGTAGTCTATCAAGTTATTTCTTAAGAACGGTAATTCTTCTTCGTCAACATCACCGTGCAAGTTCACTTTGACCATGCTTTCTTACCTATGTTTTATTGCATTTAGTGGCACCTTTGCAACCACCCCTCAAGAGTGTTATTGAAATTCTTGTAGTTGAGTAGTATGCATGAGGTAGGAACCCATCACCCTGTTACCAAGCCGGGGCGCTATTTATTTTAATGCTACGCTATAGTAGACGGGGTTGGTATGAGTGCTCGGAGTGGTGTGAGAATGGAGGACCTCGCCAATGACGACAACTCCATGATGGAATCTGCAAGGACTACATCTTCAAGGCCTCAAGACTTCAAGACTCGAGACAAGAATTCAATACACACTCTTGGGTGAAGGATGGTTGATGGGCACCTGGAGAAACCAGTGGTTGGCGGGATGCATGGAGAAGCGCCATGACATCTTGCGGAAAGCTTCACCCAGACTCAAAGAGACGGAAGAATACTTCATGCCCGAAGCTTACCTGCAACCGCAAGTCATTATGGGCTATGGCTTGGTTGACCTTAGTGGTGACTCTGGCTGGGGCGCTGCTAGCAGATGTAGAACTACGGTAGGATTGGATGGGTACCGACGGTGGTCGAGGAACTCTTTGGAAGACCATGTTTGGTCATCTTGTTCTCAAACACTCAAGTGCGAGAACGTAAAAGAGGATCGAATCTTGCGGGTAAAGTGTACAAACCTCTGCAGAGGGTTATAACCTAATCGATTAGCCGTGTCCCGATTACGGACAATTTGAGCCTCGGACTTGGATCTATCTCGGAACTCTCAACACCGGATGATAACTTAATTGTGGGCAACTTATGATGACTTTGGGCTATGAGACATCGGTTGGCGGAACCATGTCATGATAGAAAACTCCATAGTACAGACTTCATTTATTCTTTTGATGTAGGTAAAATAAAATCAGCTTTTACGCAAACAAAACTCGAGATACTGAGCCACAAAGCCATACCGCATATAGTTTATCATCTGTTTTCTCTTATTGTGATCTTGCGGTACATTCAATGTAATGACCTGCACGGCTGCAACGTATCATGTTGCAGATATTTCCTCGACGAGTAAGAGTTACGATCAGGTTACGGTCTACACTCAACCTGCCGATGGCGTTGATGGGACTCCACACCCGCTTGATTGTTTCCGCTGAGTATTACGAGGTATATATCATTTTACGTTATTTATACATGTGATTGCACTTTGATATATACATTGATGTACTTGTGTGCCAAAGATACTTGATCCGTGGATGGCACAAGAATACGCAGGCTTGACCGTCTGAGGTCGGGTCGCTACATGGAGGGGATTTTCATCATCTTCGGCACTGTCCGAAGTACTGTTATCTCTTGTGTCGGTATCACCGTTTTTGCTGTGGCGAGACTTCGAGCAGCGCCGCTGACGTCGATGCTGGGGTTGCTTCTTGGAGGGGTCATCCTGCGTTGTTTTGTCGCTATTGTCTTCTTTTGGTGTGTCCACCATGTATATATCGTATGATGAGGCGGCGGTCCATTGCCCTGTGGGCAGTGGCTCCTCTTCGCCTCCGGCATCGGTGTCCATACCATCGATGTCTTCAGAGTCGAAGTCGAGCATGTCGGTTAAATCGTCGACAGTGGCTACTAAGTGGGTGGTGGGTGGGGATTGAATTTCTTCGTCGTCCGCATCCCACTCTAGCCGGACATAGTTCAGCCAAGGTTCTCCTGATAGGGAGAGAGATTTCAATGAGTTCAGTATGTCGCCGAAGGGCGAGTGCTGAAAGATATCTGCGGAGGTGAACTCCATGATCGGCACCCAATCGGATTCGATAGGTATGGGCGTGGGTGGTAAGGAGTCCGTGGCCGAGGACAAGTCCAGCAGTTCGGCGACACGGCTCTCATGAGGGGTAAGGTCAGTATTCGGCTCTATCGCCACTAAGGGCGCGGCCTCCGTGGTGGAGTCTATCCTCCCGTCCTCGGATGGCGCGATCTGCTCCGGACTAGAGGCCGGAGTAGTTGCTGGCGTGATCTCCCGAACACCGTCCGACGGCAGAGCTATATCGTGCTCGTCGTGATCGTGCGACACACCTGGCATGGGCCCGAACCCATCGAAGATCAAGTCTCCGCGGACATCGGCGGTGTAATTCAAGTTTCCAAACCTGACCTGATTGCCAGGGGGTAGCTTTTGATCTGTTCTAGATGGCCAAACGAGTTGGCCTGCAGTGCGAAGCCGCCGAACACGAAGATCTGTCCGGGGACGAAAACCTCACCCTGGACCGCATCGTTGTCGATGATCGAAGGGGCCATCGAACCTTGCAGCGACGACACAGTGGAATTCTCAATGAAAGCACCAACGTCGGTGTCAAAACTGGCGGATCTCGGGTAGGGGGTCCTGAACTGTGCATCTAAGGCGGATGGTAACAGGAGGCAAGGGACACAATGTTTACCCAGGTTCGGGCCCTCTCTATGAAGGTAATACCCTACTTCCTGCTTGATTGATCTTGATGAATATGAGTATTACAAGAGTTGATCTACCACGAGATCGTAGAGGCTAAACCCTAGAAGCTAGCCTATGGTATGATTGTCGTTGTCCTACGGGCTAAACCCTCCGGTTTATATAGACACCGGAGGGGGCTAGGGTTACATAGAGTCGGTTACAACAGAAGGAGATCTACATATCCGTATCACCAAGCTTTTCTTCCACGCCAAGAGAGTCCTATCCGGACACGGGACGAAGTCTTCAATCTTGTATCTTCATAGTCCAACAGTCTGGCTGTCCGGATACCCCCTAATCCAGGACTCCCTATTATCAAGCCCTAACAAAACTAACTTGATTACATGATGAATCTCATCCAACTCCTCACCGACCAGCGAGCCTACGAAGGAATTACTCACTCCCAGTGGGAAGCATCATGGAATTGGCGATGGAGAAGGGTTGGTGATGACGAAGAACGAAGATCCCCTCTCCGGAGCCCCAAACGGACTCCAAATCTGGCCTCCCGATGAAGAACAGGAGGTGACGGTGGCTCCGTCTCGTGGATCGCAATAATTCTTTCTCCCTGATTTTTTCTAGAAAAATAGGATTTTATAGCGTCGATTTCAGGGTCTGCGGAGCCACCAGGTGGGGACAACCCACCTGGGCGCGCCTGGTGAGGGGGGCACGCCCTGCTGGGTTGTGCCCACCCAAGTGCCCCCCTTAGTAGGTCTTGGCTCCAGAAATTCTCTTATTTGATATAAAAATTCCTCGCAAAGTTTCGTTCCATTCCGAGAACTATTATTTCTGCACAAAAACAACACCATGGTAGTTCTGCTGAAAACAGCGTCAGTCTGGGGTTAGTTTCTTTCAAATCATGCAAATTAGAGTCCAAAACAAGAGGAAAAGCGTTAGGAAAAGTAGATACGTTGGAGACGTATCAACTCCCCCAAGCTTAAACCTTTGCTTGTCCTCAAGCAATTCAGTTGATAAACTGAAAGTGAAAAAGAAAAACTTTTACGAACTCTTTTGCTCTTGTTTGCATAAATAAGCTTAAACAACACCCAGGTTTTCAGCCAACATTAGAACTAACCATGCCGACAATAACTCTTATATTATATTAACTCATATCAATGACATAATCAGCTAGCAAGCAATAATAAGATATCTCAAACGGCAACACGTTGTCAAAACAACCATGATATAATATGACAATAGTGGTATCTCGCTAGCCCTTTCTGAGACCGTAAAACATAAATGCAGAGCACCTCCAAAGTTCAAGCAGTGACTAAACATTGTAATTCATGGTAGAAAAAATCCAGTCATGATGCACCCAACATTAGCTACACACAATGCATAAGTCATGACAGTTGTGCTCTCAGGTTCTAGCGCTTGTTTTAGAAGGTGATGACACAACATAAAAGTAAATAGATAGTCCCTTCGCAGAGGGAATCAGTGATTTGCAGAGGTGCCAGAGCTCATGTTTTTAAACAGAGATAAATGATATTTTGAGACATGCACCCTTCTCATTTACTTCACGACCATCAGTTATCAATATCTTCCATGCTAAGCACGCTAGTGGAGGTTCCCAAGCGATAAAAGTAAAGGTTTACTCCCCCTCCACCATCGATCAGACTCCACGGCTTGTCCGAAACAACGGGTGCCGTCCATACCAACAACGGTCCCGAGGGAGTTTTGTTTAATTATTTGCATTTTTGAGTTTGGTACTGGGAATCCCTATTGCTGCCCTTTTCTCGTGCAATGGCGAGTGAATAAACACTCGACTTGAGAATAACCCGCTTAGCATGTAAGATACCGACCACCTCCTGTCGTTCCATGAACGATCCAGGCACACAAAAAGGATATTTATTTAGAAGTTTTTAGAGGTGGCACATGCAAATTTACTTAGGACGGCAGGGTAATACCGCATATAGGTAGGTACGGTGGACTCATCTGGAATAACTTTGGGTTCACGGTTTTTGATGTACAAGCAGAATTCTCATTAGTACACACGAAGGCTAGCAATTAGATTGAGAAGCGGCCAGCTAGAGAGCAACAACGATCATAACCATGCATTATGCATAAGTAACATTGGACACTAGCATGAGTAGGATATGAACACCATGAACATAAATATCATAGAGGCTATGTTGGTTTTGATTCAACTACATGCATGAACATGTGCCAAGTCAAGCCACTCGAACATTCAGAGGAGGATACCATATCATCATACTTCATCACAATCATTTTAACGCAATGTTGATATCCAAGATAAATCATTATCCACTCCCAGCTACTTATGCATGGCATGAGAAACTATAATCTCTAATTGTCATTGCAAACATGTTTAATCATAATGTGTTGGATCATGGATACTAGGTTAAACATATTTAGACAAACAGAACAAGTCGAGTTCATACCAGTTTCTCTCTGCCACGGCCAGTTCATCGAATATCGTCATTATTGCCTTTCACTTGCATGACCTAACGATGTGAAAATAATAATAGTGCAAGAGTGTTGTGGACTAAGCTGGAATCTACAAACACTTTATTCAACAGGAAAAGACAAGGTAAAATTGGCTCTTTATTAGATTAACATTTATTCATATGAGATCCACTCAACATTTTCATCGTGGTCTTCTCCTCGGTAAGACTCGAATAAAAAGAAAAGAAATTCAGAGAAACACACTGAAATATTTTTGGAGTTTTTGGTTTTTCTTGAATAAGGAAATAAAAGGGAAAAGCAAAAATGAGAAAAACTATTTACATGGGAAAGCTCCCAACAAGCAAAAAGAAGAACAAGGAAATCTTTTTGGGTTTTCTTTTTAGTGCTACTACTAAGCATGCATAGAAAGTAAACTACTACAACTAATTTTTTTGATTTTTCTAAAGTTTTTCAAACACACAAGAAGAAAACAAGAAAATAAATCTAAGCATGGATGATACAATGAAAAAGTGTGAACACCGACAAATGGAATGATATGTGGACATGAATATAATGTCGGTGAGAAACACGTACTCCCCCAAGCTTAGGCTTTTGGTCTAACTTGGTAATCAATCAGTAGCCTGGAGGGTAGTAGTCGGTGTGGTAGCTCAGGGAGGCTCTCGGTGCAGATGCCTCGGCTTGCCTTCCTGCCTCCACTACTGTGTTGTGAGCACGAGTCTCACTCTCAAGAACAAAATATCTTCCCTTGCTGTGATGGTCAAAAAGAGCAGGCGTAGGCAAATATGTATGCACAACAGATTTTTGGTTAAACAAAAGACTATAAGTGAAGTTATCAACCTTTCCTTTGAGAATCTTATGAACTTTTAAGGTGCGAAAATCTAAATACTACATGGGTAGGATAGGATCAAAGGGCAATGGTGAAACACCCAGCCCTCGTGCTAAACACGTGGCATAAATTCCACCATAGAACTAGCCACTGTTAGCGTTGTGCTAAAGTCTGAGTGCAACAGTCGCTCCGAGGTTATAATTCCCTTCACCAGCGAGAGCAGTGCGAATGAGGCTCAAGTCTGGAGCACAGAGTGTACTACAGTCTTGCTTGCCTACTATACATTCCCATTAAATAATGCAAAGTACTGAATTGCAGGAAAATGAATGCTCTTTATTCTACCTTGTGTCACTCCCCTCCTTTCACCGTAACAAAGACTAGTCAAGAATGTTTCGAACTCAGCCTTTGGTGGTTCGTCAAGCGAGCCCGAAAATGGAAGTTTGCAGTGGTAAGCAAAATTCTCTAGTGAGATGGTAAATGGACTATCATAAAGCATGAACGACACCCTAGACTCATGGGGAAAGAATGTAAATCCTTTAACAAATGATTCAAGGAGAAGGTGGCATTGTTCGCACTTATCTGAAAGGTAGGGACCGAGACCGACATTGTGAACATATTGCTCCAATTCCTCCTTAATGCCCACACACACCATATAATCATCACAAGGCCATAAGCATGTTTTGGTGGCGGCATCTCGTGTGGAACTTTCACTTGGTTCAACATAAGACCGGCGGGCAGAACTGTCACTAGAAGATCCCCCAAGGATCGCCTCCTCGAAGAGCTCCTTCCAAATAGGTTCATCATGTCTGCGTACAATTTTCTGAAAAAAAATTGGGTGACAAAAATTTGTCAACAAAACTTTACAAAATTGATACCAACTACTCATAGGGATACATAGAGGCTGTAGCAAGCATTCAAACTACTTAGAACTCTAAAAATTCAACATGCAAGCTCATCTACAACATCACCAAGAGTAGCTAATTATTCCAAATATAACCCACTAAAACAAAAACTAATTGGACAAACGGTGAAGTCACATACCAAGCAACAATCCCCCGAAACAGTTTTGGAAACGGAGCTTCGAGCAAAGAGATCCGAATCTGCGGGCTTGAGAGCTAGAACACGGGAGAGAGAGAGCAATGAGATTATTTTCTGGAGGCAAGTGATGATGTGGGATGAAGAGGTAGGTGAGGGGGCCCACGTGGGGACCACAACCCACCAGGGCGCGCCTGGGGGCCCTGGCGCGCCCAGGTGGGTTGTGCCCACCTGGTGCACCTCCCTCTGACATTATTTGCACCAAAAATTCAGAAAAAAATCATATTAAATTTTCAGGGCATTCTGAGAACTTTAATTTTTGGGTCATTTTTTTATTGCACGGAAAATTTAGAAAACAGAAAAAACATGACATTTTATTTTATTTTACTAATAAAAACAGAGAATAAAAAGTAATGACAGAAGGTAGTGATTACTAAATTCATCAACTTCATACCTCTAAAAAATGATTCATTAATAAGGTTGATCAAGTCTTATTAACAACCACTTTCGATTAGCATGAAAGTAAAGAACTTCCGTAAATCACTAAGTTACCTCAATGGGGATATGAATGTCCCCAACAATAAGCATTTCATATTTCTTTTTGGCAGTAGGTAGAGGTATTTGAAAACTTCCAATAGTGATTGTAGGAGATTTTTCAATAACATTAATACCATTCACTTGGAATTGTTTCTTCGAAAAGTGCACCGTATGCTCATTACCATTGATATGAAAAGTGACCTTTCTTTTATTGCAATCAATAACAGCCCCTGCAGTATTCAAGAAGGGTCTACCAAGGATAATCGACATGTTGTCGTCCTCGGGCATCTCAAGTATAACAAAGTCAGTCAAAATAGTAACATTAGCAACAACAACGGGCACATCCTCACAGATACCGATAAGTATGGCAGTTGACTTGTCAGCCATTTACAAAGATATTTCAGTAGGTGTGAGTTTATTCAGATCAAGTCTTTTATATAAAGAGAAAGGCATAACACTAACACCAGCTCCTAAATCACACAAAGCAGTTTTCACATAATTCTTTTTGATAGAGCAAGGTATGGTTAGTATTCCCAAATCTCCAAGTTCTTCAGGTACTCCATCTTTAAAAGTGTAATTAGCAAGCATAGTGGAGATTTCAGCTTCCGGTAGTTTTCTCTTATTTGTGATGATGTCTTTCATATACCTTGCATAAGGAGGCATTTTCAAGATATCAGTCAAGCGAGTACGCAAAAAGACTGGCCTCAGCATTTCAGCAAAGCGTTCAAATCCTTCATCATCTTTCTTTTTAGTTGACTTGGGTGGAAAAGGCAGAGAAAAGTTTTTGAACCCACGGTTCTTTTTCTTTACCATGTTTTCTAGCAACAAAGTCTCTTTTATCATACCTTTTCTTCTTAGGTCGTGGGTTGTCAAGATCAACAGGTGGTTCTATCTCAACATCATTATCTGGTTCCTTTTCATTATTTGGTTGAGAGTCCTCATGAACCTCATCATTATCTTTTTCATTATCACTAGGTGAGTGTTCTTTACCAGATTGAGTTTCAGCATCAGAGATAGAAGTTTCATTATCATTATCAGGAGGTTTCTCTATTTTAGGTTCACTAGAAGTGTGCAAAGTCCTATCATTTTCTTTTTCTTTTTCTTTATAGAAGGACTAGGTGCATCAGTGTTTACTCTTTGTGAGTCTTGTTCAATTCTTTTTGGGTGTCCCTCAGGGTAAAGTGGTTCCTGAGTCATTTTACCTCCTCTAATTGCAACTCTAACAACAAAGTCATGCATATTATTATTCATTTCATCAAGTAATTCTCTTTGAGATTTAGCAACTTGTTCTAACTGAGTTTGAATCATAGAATCATGCATTCCAACACCTCTAACATCATTTGAGATTCTGAATAACAAGTCACTCAAGCGAGCAATCATATCAGAATTATATTTCAATTGTTTCATAACATTTGCATTGAAATGATCTTGTTTTCTAATATAGTTTTCAAACTCATAAAGGCATTGGCTAGGATGCATGTTTTGAGGATTGTCATTATCACTGAACTTCATTGTAGAATTTACCTCTACCACCTTTGGCACTGGTGGTGTATTAAGCCCATGTTTTTCTTTGATAGGAGGTAAATTTTTAACATCTTCAGCTTTAATACCTTTTTCCTTCATAGATTTCCTTGCTTCTTGCATATCTTCAGGACTGAGATATAATATACCCCTCTTCTTCAGAGTGGGTTTAGCCGGTGGTTCAGGAAGAGTCCAATCACCATAATTTTTCAATATGTTATTCAATAATTCTTCAACTTGTACAACAGTTCGTTCCTTGAAAACACAACCAACACAACTATCTAGGAAGTCCCTAGAAGCATCGGTTAGTCCATTATAGACGATATCAAGTATTTCATTTTTCTTAAGAGGATGATCAGGCAAAGCATTAAGGAGCTGGCAAAGCCTCCCCCAAGCTCGTGGGAGAATCTCTTCTTTGGTTTGCATGAAGTTAAATATTTATGTAAGGCAGCTTGTTTCTTGTGAGCAGGAAAATATTTTTCAGAGAAGTAATAAATCATATCCTGGGGACAATGCACACAACCAGGAGCAAGAGTATTGTACCAAGCTTTAGCATCACCCTTTAATGAGAACGGAAATAATTTGAGAATAAAGTAATAGCGAGTCTTCTCATCATGAGTAAAAAGGGTGGCTATATCATTCAACTTAGTAAGATGTGCCACAACAGTTTCAGTTTCATAACCATGGAAAGGATCAGATTCAACCAAAGTAATTAACTCTGGGTCAACAGAGAATTCATAATCCTTATCATGAATAAAGATAGGTGAAGTAGCAAACTTAGGATCACATTTCATTCTAGCATTCAGAGATTTTTCTTTATACTTGCATAATAATTTCTCTAGATCATCTCTATCCTTACAAGCAAGAATATCTCTAGTTGTCTCCTCATTCATAACATAACCTTCCGGTACCTTAGGCAATTCATATCTAGGAAGGCTAGTTCTAGCAGGTGTTTCAGGAGATTCAGTTTCAAGCTCATCATCAGATTCAACAACATCATGTTTGCATTACTCTAGCAATTTGTGCATCAAGAAAATCACCAAGTGGCACATCATCATTATCAAGCAAGGTACTAGCATCATCATAAGCATTATCCATAGCAGAAGTAGCATCATCAATAACTTGCGACATGTCAGAATTAATAGCATGTGGTGGTGTTGCAAGTTTATTCATAATAGAAGGTGAATCTAAAGCAGAAGTGGATGGCAGTTCCTTACCTCCCTCGTCCTCGAGGGAAATATCTTAGTCTTGGGATCCTTCAGATTCTTCATAGTGATAAATTGATAATAATCCCAAGTGACTCAACAAATATAGCTATGCTCCCTGTCGGTGTACAAAAGTAGGGGCCCTTCTGTACCCCTTTACTTGTGCGCAGACAGTTGTAGCCACGCCTGCAGCCACGCTTGGTGAGGCAGAGGAAGCAAGGAACAAGACTACCAGAGCAGCGCTGGAGCCAGAGGCGCAAAGAGCAAAGGGACAAGGGGTTCTTGCCGGGGACGACCTATGCTGCCCCGGCAAGAGCCTTGGCAGGGCAACTTGCCCAACACCAGCAAGGACTCCACCCTTGAGCCTAAGAGTCCCGACACCATCAACAACACTAGAACCAAGGCTCAGGAGGGGCCTGCATGGTGGCATGTAGATCTTTGTGAAGACCAGAGGCCTACAAGACTAGATGAGAACCGAAGGATGAAGGCCTCCGGCAAGACCCTTGCAGGGGACGCCCACGAGACTCGGCAAGACCCCTTGCTGGGGGCCCAGCAAGGCCCTTGCTAGAGACATATGCAGGGCCACAGCCAGGCCCACACCTACCAAGGCTTCGCCACCTTGCGGCCGTTCCAACACGACGATCAGCTCGCCAACTAAACGAACGCCTGTGTGGTAGCATGTAGCTTCTAGGCCAACTAGCCAAGCACTTGCGTGGTGGTATACAAATCTTCATGAAGACTCTGCCACCGCACTAGCTCAGCGGCCTGCCAGCAAGCGTGGCGCAGCACGCCTCATCAGCAGGGACGCGCATCGAAGCGAGGCGAGGCGGCGACAGACGGGACGAGCTTCCTTGCCGTCCCCGATAAAGCAAGAGGGCACGTCGGCAGCGCATTAAATGCGTTTTGTCCTACGGTGCCAAGGGATAGACTCGTACACTGTACATGCTTTCCACCTCCTTTGTGCCACTATGGCGACCCCTTTGACTATAAAAGGAGGCCCGAGGCGTACTGAGTGAGGATTCGGACTTTTTGGCTAGGCATGCACCACAGCTAGTTCAAGAGCTCAAGAACACCCAAATATATACCAAAGCAGGATTAGGGTATTACGCATCACTTGCAGCCCGAACTTGGATAAAATTCCCCCGTGTTGATCTCCTAAACCCGCTCTTTCCATAGCATCGCGCCCTGAAAACCATAGTCGGGATTCCCTGTGATCCCATAGGTGTCGTTTTCCCCGACATCTTTGGCGCGCCAGGTAGGGGGCGTGAGCTGTGAAAATCCAGTTTTGGAGTCAGCTCATCGATTCCTTCGTCGCGATGGCTCGAGAGAAGAAGGCAACGTTGATCAGCCACGCTCTGGTGCCATCAGCTAGGCGAGGCGGTGCTGTCAGCAGCCGCAACAACCATCCACGTGGCGACGAAAAAGCTAAGTCACGCAGAACCTTGAGCAAATTCTTTTTAATATAAGGTTATTCTCCTCGAAAGATCTTGCTCCTTGTATGGAAAACCTGTACGCAATGGAACCCTCCCGATATTCGCAACGCCCTTGTTCTGTTTCGAGTCCGCTCAACAGCTCGAGTGGCCGCGCTGAGAACGGCAAGGTGGCTTGCCCGGCAGTAAGCGCCCCCCGGCAGGTTGCTAAGGACCCGTTCCTCAAAGCACCATAGCATGGGTTTACACACCAACAAGCCTATCCAACTAGGCGTAGGGTGTGTACATACAAGGGAAGATCGAACAGGAAGATAGCATGCCTCATTTCAAAGTACTGCAAAGTTATATTACATAAATAGTTGCTGAGGTTCTAACTTAAGATAAATTGTCTTGGGCATAAACCCGCGGCGGCAAGGGGAAATGGGGTGGCTAGTCCCGGTGCTGGCCCTCCACCCTCTGGACTCCGTCGATGCAGCTAATGATGGGCTTGATACGCTCCTCAAGCGCCGCGAGGTCCGCATCCTCCGGCAGGCTCTCCTGTGCCTCGGCGAAGTCGACGCTCGGGTTCCAGAATGCCACCTTGGTGAGCACCTTGGTCAGGGCGCCCCGACAGAGCCTCCGAGACTCATTGGCCAAATAAACTGCTCGGTTGGAGCAGAGCTGCTCCAGGGCGTCGAGGACACGCTCGAAGAACAGGGTCAGCCTAACATTGGGGCTCATGTTCGGCTCCTGGGAGTACCTGACATCCAGCAGGCCCATGACGGCCAGCTGCGTGGTGAGCCTCCCTGCAACATCGACGAGGCGGCTGATCCAGAGGTTTACGCTCTTCACGTAATCCTTGTGGCGGTGGCGTCATCGATCCGCAGCCGCTTCTCGTCCTCCAGGGCCTTGTTCAGAGTCTCCTCACAGGCCCCGGCCTCTGAAAGCTTCCCCTCCAAGCCGTCCAGCTTCAACTTCAGGTCATTGATGGAGTCGTTGGCCTCGGAGAGCATCTTGGCCTTGTCGGAGATGGCGACATGCGCCTCCGCCAGAGTGCGGTTGGCTATGTCCCTCTCCTCCGTCAGCTCTGAGGCCTTCTTCTTCAGCTCCTCCCGCTCCAGCTCCAGCTTCTTCACCTCGCCGGCGTGGTCCAGGGCCAGAGCATTGAGTGCGTCCTTGTGCTTCTGCTCCAGCTCCTGGGTCCGCAGTGAGACGATCTTCCCGATTTCCTTGTCCTTGCCGCGGAGCGTGGCGGCAAGCGCCTGCTCACGAGCGATGAGGCCTTCCTCCTGGCTGTTCAGCAGAGCTTGCTGCTGCTGCCGGGCAGCCTCGTCCTTGGTGGCCTACTCCTTCGCCACTTCCTGGGCCTCGCTTGCGCTCATCCAGCTCACCCTGGGCAGCCCTCAGTTCATCCCGGGCCTCGCCAAACCAGACCCGCGTCTGAGCGACACGCTCCTCAAAATCTGCCTCCGCCTTGTCCACCGCCGCCATCCTGGATTTCACCTTGTCTTGGCGAGCACGGTGGAGCACCTGGAGCTTCTAGAAGTTAGTGCTCATGGCTCGGAGAAGCTGTTCCTCTTGGGAACCGTCGCCGCCGACACTCGGTTCATCAACAACCTGGAGCCCGGCGGTGGCGAGCACCTCGTCGTCAAACACCTCCCCTTTGGCTGACGCTCTGTTGCCCGTCGTCCCCGGGAGGCGGACGAACAAGTCGTCGCCCACCCTCAGGTACTTGCCCGGGGCGGGAGCTGCGGGGGAGGAAGGTTGGTCGTTGTCCACCTCCTCCTCGGTGGTCTCCTTGGTGGCCTCCTCGGTAGCGGCCTCGCCAAACTCCCCGGTAAACCCCTTGTCGGGCTCCCCGGCGAGCCCCTTGGTGGCCTCCATGGCGGCAGACTTGGCGGCTTCTCCAGCCGTGATCTTGGCGGCCTCGGCTTCGACGTCCTTGGTAACCTCCCCAATGATGATGTCGATGTCCTCTTGGTCCATCGAGGGAGGGTCTGGGGACCAGAAAGGAGAATCAAGCGAGGCCAAGGTCAAGATTCAAAGAAAACAAAAAAAACAAAGGGATGGAAGGCAGGCCACTTACCCGTGCCAAGCTGAGAAGAAGTTCCCTCCCCGCCAATGTTCGCTGTCGGGGCGGAGCCGCCGGCGCCCAAGCTTGCCTCCTCCTCCGTGCGCATGGGCTCGTCGGTAGGTGCCCTTGCCGGGGACGCCCCTCTGGGCGGCATGGTCGATGGGGGCGGCATGTCAGGGGCGGCCCTCAGTGGCTCCTCCTGTTGCTGCTCCCCTCCTGCAAATCCGGCAAGGTCAGCACCAAGATTCGAGCCCCAATGCTCATCGATGAGGAGTGAATAATGAACGCACGTTGGGGGCTAAAGCGGGGGCTGTGTCGAGGGCTGCTGTCCGGACTGATCTCCACCAACACCGGCGAACGCGGAGTGCTCGCCGGGGGCTTGTCACCGGTCGAAGCCTTGGCCCTCTTTGCCCTCTGGGCCAACGTCCCCGTGTCCCTGCAAAGAGGAGGTCAAGTCAAGGAAGATGGTGCAAGCTGAGAGTCAGAAATGATGAAGGGCGAGATGCTCACTCATCTTCCTCCGCCGGTCGAAGTCGGCCTCCGGGCCGCTGTCCAAAGGAGGAGGGGAAGGGGAAGGCATCCTGCGCCGCTTGGACGAGGAAGAAGCGGCGGCCGCTGCCTTCTTCTTTGCTGCTGCGGCCCTCGTCTGGCGCACGGGCTGCGCTTGGGCCTGTTGCCGCTGCGTGGTCCTGCCAGGCCGGACCGGCACGCCGAAGCTGGCCCACCGCAGGATGCGCCTCCTCCCCTGGGCTGAGGAGCCATTGGCCTCGGTCTCCCCTCCGGCTGACTCCTCGACCACGTCTTCGACAAGGGGAGCCCCGGCGCCGGCGCCGCTGGCTTCCCCGGTAGACCCCGCCCACTCGGCGAGCTCTTTCTCTTCTACGGCCGTGTCGGCCTCGTCCTCCATGGTGCCGATGCTACCAGCCTCCTGGGCAAGTGCCGCCTCCTCCGCCCTGGCGGCAATGTATGCCAGCTCCGCCTCGGTGGTGTCGTGGATGAGCAGGGGCTCGTCACGGAAGTACCTCTCCGACAGGTTGTCGAAGAACGCCTGCACCCGCTCTGCTTCTGGCTTGTCCCAGGTTGGGTCAAGGCCATGCGCGTTGAAGTCCGACATCATGGCGATGATGTCGGTTTGGCGAGAGTTGTTGCTCAATGGGACCACTCCCACTGGCAACCCAAACAGAGACCCGCCGGCCCTGACGGCATTGCCGGCCTTCTCGGCCTTGCCGGTCCTCTCGACCCCGCCGTCCTCATTCACCTTGAGATGAAAGAGCCTCTGGAAAAAATGGGCATGCCCCAACACCGTGAAATTGTGCTTAAAGCCGGGGCAGAGCCTCATGATGTCGGCCGCGTTCCTGAAGTCCCAGGCCGGCCTCCCCTTGTTGTGTAGTGGGGCAATCCGGCGGCGGATGAAGTCGGCCCCAATCATCTCGAGGGTGAGCCCAGTCGAAGTTAGGCGATGGATCCTGGTGGTGGCGATCATGAGCTTCTTGTGTTGGCATCGACATTGCCCCAGTCCTTTCTGCGGACCGGCGGCGCCTGACGAACCCGGCAGAACTCCTGCGGATCTGCCTCCTCAATCCAGCACCACCGGCCCCGCCACTCTTCCCACCTCTCTTTCTGAGCACCCTCCGGGTATGTACTCTTCTCCTGGTTCCTCGGGATCCAGGTGATGCACCCAGAGACGGCGCCCCCTGGCTGGATACGAGGGTAGAAGTAATGGCGGAAGAGCGCCGTGCTGGGGAGCACTCCGGCAAAGCCTTCGCAGAGATGGTTGAAGAAGGCCATGCACGCCACGACATTCGACGTAAGGTCCAGAAGATGGAACCTTAGGTGTACATGACATCATTGAAGAAATCAGAGAAAGGGGGGCAGAGCCCGCAGGGGAAGTAATCGATGAAGAAGGGGTACCGATTTGGACCGGCCTTGGCGAAGTCGGCGGGGACGATACACGTGGCAGGGTGCCCCGACGTCTCCCTCCCCAACAGGGGCCTGAAGTAGTCCCTGAGGGTGACCGCATCGATCGTCGAGGGGAAGAGGGCGCGGGTGCATCCGAAGCGCCACCAACTCACTCTCCGGCGCCTCCTTCTCCATGGTGCCCTTGGCCGCCCCTTTGCCCTTACTTGTCTTGGGAGCCATAGTGGCTGGGAGGAGACGAGGGATCAAGAGCAATGAAGGCACGGCGGCGGCGAGCAGAGGCGAAAGCTTCGATGCACGCTTGAGGAGGAAGAAGAGGGGAACGGCGGTTCCGAGATTGGAAAAGGCACAGAGGGTAAATGAGCAGCGCCCCCGTGGTTTTCCCTTTTATGGGGAAGACGCGGGCCGCCTCTTTACCATTTACCATGATGTGACGCAAGCGTGCTGCAAATGCTCCATGCACGACCCCCACGTAGCACACTCAATGCGGGTCATGGGGAAGCGCAACTCGCGAAGGAATTACTGCGGTTAAGACTCCGCCACGTATGCCCGCGCACCATTCTGGGCCTGGCCCAACAACGCTCTGCGCTTATATGTGGCCCAAGCCCGGGGGCTCCTGTCAGTGTACAAAATTAGGGACCCTTCTGTACCCCTTTACTTGTGCACGGATAGTTGTAGCCACACCTGCGGCCACGCTTGGCGAGGCAGAGGAAGCAAGGAACAAGACTACCAGAGTAGCGCTGGAGCCAGAGGCACAAAGAGCAAAGGGACAAGGTGGGTTTCCCCCGGCAAGAGCCTTGGCGGGGCAACTCGCCCAACACCAGCAAGGACGCTAGCCATGAGCCTAAGAGTCCCGACACCATCAACAACACTGGAACCAAGGCTCGGGAGGCGCCTGCACGGTGGCATGCAGATCTTTGTGAAGACCAGAGGCCTGCAAGACTAGATGAAAACTACAGGACGAAGGCCCCCGGCAAGGGACGCCCACGAGACCCGGCAAGACCCCTTGCCGGGGGCTCGGCAAGGCCCTTGCCAGAGACATATGCCTGGCCGCAGGCAGGCTCACACCTACCAAGGCTTCGCCACCCCGCGGCCGTTCCAACACAACGATCAGCTCGCCAACTAAACGAATGCCTGCGTGGCAGCATGCAGCTTCTAGGCCAACTAGCCAAGCACCTGCGTGGTGGCATACAGATCTTTGTGAAGACTCTGCCACCACACCAGCTCAGCAGCCAGCCAGCTAGCCAGCATGGCGCAGCACGCCTCGTCAGCGGGGACACGCGTCGAAGCGAGGCGTGGCGGCGACAGATGGGACGAGCTTCCTTGTCGTCCCCGATAAAGCAAGAGGGCACGTCGGCAGCGCATTAAATGCATTTTGTCCTACGGTGCCAAGGGATAGACTCGTACACTGTACATGCTTTCCACCTCCTGTGTGCCACTATGGCGACCCCTTTGACTATAAAAGGAGGCCTGAGGCTTACTGAGTGAGGATTCGCACTCACCATAGCTAGTTCAAGAGCTCAAGAAAACCCAAATATACACTAAAGCAGGATTAGGGTATTACGCATCGCTTGCGGCCTGAACCTGGATAAATATTCCCTCGTGTTGATCTCCTAAACCCGCTCTTTCCACAGCCCCGCACCCTGCCAACCGTAGTAGGGATTCCCTGTGATCCCATAGGTGTCATTTTCCCTGACATTTGCTCCCCGGCAACGACACTAGAAAAAGGTCTTGATAACCCACAAGTATAGGGGATCACAAAAATTTTCGAGGGTAGAGTATTCAACCCAAATTTATAGATTCGACACAAGGGGAGCCAAAGAATATTTGAAGGTATTAGCAGCTGAGTTGTCAATTCAACCACACCTGGAGATTAATTATCTGCAGCAAAGTGATCAGTAGCAAAGTAGTTTGATAGTTTTGACAATAGTAACAGTAGCAACGGTAATGGTAACAGTGATAGCAGTAATTTTGTAGCAATTGTAACAGTGATGATAGCAGTAGTAACTTAGCAGAAACAATATAAGATAAATTCGTAGGCATTGGATCGGTGACTTGTTCGATGATATTCATCATGAGACAGTTATAACCTAGGGCGATACGGCACTAGCTCCAGTTCGTGAATATGATGTAGGCATGTATTCCGTAAATAGTCATACGTGCTTATGGAAAGAACTTGCATGACATCTTTTGTCCTACCCTCCCGTGGCAGCAGGGTCCATATTGGAAACTAAGGGATATTAAGGCCTCCTTTTAACGGAGAACCAGAACAAAGCATTAACACATAGTGAATACATGAACTCCTCAAACTACGTTCATCACCGGAAGAAGTCCTGGTTTCTGTCACTCCGGGGTTACCAGATCATAACACGTGGTAGGTGACTATAACTTGCAAGATCGGATCTAGAACATGGATATAATTATGATAACATAAACGGTTCAGATCTGAGTTCATGGCACCCGAGCCCAAAGTGACAAGCATTAAGCATGGCAAAGTCACAGCAACATATATCTTAGAACATAGTGGATACTAGGGATTAAGCCCTAACAAAACTAACTCGATTACATGATGAATCTCATTCAACTCCTCACCGACCAGCGAGCCTACGAAGGAATTACTCACTCCCGGTGGGGAGCATCATGAAATTGGCGATGTAGAAGGGTTGGTGATGACGAAGAACGAAGATCCCCCTCACCGGAGCCCCAAACGGACTCCAGATCTGGCCGCCCGATGAAGAACAGAAGGTGACGGCGGCTCCATCTCGTGGATCGCGATAATTCTTTCTCCTTGATTTTTTCTGGAAAAATAGCATTTTATAGCGTCGGTTTCAGGGTCTGCGGGGCTGATTGCTCTCTGACTATAGCGCCAAAAAAGCTCCTGTCTGCTAGGACTAAGTCGGTATTTCCCCAAAGAGGAAGGGATGATGCAGCACAACGACGGTAGGTATTTCCCTCAGTGAAGAAACCAAGGTTATCAAACTAGTAGGAGAACCAAGCAACACAACGTAAACAACACCTGCACACAAATAACAACACCTCGCAACCCGACGTGTTAAAGGGGTTGTCAATCCCTTTCGGGTAACGATGCAAGAAATTTGTAGTAGATTGAAATAATAGATCGCAAATAAAATAAAGTGCAGAAAAGTATTTTTGTATTTTTGGTTTAACAGATCTGAATTAAAATGCAAAGGAAAAGTAGATCGGAAGCAAATATATGAGGAAGAAGACCGGGGGGGCGTAGGTTTAACTAGTGGCTTCTCTCGAGAAAGATAGCAAACGGCGGGTAAACAAATTACTGTTGGTCAATTGATAGAACTTCAAATAATTATGACGATATCCAGGCAATGATCATTACATAGGCATCACGTCCAAGATTGCTAGACCGACTCCTGCCTGCATCTACTACTATTACTCCACACATCGACCGCTATCCAGCATGCATCTAGTGTATTAAGTTCATGAAAAAACGGAGTAATGCAATAAGAACGATGACATGATGTAGACAAGATCCGTTTATCTAGTGCATAGATATAGATCCCATCCTTTTATCCTTAGTAGCGACGATACATACATGTTGTTTCCCTTTCTGTCACTGGGATCAAGCACCGTAAGATTGAACCCACTACCGGGCACCTCTTCGCATTGAACGATAAATAGATCAAGTTGGCCAAACAAAACCCAAATATCGGACAAGAAATACGAGGCTATAAGAGATCATGCATATAAGAGAAAAAAGAAACTCAAATAACTTTCATGGATATAAAAAGATATAACTGATCATAAACTCAAAGTTCATCAGATCCCAACAAAAACACCGCAAAAGAGTTACATCATATGGATCTACAAGAGACCATTGTATTGAGAATTTAGCGAGAGAGAGAAAGCCATCTAGCTACTAACTACGGACCCGAAGGTCTACAAAGAACTAATCACGTATCATCGGAGATGCACCAATGGAGGCGGTGAACCCCATCCGAGATGGTGTCTAGATCGGATCTGGTGGTTCTAGACTCTGCGGCGGCTGGATGAATATTTCGTCAACTCTCCTAGGGTTCTGAGATTTTTGGGGTATTTATAGAGCAAAGAGATGGTCCGGGGGGGACCCGAGGTGGGCACAACCCAGCAGGGCGCGCCTGGGCCTCCTGGCGCGCCCTGGTGGGTTGTCCCCTCCTCGAGACTCCCCCCAGGTGCAACCAGGTCCCAACATCTTCCATCTGGTCCATAAAAAATTATCGTGGAGTTTCGTGGCATTTGGACTTCGTCGGATATTGATTTCCTGCGATGTAAAAGAACATGGAAAAAACGGCAACTGGCACTTGGCACTATGTCAATAGGTTAGTTCCAAAAAATGATATAAAATGACTATAAAATGATTATAAAACATCCAATATTGATAATATAACAGCATGGAACATCAAAAATTATAGATGTTGGATATGTATCAGCATCCCCAAGCTTAACTCCTACTCGTCCTCGAGTAGGTAAGTGATAAAAACAGAATTTTTGATGTGGAGTGATGTTTATCATGTCATATCATTTTATTTTCTTTATAGCAGGGACATTTGGACTTTTATGTGATTCAAAGCAATAGTCTAGTTTCTACATAATAATTTAGATACTCAAGCATATCAACAAGCAACCATGTCTTTCAAAATATCAATGCTAAAGCAAGTTATCCCTAGCCCATCATGCTCAAACATTGATCCATTCATGAAACACAATCGAATATTAGCTACACACAATACTTAAGCATGATCATATTGCCTCTTAGTTGGTGCTTTTATAAGAGAGGATGGAGATTCAAATTCAAAAAAAATTGCATAAAGTAAAAGAAAGGCCCTTCGCAGAGGGAAGTAGGGATTTGTAGAGGTGCCAGAGCTCAAAGCGAAAAAATTAGAGATAAAAACATTTTGGGAGGTGTATCCATCCCACCAACGAAAACGACTCAGAGTTTTGAACACTTTCCATGATAGATATGCCATAGGAGGTTCCCAAACAGAAAATAAAGTTTATTCCTTTTTCCACCATTATTTCACTTTCCATGGCTAGCCGTATCCATGGGTGCCTTCCATACCAACACTTTCCAAGGAATTTATTATTTGACAACATAAAGTAAATTCAATTTTTCATTTCGGGACTGGGCATCCCTAAGACCTTTGCCTTACTCTCGTGCAATGACAAGTGAATAAACACTCATCGTGAGAATAACACATCCAACATGGAAAATATTAGCCACCCGTTACCGTTCCGCGAGCGAAACAAACACACAAAAGAGAAGTTTATTTTGAAAATTAGAGATGGCACATGCAAATTTGCTTAGAACGGCAAAATAATACCGCATATAGGTAGATATATTGGACTCATGTGGCAAAACTGGTTTAAAGGATTTTGGATGCACAAGTAGAGATCATACTTAGTGCAAAATGAAGGCTAGCAAAAAGATTGAGAAGTGACCAACCAAGAAACGAATAATCTCATAAGCAAGCATTAAGCATAATAAACACCAAATAATGCACCACAAGTAGGATATAATTTTCATTGCATGATTATTGACTTTCGTTCATGCATAGGGAATCACAAACCTTAACACCAATATTCTTACTAGAGCACAATTACCCATCAACATAACTCACATATCACATCATCATATCTCAAAACTCTTACCAAGAATCAAGTTTATTTTGTCTAATGATCTTCATGACATTTTTTTCTTTATCCTTCTTGGATATCTATCACTTTGGGACTAATTTTCATGTGTTGCTTTTCATAAGCTCAAACAAATATAAGTGATGATCATGAGCATAACAAATTTTCTTTCTCTCAAAATAATTTAAGTGAAGCAAGAGAAAATTTCTGTAAAATTTTACTAACTCTCAAATAAATCTAAGTGAAGGAATAGAGCATTTATTCAAAAATACTGAGCACACCGTGCTCAAAAAGATATAAGTGAAGCACTAGAGCAAGCTAGCTCATAAAAGATTTAAGTGAAGCATAGAGAGCAATTCTAACGAGTCATGAAATAATTTTGGCTCTCTCAAATAGGTGTGTCCAGCAAGGATTGATGACTTCAAACACAAAATAAAACAAGCCAAGACTCATATCATACAAGACGCTCCAAGCAAAACACATATCATGTGACGATTAAACTTATAGCCTCGAGTAAAATACCAATGGTCGTTAGAAGAAAGAGGGGATGCCACTCGGGGGCATCCCCAAGCTTAGTTAGTTACTCATTCTTGGATAATAGCTTGGGATGTCGGGGCATCCCCAAGCTTAGGCTCTTCTATCCTTCTTTCATCCATCGTAAGATAACCCAAAAGTTGAAAACTTCAATCACACAAAACTCAACAAAACCTTCGTGAGATCAGTTAGTGTAAGAAAAATAAATCACTACTATAAGTGCTGTATCGAACCAATTCTTATTTTGTTTTTGTATTATATTTACTATATTCCAACTTTTCTATGGCAAAAAATCATCAAAGAAAACCATAGAGCCATCAAAATAAGCACACAACACAAAGAAAACAGAATCTGTCAAAACAGAACAGTCTGTAGCAATCTGACTTTTGCGAATACTTCTGGAACTCCAAAAATTCTACCAAATTACGACAACCTGGGTAATTTGTATATTAATAGTCTGAAAAAATAATCAGGGCAGAATCACTTTCTGTGATTTATGAAAATTATTTTCGTGAGCGCAAAGTTTCTGTCTTTTCAGCAAGATCAAACAACTATCACCCAAGAAGATCCTAAAGGCTTTACTTGGCACAAACACTAACTAAAACATAAAAAACACAATCATGACAGAAGCATAATTGTGTTAACACTCAAGAACAGAAATCAAAAAGCAAAAACAAAATTTATTCATTGGGTTGCCTCCCAACAAGCTCTTTCTTTATAGCCATCAAGATAGGCTTGAAATTTTATTGATGCTCACATGAAAGATAATAATTGCAACAGAAAAGAGAGCATCACAAAACATGTGACAAACATATTTAAGTCTAACATACTTCCTATGCATAGGAATTTTATAGGAAAATAAATTTGCAAGACAAGCAAGATCTAGCATACGCAAAGAAAAAGAAAGAAACAATAACAATCTCAACATGGAGAGAGGTAATTTAATGACATGGAGATTTTGTCGGAGTTATTGGCCGTGGGTAGCCTCATCTGCCCCCCATGGCATTTCAAGACATCGGGGCCGGCTGCGCCCCTCAGAATCTCGTAGCTTGGTCGCCGCCTTCTCGTGGGTGACTGGTCCCATCGACCGGCTGCCAGAAGGCGGAGGACTCCAGAAGACGGCCACGAAGTGGGCCGCCTCCTAGAAGGAGGCCTCTAGAGAGGCCGGCTCCTAGCAGGCGGCCCCAGGCGCCCTCAAAGTCTGCACCCTCTTAAGTATGACGAGACGGGGCGAGGCAACAGCAAAACCTGCCACCCCCAAATCCAGGGTGAGTCGTGGTTATAGTGTGCCGTACAAGCCAGAGATCTCCTGCACGGCGCAGCACTGTAGCCCCTCCGCCCGTGACATCACCCCAGCCAGAAGGATCATGCTCCCACGATGGGCTGTCCGTACGGCCCGCAGGTGGCGGGCCCTACTTGCCAGTGAGAAGCTAGAAGGCGGCAAGCTTGACCAGTCGGCCTGGGGGGAGAGGCCGGCACCCAGCAGGCGGCCTACCCCCCTCCTAGGAGTTTGCGCGCCATTAACCAGAAGAGATGGGGAATGGCTACTGTGATCGCCCGCCAAGGCGGCGGGACTGTAGCCACGCCCTCGCCGACAAAGCAAGCGTCATTAGAAGCACGGCTACAGTAATGAGCAGCCGGCAAGACCCGCCAGCGACAGGCGTGGCCTGACGGCTAAGTACAAGACAGTCGGCGGGGCCCACCAGTTGGCGGGCCCTATTAGCCAGCGGAGAAGCCAGCCACGAGAGACACTGACGGCTAGGGCCTACACCCGGCCAGTTTACCATTGTACCCCCGGGAGGTGGGCCTATATAAACCCCCCAAGGCACCCATGCAAAGGGTTCAGATCTTTAGACCACACACTACCCATATATATAGAGAGAGAGCTAGCCTTGCCCTTCTTCCTCCTCTAGCATACAACTCAAGGAGCTGCTTGTACTCACCTGTGGATATAGTGAGCATACGGAGACCCCGCAGAGCAGGACTAGGGGTGTTATCTCCTAGGAGAGCCCCGAACCTGGGTAAGATTCGCCGGCGTGCATGTCTTCGCCTCATCCCGTTTCCTGGCACCGGCGACGTCTTATTAGCCCCCTCCATGATAAGCCACCCGTTGGCATATGTCGCACCAAAACCCCGACAAATTTCCACAACCATATTTTCCTCTCTCATAATAATTACATGTAGAATCGTAATCAAATTCAACAATATAACTATCACATATAATATTCTCTTCACGATCCACATGCATGCAAAGTTGACACTCTTCCAAAATAGTGGGATCATCATCAAATAAAGTCGTGACCTCTCCAAGCCCACTTTTAATATTACCACAAGCATAATTATCATGAGGTTTAAATAAATTTTCAAGATCATAAGAAACATTATCACCCCAATCATGATCATTGCAATAAGTAGCGGACATGACAAAACAAGCATCCCCAAGCTTGGGTTTTGCATATTATTAGCACAGTTGACATTAATAGAATTTATAGTAAAATTATTGCAATCATGCTTTTCATTCAAGGAGCTATCATGAATCACTTCATAAATTTCTTCATCACAATTTTCAGATTCACGATTCTCAAGCAAAACTTCATAAACATAATCTAGTGCACTCAATTCACTAGCAATTGGTTCATCATGATTGGATCTTTTAAAAAGATTAGCAAGTGGACAGGGATCCATATCAATAGATTTTTAGTAAGCGAAGATGCAAGCATATAGAAGGCACATGGCAACACAAGCAAACAAAAGATCTAACGAGAAAAAGGCGAACGAAAAAGAGGGCGAATAATACGAAAAATTTCTGTGAAGTGGGGGAGAGGAAAACGAGAGGCAAATGCCAAATAATGTAAATTGCGAGGAGATGAGATTTGTGATTAGGAACCTAGTTATGTTGAAGATCCTCCCCGGCAACGGCGCCAGAAATTCCTTTTGATTTCTCTTTGACTATAGCGCCAGAAAAGCTCCTGTCTACTAGGACTACGTCGGTATTTCCCCAAAGAGGAAGGGATGATGCAGCACAACGATGGTAGGTATTTCCCTTAGTGAAGAAACCAAGGTTATCAAACCAGTAGAAGAACCAAGCAACACAACGTAAATAACACATACACACAAAGAACAACACCATGCAACCTGACGTGTTAAAGGGGTTGTCAATCCCTTTCGGGTAACGATGCCAGAAATTCGTAGTAGATTGAAATAATAGATCACAAATAAAATAAAGTGCAGCAAAGTATTTTTGTATTTTTGGTTTAATAGATCTAAATAAAAATGCAAAGGAGAAGTAGATCGCAAGCAAATATATGAGGAAGAAGACCCGGGGGCCGTAGGTTTCACTAGTGGCTTCTCTCGAGAAAGATAGCAAATGGTGGGTAAACAAATTACTGTTGGGCAATTGATAGAACTTCAAATAATTATGACAATATACATGCAATGATCATTACATAGGCATCACGTCCAAGATTAGTAGACCGACTCTTGACTGCATCTACTACTATTACTCCACACATCGAGCGCTATCTAGCATGCATCTATTGTATTAAGTTAATGGAAAAACAGAGTAATGCAATAAGAACGATGACATGATGTAGACAAGATCCATTTATCTATTGCGTAGATATAGATCCCATCTTTTTATCCTTAGTAGCAACGATACATATGTGTTGTTTCCCTTTCTATCACTGGGATCAAGCACCGTAAGATCGAACCCACTATCGGGCACCTCTTCCCATTGCAAGATAAATAGATCAAGTTGGCCAAACAAAACCCAAATATCAGAGAAGAAATACGAGGCTATAAGAGATCATGCATATAAGAGATCAAAGGAACTCAAATAACTTTCATGGATATAAAAAGATATAACTGATCATAAACTCGAAGTTCATCAAATCCCAACAAACACACCGCAAAAGAGTTACATCATATGGATCTCCAAGAGACCATTGTATTGAGAATTCAGCGAGAGAGAGAAAGCCATCTAGCTACTAACTACGGACCCAGAGGTCTACAAAGAACTACTCACGCATCATCAGAGAGGCACCAATGGAGGTGGTGAACCCCATCCGAGATGGTGTCTAGATTGGATCTGGTGGTTCTGGACTCTGCGGCAGCTGGGTGAATATTTTGTCGACTCCCCTAGTGTTTTGGGATTTTTTGGGTATTTATAGAGAAAAGAGACGGTCCAGGGGGCATGCGAGGTGGGCACTGAAGGAAATATGCCCTAGAGGAAGTAATAAAGTTGTTATTTATATTTCCTTATATCATTATAAATGTTTACTATTCATGCTAGAATTGTATTAACCGGTAACTTAATACATGTGTGAATACATAGACAAACGGAGTTTCCCTAGTATGCGTCTACTTGACTAGCTCGTTAATCAAAGATGGTTAAGTTTCCTAACCATAGACATGTGTTGTCATTTGATGAACGGGATCACATCATTAGAGAATGATGTGATGGACAAGACCCATCCGTTAGCTTAGCATAATGATCATTTAGTTTTATTGCTGCTTTCTCTATACATGTTCCTCTGACTATGAGATTATGCAACTCCTGAATACCGGATGAACACCTTGTGTGCTATCAAACGTCACAACGTAACTGGGTGATTATAAAGGTGCTCTACAGGTGTCTCCGATGGTGTTTGTTGAGTTGGCATAGATCAAGATTAGGATTTGTCACTCCGTGTATCGGAGAGGTATCTCCGGGCCCTCTCGGTAATGCACATCACTATAAGCCTTGCAAGCAACGTGACTAATGAGTTAGTTACAGGATGATGCATTACGGAACGAGTAAAGAGACTTGCCAGTAACGAGATTGAACTAGGTATGACGACACTGCTATGCGTCAGTCCTAAAAAAATGGTTTTTAAGCCCTTTTTGCGATGACATTTGGAACCGTCGTGAAGTGAGTGTGGGCGATAGGGGGGGTCCTTCCAACATGACCCATAAACCGTCAGGGATAGGGCCCCTACAGTACTGCTACTCGTTTCTGCTCGCATTGCCATTGCAGTCGGTATTCTGTGGTGCTACGTGTACGATGCGCGGCCCATCACAAACGGTTCACTATTATAGAACGTGTATGATGTGCGGCCCATCACAAATGATTCACTGTTAAGAAGATTAGCTAATCGTCGTACGAGTGTCGGACATGATTACGAAATGTCGGACCGTCGTAACATCGTCGTACATGATAACTATTGCACACGCTATTCTGTGGTACAACGTTTACGATGCATACTTCATCAGAAATAGTTCATGGTTGCGAATCGTGCACGATAAGGCAACTAACACAAACATTTAGTTTGCCCGAACCGTTTGTGATATTGTCTGACATCGCACATGCTTTGCAAACGGCAACTGTGTGCATGCTTGCACACGTTTCCTCTCTGTGAACCGTCTCGGATTATGGTGCATATCGCAAACGTTTGTGTTTTACCAACCGTGTGTGCCGTAACAACCTGGAGAGCAAAATTTCACCGTAATTTAATTGCTGCCTTTTCAAATTGTACTGGATTTGAATTTGAATGTATGCTACAGCTTTATTCATATCCATCAGGTTCAAACAACCAATGCATTATTTGATTCCTAGGTACATATGTTCAAGAATTACATAAGAACCAAATAAAGAATGATGAACCACAGTTGTATACGTGTATTATTAAAGACGGTAAAGAAAGTGGTGAAATATATTCTGGTTGCTGAACAAGGTGAAGCGAAATTCCCATATTGTGCCCTCCTCCATGCAGAAGGCACGCATGACTCTAGTCCAACCCCTTGTGATGGCCGACCGCCCATCCTTCACGGTCTTCATGAAAACATCTAGATAATCATCGTGCTCTGGTAGAAATACTTTAACCTTTGCATGCCCACCAATCATGTAGTTTGAGAGGTAATCTTGAGTAAACTACTTTGGCAACCACTACAAAGGAAAAAGATTCAGACATTGTCATCTAACACAACTCATTATGGGCAGTAAAAAGAAGGCTGCAGATTTCTTACTTACCATCCTGTAGTTTGTTGTTGTCTTGGATAAAGTATAAACAAATAGTTTAATTGCCATCTTTGGACCCATTTACTAACAATCTTTATCAGCTTCCTCACTTGATGCTGGTTCATCAATATCTCATTGCCCCATACACAGAAAGGGTCGAAACGCGGATCTTTACCAATGACATATGTACCTAAAAGCACCAAGTTAATATTAGAAGCTAAACAACAATTGCACAATGATGTAGTACAACACTCTTTTATAATATGTCTATATACATCCGTATGTGGTAGTCCATTTGAAATCTCTAAAAAGACAAATATTTAGGAACGGAGGGAGTATCTTATAACAACCAAATAGCTCACATATTAGATGAATTAACATCTTATATTATGGGTCGGAAGGAGTTTAGTGCATTCTTACAAATTATCGGTTGATTAACTGCTGTTGTATCCATGGGTTAAAGTTAGTTTGAGCTAATTTGGGCTCAAATAGCCCTAAAGTATATCTAAACAAGATGGCTAGTTTGAGCTAGTTGCATCTATAACCCACCCAAAAAAACTATCCAACCCAAGAGGTGCTAATTGGAGCTAGTTATCCTAGTGCATTTATTGTCAATCTAACCCTGCCATCCAAACAACTCTTTGGATGTAGTTAGTTCAGGGTTAGTCATGAGCTAGAAACTAACTCTAACCTCTAGCTAAGTTGAGTATCCAAACAAGGCTTTGTTGTTGTTGTTGTTGTTGCTGCTGCTCTTTTACGTATATCTAGACATCATTAGAACATTAATGTAACACTCTTCCTTGTTGCTGTGTAGCCTAGGATTTCATATTTAGACATTAAGTACAGTGCATGTTGCTATGTAGCCTCAGATATATTACATATGTCCCTAGTTAACCTAACGAAAAATGGGTTACAGATATATTCAGTTAAAAGTCCGATTCACCGATTAGTCCCTTATCAGCCGCCGGCAATTATGGTACCAGCTACCGATATCCTGAACAGTGAGTAGATATAAGCCAAGGGATGAAACTAACCTCGATGGAAAATAGCAGTCGTTCCCAAAATTGTCCTGTGTAGGTACATCGAGAAGCATGTTAAGCACAATAGGCTAAACATCAACCAAAATTATACATGGCAGCCAAAATAATCTCCAAAAGATAGCTTCAGTCTGCAGGTTTAAGCACGCTAGTAAAGCAAAACAAGTGGAAAGGTGTGCTAAATGCACCAGGCCTAACATTTGACAACAAGCAAACATGGTCATTCAAACTGGTATTGTGTCGATCTAAGTACACTGGTTATTGTTAAATAAAAATGGAAAGGCGTGTTAACTACAAGATGCAACAACCAAATGTAGTCATTCATAGTGGTATTGTTGAAACTGGTATTGATGAAATTGAACTGCACAGTTCATACTTGCACATATAGAACATCATGTTGTGAATAACTGGAATAAACAAGGCATACTACGAACAACCAAAGATAGCATTTGAAACTGGACATATGCTAACTACAAACAACCGAACAATCAAAAAACTTTAAAAGAGGCATATGCTAGCTATAACAGGCTTAACAACAAGCAAATATATGCATTCCTATCAGTATGTTTAAAACTGGATTGGTGAAATGTACTGCACAGTAAATAATTGCACATATAGAGCATCACACTATGAACAACTGAAATAAACAAGGCATACTGCAAACAACCAGATATAGCAATTAAAACTAGACATATTCTCACTACACTACAAAAGGGACTCGACAAAACAAATCATGGTTTTCCCCCTGTGAAGAGGCACGGCAAAACAAACCATGGGTTTCCTCACTTGTCACAGATGGGCTCGTTCTCGTGGGAAGAGCATGGACCCTGGATGCGCTCCATGTTGTCGCAGATGGGCTCCTTCCCCTGGGAAGAGCACGGCTGTAGGGTGCCCTCCCTGAAGTCGCAGACGGGCGCTTTCCCCTTGGAAGAGCAGATGGGCTCTTTCCCCTTGGAAGAGCCAGAGAGGGTGCCCTCCTCGTGGTCGCCGTCGATGAGGTCTGACTTGGAAGCTGTGGATCCCAAGCCAGCTTCGCAGACTATGTCCTTCAGAAATGACAAAAGGGGCTCGATGGCGATGTAGAATGGCCAATTGTTGACAGCGAGCCAGAGGAGATCAGCGGCGAGGCCATGGATGATATCGATGGCGGTTCAACCCGAGTGGTTGGGGGTGGGCCACTTAACATGTGACATAGCCCGCCTCAGGCCGTCGTTGTCGATGACCTCAATGTCGTAGCCGGCGGCCGAGACGTGGCCGCATACTCTAGCCCGCTGCTTGAGTGTCTGCCGCCAGTAATGGTCGTCAGCTTCCTCGGCGACATCAGGCGAAGAGACCTCTATACACCTCTTTTGGGCCAGTCGCTCCTCGAGCTCCACGGGAAGCATAACTGGGCTTAGGCTGCGACGCTCTGGAGTGGGGGATGGGGATGGGGATGGGGATCTGAGGGAAAGGGGGCGTTTGGCACGCGTCATCTAAGAAACTCAGGGCGGCCTGGGTATAGAGATCGGTGGGTAAGCTTCACGGGCAAACCGGCAGATGTTGACAATGGAGGCCTTGCGGCGGCGGCGGCAGCGGCAGCGGCGACCTTGCTAGGCTTTCGAGTGAGGGAGGGTGTGTGTGTGTGTGTGTGCGCATGCCCGAGGAGGTTTTGTTCTGTGTGTGTGTGTGTGTGTGTGTGTGTGTGTGTGTGTGTGTGTGTGTGTGTGTGTATGCATGGAGGAGGAGCGCAGGGTGTTTGAGGAAATGACACGGGTACTGAAAATTTTACTAAGCGGGAGTGAAATGCCGGGCTATTGAAAATTTTCATGATAGTGCATCGCACACGGTCCGGAGATAACAACCGTGTGTTATGAAACATAAAAACCCTCGAGGCGGGCAGATATTTTCTATGGATGCAGGCGGGATTGGGAACAAGAAACATCGCACACGGTCCGGAGATAACAACCATGTGTTATGAAATAGAAAAACCCTCGAGGCGGGAAGATATTTTCTATGCATGCAGGCGGGATTGGGAATGGGAACAAGAAACATAGCACACGGTCCGGAGATAACAACCGTGTGTTATGAAATAGAAAAACCCTCGAGGCGAGCATATATTTTTGAGAGGGGGAGCCTCGTGGAGCCCAATGTACTGTGCGGATGTGTGCGTGACAGGGGCACCGGCGTGGCACACGGTTATTTTGAGTGAACCGTGTCTATTGCATCATCCGACTTGTCTAATGTTCATAAATTTGGCGAAAAATGGCGCGGGAGAGGGTCAGAACACGAACACACTTGCATGTGGACCAAATTTATGTATCAAAAGGGTGGTTTGATTTTCAAATACCAAATGCAACTTCGATGTGGCACCACTCTCGCAAAGCGCACGATATTCCTTGCCCCACACCCCCCTCGTGTCGGCACGAAGAGAATCCTAAGCTATGAATGCATGCCCCCTCCCCCCAACCAAGGTTCACCTAGCAAAGTGGGAAGTAGCTAGCAGCCCCCATCCCCCTCGTGTCGGCATGAAGGGAATCCTAAGCTATGAATGCATGCCCCCCCAACCAAGGTTCATTCACCTAGAAAAGTGCGAAGTAGCTAGCAGCCCCCCTCCCTCGTGTCGGCATGAAGGGAATCGTAAGCTATGAATGAATGCACCCCCACCGAGGTTCACCCTAGCAAAGTGCGAACTAGCTAGCACCCCTCTCTCGTGTCGGCACGAAGGGAATCATAAGCTATGAATGCATGCCCCCCAAACGAGGTTCACCCTAGCAAAGTGCGAAGTAGCTAGCAGCCCTCCTCCCTCGTGTCGGCGTGAAGGGAATCCTAAGCTATGAATGCATGCCCCCCTAACCGAGGTTCATGCTACCTCTTGAGCACTGCGTAGGTTTTCCCTTAAAGAGGAAAGGGTGATGCAGCGAAGTAGCGTAAGTATTTCCCTCGGTTTTGAGAACCAAGGTATCAATCCAGTAGGAGGCCACGCACGAGTCCCTCGCACCTACACAAACAAATATATCCTCGCAACCAACGCGATAAGGGGTTGTCAATCCCTTCGTGGTCACTTACGAGAGTGAGATCTGATAGATATGATAAGATAACATTTTTGGTATTTTTATGATAAAGATGCAAAGTAAAGTAGAAGCAATAATAAAAGGCAACAGAAATAGCTAAGTGTTGGAAAATTAATATGATGGAAAATAGACCGGGGGCCATAGGTTTCACTAGTGGCTTCTCTCAAGAGCATAAGTATTACGGTGGGTGAATAAATTACTGTTGAGCAATTGACAGAATTGAGCATAGCTATGAGAATATCTAGTTATGATCATGTATATAGGCATCACGTCCGAGACAAGTAGACCGACTCCTGCCTGCATCTACTACTATTACTCCATACATCGACCGCTATCCAGCATGCATCTAGAGTATCGATCTATTATATTATTAAGACGATAGAAAAGGAACGGTGAAGATTTGACAGTGTATAACATAGAAATTTTAACGGTGGAGATTTGCGCAGTCTACGGGCCGGCGCACATACCTCAGGCGCACATACCTCACGTAGTCCCAAGAGAGTTTGCACCAGCCACGTTATGAGCCATGTACAAATTACATACGTGCAATTTGAGTCCAACTGGACCACGTGCCAGACCATGTGACATACACATTATAGAATAGGAAACATACGGTCCGGTCCTTCCAGGAAAAAACATCCGCTCATAAATCAGAAACCTATAAAAAAATATAAAGAAAAGTCTAGAGTCATGTCTCTCCCTAAAATAAGAAAGTGGGGCTCTCCCTAAAAAACAAAGTCTATATGTATGAGCTATATGATGCAAGGACACGGTCACCGGCTCACTGCCATGGAATGGTAGAAGGTTTCCAAGACGCTTGGACGATGCATGGCTTGGTTGGAAGTGGAGTTGACTAGGTATGTATTCCGGCAGGAGTGCTCGCCGGCGTGCTGTGTTGTGGAGGCATGGCGTCCTCTGTTGTTCCATCAAGCGTGACATAAAACTGGGATGGCTTGACCGCGGGAAGAAGTGTCGCGCTAGCTCGACAAAGAAAATATACGATCGATCCGGGGCCGTGGAGATCGTGGTAGCAAGCACGAAGATGAGTCCAGGTTGTTCGGTCATGGCCGTATAGTCAATTGCATAAACTGCTCCGGCAAGCGAGATCGTGGTGGCAAGCACAAAGACCAGGCTAGATGTCACCGGCATTACGGAGTTTTCCTCTGGGTCGTCGGTAGCTTTCTTGACCTCTGTGACCGTGAACGAGACTATACGCTGCTTAGAAAGTCTATGTAGTACAACTTGCCGTCGCCATTGGTGGCCGTGGTGCACTCAGCTGCGATGGTTCTATATCCTCGGCACACGTGAAGGAGTTACGACAACAAAATGTACACGGAAAATTGACATATGGTATTACCTATCCCATACTTACATACGGTATTTCTATGACTGTCTATACCTACAATGAAGATTAATAATTATTGTCAAGGACAATCAGGTAGCTACAAATTCTTGATTGCTTCACACGTCCATACACACAGTCATATTATCCTAGGAAACATAACACGTCTAATCTATAACCATCTTTTAACTTTGAATGCATAAAAGACAAGAATATGCGTGTACATGTATACACAGAGTCGGCCACACTATTTAAGACAAGCAATGCTATCTAACACATTAAAACCAGACAATAACACTATATATTTTGGAACATCAGATACATGCATGTCAAGGACGCTAAACAGCCTGCCGGACACGTTAAAGACCATGCAGCAACTGCCAATAGGGGTAGCATTTATTTCACAAAAATCTGGGTAGCATTACATGTATTATGGTCGTAAGTTATATAAGCAAATTACCTGGGTTGAGCTTCATGTTATTCCTTTTTTTTGAGTGATGCTTCTCATTTGTTGCATCCGTACATTGAATTGGAAAAGTCTCACATCCATTAACTTAATTTGACGTCAACTTAATTTAAAATATGACCAAAATATATGGAACGGTTACATACTTCAAATCGCGGTTGCACCCATAAAATAATTTGAAGTTTCTCATGGAATGGATAAAACAAAATTTGAAGTTGCCAGTACAGTTTCCCTAAAGAAGCGAGACAAAGGCAGCACCGATGCATACACATAAGTACATGCATTCTTGGACCACATGTTTGAACTGAAAATGTACTTCTTCATAGATACATATTCAAATTCAATTGTTCTATATTATTCATTATCAATCAAAAGCCTTTATTATTTTTCAACACCCCTTACGAAGAACTACATTATATAGATATATAATTTAAGATTACGATGGAACACAATGTTTATTTTAAAATGTAAATGATTTTCAAAATGTCAAAAAATAGCTTCTAAAGTCTGAAATTGTGAATTAAAATAATCTTGAGGCGCAATTGCACACAATAAGTACATGCATTCTTGGAACATTTGCTTGAATAAAAAATGTATTTTTTCATAGGTAAATATTTAAATTAATGGTTCTATAAAATTTGTTATCGGTCAAAAAATTATGTGTTTTAACACACCTTACGAATGAACTAAATGGGGTCAATACACAATTTGAAAACTTATGATAGCATAGGATACTTATTTTAAAATGCAAAAGATATTTCATATGAAAAGATACAACTTCTATCTGGAGAAATTATAAATAAAAAAATCTAGCCGCGCAAATGCGCGGGTGACCCTGCTAGTTAAGTCCATAAGAACAGAGTAACGCTTTAAGCAAGATGACATGATGTAGAGGGATAAATTCATGCAATATGATATAAACCCCATCTTGTTATCCTCGATGGCAACAATACAATACGTGCCTTGCTGCCCCTACTATCACTGGTCTGAACAAACACACCGCAAAAGAAGATTACATCGAATAGATCTCCACGAGAGAGGGGGAGAACATTGTATTGTGATCCAAAAAGAGAGAAGAAGCCATCTAGCTAATAACTATGGACCCGAAGGTCTGAGGTAAAATACTCACACATCATCGGAGAGGCTATGGTGTTGATGTAGAAGCCCTCCGTGATCGATGCCCCCTCCGAAGGAGCTCTGGAAAAGGCCCCAAGATGGGATCTCATGGGTACAGAAGGTTGCGGCGGTGGAATTAGGTTTTTGGCTCCGTAACTGGTAGTTTGAGGGTACGTAGGTATATATAGGAGGAAGAAGTACGTCGGTGGAGCAACGTGGGGCCCACGAGGGTGGAGGGCGCGCCTGGGGGGTAGGCGTGCCCCCTACCTCATGGCTTCCTGGTTGATGTCTTGACGTAGGGTCCAAGTCCTCTGGATCACGTTCGTTCCGAAAATCACGTTCCCGAAGGTTTCATTCCGTTTGGACTCCGTTTGATATTCTTTTTCTGCGAAACTCTGAAATAGGCAAAAAACAGCAATTCTGGGCTGGGCCTCCGGTTAATAGGTTAGTCCCAAAAATAATATAAAAGTGTAAAATAAAGCCCAATAATGTCCAAGATAGAATATAATATAGCATGGAACAATAAAAAATTATAGATACGTTGGAGACATATCAAGCATCCCCAAGCTTAATTCCTGCTCGTCCTCGAGTAGGTAAATGATAAAAACAGAATTTTTGATGTGGAATGCTAGTAGGCATAATTTCAATGTAATTCTTCATAATTGTGGTATGAATATTCAGAACCGAAAGATTCAAGATAAAAGTTCAATGTTGACATAAAAATAATAATACTTCGAGCATACTAACTAAGCAATTATGTCCTCTCAAAATAACATGGCCAAAGAAAGTTCATCCCTACAAAATCATATAGTTTAGTCATGCTCCATTTTCGTCACACACGAATGCTCTCATCTTGCACAACCCCGATGACAAGCCAAGCAATTGTTTCAGACTTTAGTAATCTCAAACTTTTTCAACCTTCACGCAATACATGAGCGTGAGCCATGGATATAGCACTATGGGTGGAATAGAATATAATGATGGGGGTTATGTGGAGAAGACAAAAAGGGAGAAAGTCTCACATCAACGTGGCTAGTCAATGAGCTATGGAGATGCCCATCGATTGATGTTAATGCAAGGAGTAGGGATTGCCATGCAACGGATGCACTAGAGCTATAAATATATGAAAGCTCAGCAAAAAAACTAAGTGGGTGTGCATCCAACTTGCTTGCTCACGAAGACCTAGGGCACTTGAGGAGGCCCATTGTTGGAATATACAATACAAGTTCTATAATAAAAAATTCCCACTAGTATATGAAAGTGACAAAACAAGAGACTCTCTATCATGAAGATTATGGTGCTACTTTGAAGCACAAGTGTGGTAAAAAGGATAGTAACATTGTCCCTTCTCTCTTTTTCTCTCATTTTTTATGGCCTCTTCTCTTTTTGTTTATTTATTTATTTATTATTTAGTCCGGAGTCTCATCCCGACTTGTGGGGGAATCATAGTCTCCATCATCCTTTCCTCACTTGGGACAATGCTCTAATAATGATGATCATCACACTTTTATTTATTTACAACTCAATACTTAGAACAAAGTATGGCTCTATATGAATGCCTCCGGCGGTGTACCGGGATATGCAATGAATCAAGAGTGACATGTATGAAAGAATTCTGAACGGTGGCTTTGCCACAAATACAATGTCAACTACATGATCATGCAAAGCAATATGACAATAATGAAACATGTCATGATAAATGAAATGGTGGAAAGTTGCATGGCAATATATCTCGGAATGGCTATGGAAATGCCATGATAGGTTGGTATGGTGGCTGTTTTGAGGAAGAAATAAGGAGGTTTATGTGTGATAGAGCATATCATATCACGGGGTTTGGATGCACCGGCGAAGTTTGCACCAACTCTCAAGATGAGAAAGGGCAATGCGCGGTACCGAAGAGGCTAAAAAATTGCGGAAAGGTAAGTGTGCGTATAATCCATGGACTCACACTAGTCATAAAGAACTCATATACTTATTGCAAAAATTTATTAGCCCTTGAAGCAAAGTACTACTACGCATGCTCCTAGGGAAAGGGTTGGTAGGAGTTAACCATCGCGCGATCCCGACCGCCACACAAAGGAAGACAATCAACAAATACTTCATGCTCCGACTTCGTTACATAACGGTTCACCATACGTGCATGCTACGGGAATCACAAACTCCAACACATGTATTTTTCAATTCCACAATTACTCAACTAGCACAACTATGATATTACTACCTTTATATCTCAAAACAATTATCAAGCATCAAATTTCTCATGATAATAATTAAATAAAATTGCCATGCTATTTTAAGACTCTCAAAATAATATAAGTGAAGCATGAGAGATCAATAGTTTATATAAAACAAATCCACCGCCGTGCTCTAAAAGATATAAGTGAAGCACTAGAGCAAAACTATATAGCTCAAAAAGTATAAGTGAAGCACATAGAGTATTCTAATAAATTCTGTATCAAGTGTGACTCTCTCAAAAGGTGTGTACAGCAAGCATGATTGTGGTAAGCTAACAAATAAAGACTCAAATAATACAAGACGCTCCAAGCAAAACACATATTATGTGGTGAATAAAAATATAGCTCCAAGTAAAGTTACTGATGGAAGTAGATGAAAGAGGGGATGCCTTCCGGGGCATCCCCAAGCTTTGGCTTTTAGGTGTCCTTATATTATCTTGGGGTGCCTTGGGCATCCTCAAGATTAGGCTCTTGCCACTCCTTGTTCCATAATCAATCAAATATTTCACCCAAAACTTGAAAACTTCACAACACAAAACTCAGCAGAAAATCTCGTAAGCTCCGTTAGCGAAAGAAAACAAAAGACCACTTCAAGGTACTGTAATGACCTCATTCATTATTTATATTGGTGTTAAACCTACTGAATTCCAACTTCTCTATGGTTTATAAAGTATTTTACTAGCCATAGATTCATCAAAATAAGCAAACAACACACGAAAAACAGAATCTGTCAAGAACAGAACAGTCTGTAGTAATCCGTAACTAACGCAAACTTCTGGAACTCCAGAAATTCAGACAAAATATGAAGACCTAGAAATTGTTTTTATTGATCAGCAGCAATTGGAATCAATATTTTATCACGTACTGGTGATTTTTAACAATTATTTTTGTGAACATAAAGTTTCTGGAATTTTCTGCAAGATCAAATAATTATCCTCCAAGAAGACCCTATAGGTTAAACTTGGCACAAACACCAATTAAAACATAAAAACACATCTAACCAGAGGCTAGATCAAATATTTATTCCTAAACAGAAGCAAAAAGCAAAAAAAAAAAAAACTAAAAAAAAAATTTGGGTTGCCTCCCAACAAGCGCTATCGTTTAATGCCCCTAGCTAGGCATAAAAGCAAGGATATATATAGGTATTTCCATCTTTGGTAGGCAATTCTTTAATAAGACATCTATCACCCTTAGGAGTTTATTTCTTTTTATTAATTATCAAACTCCTAGGAACAAAATCGAAAAATTCACTTGTAGCAAATGGTTCCTTAATGATAGCAGAAAGATTGGGATGAATACTTATAGATTTGAGATCCGCAGTTTCCTTACTAGAGGATTCACCCTTGTTTTTAGGAACATACATAAGCTTGGCAATTTTAGTTGGAGGACTTGGAGTGTTCTTTACAGAAGAAAAAGCGGTTCCCAAGTTGGTAATGATACCCTCAAGTTTATCGATTCTAGTGGAATCCTGATTTATTCTTTCATTAACTATGGGTTCCTTCTCCTTAATATTTTTCAAAGTGACTCCTACTTTAGATCCATATTGGGTAATTTGGTTGTGGATCTTTTTATCCAAATTTTCAATTAACTCTACGGTAGCAACTTTATTTTCAATAATTTCAAGTCTTTGCATTACATGCTCCAAAGTTAATATAGTTCCATTAACCAAACAGGTGGTGAGCCAAACAAATCTATCATAGCATTATAAGAATCAAAAGTATGGCTACCCAAGAAATTCCCTCCGGTAATGGTATCAAGGATATATCTGTACCAAGGAGTGGCGCCTACATAAAAACTGCGGAGAAGAACGGAAGTAGATTGCTTCCTGGTAGATCTATTTTGAGCATTGCAAATTCTATACCAAGCGTCTTTTAGATTTTATCCCTCCCTTTGCTTAAAATTAACAACTTCATTCTCGGGAGACAACAGAGAAGATAAGGGACTAGCCATAACGACAAGGCAAGTGAAAAAGAGATAAACAAAAAGAGAGGGCGAATAAAACGGCAAGGGTGAAGTGGGGGAGAGGAAAACGAGAGGCAAATGGCAAATAATGTAATGCGGGAGATAAGGGTTTGTGATGGGTACTTGGTATGTTGACTTTTGCATAGACTCCCTGGCAACGGCCCCAGAAATGGCTCGTTGTCGGGAGTCTAAATCTTGACTTGACCTTGCGTAAGCCTCCCCGGCAACGGTGCCAGAAATCCTTCTTGCTACCTCTTGAGCACTGCGTTGGTTTTCCCTTGAAGAGGAAAGGGTGATGCAGCAAAGTAGCGTAAGTATTTCCCTCAGTTTTGATAACCAAGGTATCAATCCAGTAGGAGGCCACACACGAGTCCCTCGCACCTACACAAACAAATAAATCCTCGCAACCAACGCGATAAGGGGTTGTCAATCCCTTCACGGTCACTTACGAGAGTGAGATCTGCTATATATGATAAGATAATATTTTTGGTATTTTTATGATAAAGATGCAAAGTAAAGTAGAAGCAATAATAAAAGGCAACGGAAATAGCTAAGTGTTGGAAGATTAATATGTTGGAACATAGACCCGGCGGCCATAGGTTTCACTAGTGGCTTCTCTCAAGAGCATAAGTATTACGGTGGGCGAACAAATTACTGTTGAGCAATTGACAGAATTGAGCATAGTTATGAGAATATCTAGGTATGATCATGTATATAGGCATCACGTCCGAGAAAAGTAGACCGACTCCTGCCTGCATCTACTACTATTACTCCACACATCGAGCTCTATCCAGCATGCATCTAGAGTATTAAGTTCATAAGAACAGAGTAACGCCTTAAGCAAGATGACATGATGTAGAGGAATAAATTCATGCAATATGATAAATACCCCATCTTGTTATCCTCGATGGCAACAATACAATACGTGCCTTGCAACCCTTTCATCACATCGGGTAAGGACACCGCAAGATTGAACCCAAAGCTAAGCACTTCTCCCATTGCAAGAACTACCAATCTACTTGGCCAAACCAAACGGATAATTCGAAGAGACTTGCAAAGATAACTCAATCATACATACAAGAATTCAGAGAAGATTCAATTATTATTCATAGATAAGCTGGATCATAAACCCACAATTCATCGGTCTCAGCAAACACACCGCAAAAAGAAGATTACATCGAATAGGTCTCCACGAGAGAGGGGGAGAACATTGTATTGAGATCCAAAAAGAGAGAAGAAGCCATCTAGCTTATAACTATGGACCCGAAGGTCTGAGGTAAACTACTCACACATCATCAGAGAGGCTATGGTGTTGATGTAGAAGCCCTCCGTGATCGATGCCCCCTCTGGCGGAGCTCCGGAAAAGGCCCCAAGATGGGTTCTCACAGGTACAGAAGGTTGCGGCGGTGGAATTAGGTTTTGGCTCAAGATGTCTGTAGTTTGGGGTGCGTGGTATATATAGGAGGAAGAAGTACGTCGGTGGAGCAACATGGGGCCCACGAGGTTGAAGGGTGAAGTACCTCGTGGCTTCCTGGTTGATGTCTTGACGTAGGGTCCAAGTCCTCTGGATCGCGTTCGTTCCGAAAATCACATTCCCGAAGGTTTCATTCCGTTTGGACTCCGTTTGATATTCTTTTTCTGCGAAACTCTGAAATAGGCAAAAACAACAATTCACAGGCTGGGCCTCCGGTTAATAGGTTAGTCCCAAAAATAATATAAAAATGTAAAATAAAGCCCAATAATGTCCAAAACAGAATATAATATAGCAAGGAACAATAAAAAATTATAGATACGTTGGAGACGTATCAGTTCACCTAGCAAAGTGTGAAGTAGCTAGCAGCCCCCCTCCCTCGTGTCGGCACGAAGGGAATCCTAAGCTATGAAAGCATGCCCCCAACCGAGGTTCACGTAGCAAAGTGCGAAGTAGCTAGCAGCCCCCACCCCCCTCGTGTTGGCACGAAGGGAATCCTAAGCTATGAATGCATGCCCCCTCCCCCCAGCAGAGGTTCACCTAGCCAAGTGCGAAGTAGCTAGCAGCCCCCCTCGTGTCGCCACGAAGGGAAGCTATGAATGCATGCCCCCCAACCGAGGTTCACCTAGCAAAGTGCTAAGTAGCAACCCCCCACACACACACACACTTTCAACAAGGGCCGAGAGGAATATCTCACCAAGATGGATCGTAAAACGGACCAAGAATAATCCACCTTGGTCGTACAACCTCTCTCTTGTTGTTGGTCAAAGTGATGGCCGTCCATGCGACCCCGGAGATGGGCTAGCTCACCAATAATCACGCAAGTAGCTAGTCCCCGAAGACAACCATTGCATGCGTGTGGCCCAAACATATGTAGGAGAGGTGTGTTTTTGAGTAACAATGGAACAACTTTGATGTGGCGCCGTGATTTTGAACTAGAAATCCCCACACTAAGTGAGGGTTAGGTTGACGATGCATATGTATGTTACGCCACACTTCAAGCCAACGACGGGGATTCATGCATGCATGCGTGCATAGTATATGCGCTCAAACTTAAGGTCTGAATCTCACCATGACCTATACTACGATAACACGAACCAAATGAAGAATTCGCCATGGTAACCTACCTTGTTGTTGGTCAAGGTGATCATGGACGTCCATGCGGGCCCACGAATATATAGGCTTATCGCCGATAACCACGCGAGGGAGTGTATCGTTCGAAGGCAACCACTACATTCATATGTATGGAGGTGATGCGTGCATGCATGTTTGAATACACAACATTATGTGGCGCGTGCGTCAAAAATCGTACACTAGCTCCCCACACAGAGCGAGATCGGTTCATGATGTGTCGTTGTACTAGCCACTTCGACTCGATGGGAGGGATTCATGCGTACACATGCATGTGTGTGCGCTCAAACTGTATGATGCATGTCATCCCAGAGCAAAAATAATAATCCCCTCCTAAGTCAAATTAACCTCTCTTGTTGTTAGGCAAAAAGTAGTGATGGACCAAGCGGGCCCACAGATGGAAAGCATCGATATCGCTGATAACCGCTTAAGTGGGTGCGAGAGTACAACCGCCACAGCTTTGCATGTGGGTCAAACATATATATGTTGAATACCCAAAATGCACAACTTTGATGTGCCACATGCCTCAAAAACCGTAAACCATGCACCCACACAGAGCGAGGTTCATCAAGCGTGCTACATATGATGGTCCCCTTCCCCCCTCTTCACTGCATACTACATGCTGCTGCCGTAATATATGTACAACCCAAAAGAATCCTTATCGATGGTCAAATTAATTAACCTCTCCTGATGTAGGTAAGTGATGCATGCATGCATCGACTATGGCCTCGTGGGCCCACAGATGGAAGCGTCACACGTGAGTGTCCTAGCTAGGATATGCATGTGACCCAAAAATGTGTTGTGTGATGTTTGAATAGCCAATTTCACAATTTTGATGTGGCACGTGCCTCGGAAACCAAAAAGTCCCGATACCGAGTGAGGTGTACTTGTTCACAGACGCGTACATATAGTATATATGCTAGTGCCCTCCCACCTCTTCGACGTGTACTATATACCACCATAACACAAACAAAAAAGATTCTACCTTGCTGGTCAAACTAACCTCACTTTCGGCTGTTCGTCAAAGTGATGGATGATGACCTCACGGGCCCACAGAAAGCGTCACACGCGAGTATCGAGTGTCGTCTAGGACAACCATCGACTGCATGTGGCCAAAACATGTATGTATGAAAGGGTTGTGTAATGTTTAAATAACGATTTCACGACTCTGATGTAGCACCGGCCTGCCTAACAAAATGGCCAACCCACACGGTGGCTCATAACTCATAGTGTACTGCGAGCCACTCGCCACCCCGAGACGCACACACCCACACACACACCGCGAATCCACCGCAACTATGATGCATGTTAAATTAATTATCCCGCGGTGAACATATATGTTACCAAAGGAGGGACGTTTTAATTTCAAAAAAATCACAGAAATCATTAAGACGTTTTAGTACATTAATTGATTGATTTTCTACGGGTATAATGTGCAAAAATAAAATTTGAGCTAATGCACATGTGACAGTGCACCTAAATGGATTGCAAAAACACATGTGTCTCACTGGGTGCATGTTTACTCCCCGCGCAACAAATTTCAAGCATTGAGAATCTTGATTTTTAAATTCTAGTATATCCAAAACTTATTTGAAGTTCATGAAACTTATCGTGTTGTCATATGGACACCAATACAAAGTGGCATTGTACTTTGTTTTGTCAAATTTGAGACCAGTTTGGATGTAATCTTTATCTAATTATAGTCGGGAGATTATTAATAATTGGAAACCAATATCCCAAACGGATCTTTATTCGAACCATGAGCGTTAGACCAACAATGGATACATGCCATGCTTCGGTTAAGCAATAAAGTGACAGCATTAATCAGCCAAATAGAAAAACAATACACGTGCCGCCGCGCGACCCGTGTGTCGTGCGAGCAGGCGTGAGTTGACGGGACGCATGCGAGAAGTCCGCCGCGCAGGCAGACGGGGAGGCGTGCGTGTAGGTGTGTGAATTGACGGAGGCGTGCTCGCTGCGCAGTGTCATTGGGAGACGTGCGAGTAGCTGTGTGAAAGTTTGGTAGGCATGCCAGCAGTCCGGTGCGCAGGCTCATCGGGAGGTGAGCCATCAGTTTGACCGCCGCCCGCCTCTCTCCCACAACTCCCACTACTCCATATTAATGGTGCGCCCGGGCGGCCGCACCCCCCATCCTCGCCACACACACACACAATCCTCTCTCTCCACTTGCATCCTCGATGTCGCGCGCTCTCAGTCCTCAAAGCCGTCAGTGTATGAGGATGCCGCCGAAGCGCCCCATCAGAGGGAGTGGCGACACCGGGGCTGCTAAAGCATCGGAGCACAGCGTGGAGATGGAGACAGAGGTTGCTGTCACCGCCCGCGAGTTATCGCTGCACCCGGACGTCGTCGACGGCGTCGAGCTTCCACAGTCGGAGGCGGAGTTCCACACCGACTCCGACGACCACTCCGGCGACGACTCCGACGACGACGGACAACCGGTTAGTCATCTATACCCATTTATATGCCAAATATATCATAGGGTTTCTCTGGTTACTCCTACCTCCCCCTTTTTGGAATAGAAATCCTGTGGTTATGTTCTCCCAATCCATGAAATCTGAGTAAGTTTTGTTAGATCCGTGTAGTGTATCGATTGTTTGAATGGTACAGGTGATAAGTGATTAGTTGTTTCATCGGTGCAAATGATTTCTGCTAGTAATCTGACTAGGGTTAGTGTTCGTGCTAATAATTCCTAGCCAGGACTTGACAATTGATTTTGAATGACCTAAATATTTGTGCCATTATTTTCTTCAAGATTGCTCTGTACATAGACGACTGTGCTTAAAAATCAAACCGTAATCTCTGGATATGTATAAATAAATAGCCATAAATTCCTAATCCTACTTCATGGCATGTAACCAGTGATTTGATGCCAAATTTGTTTTACTATTTGTATAGGTGTTGTTTGACGATGTGGACAGCGAGGATGAAGATGCCCAGAGGAGGTACAAGAGGCGAATCCTGAGGGAGCTTTATGCGGGAATGCATAACAGGCGTATTAGGACCTGGAACGACGGCTATGGATGCCCATTTTGCAATCACAAGCTTCATGATGCGTCTCTAAGTGTTCTGGCGCATGCAAGAGGACGGGCCGTTGGCTCCTTCAAGTAGAAGTATTCTCGCAGGGTGGCGCACGGCGCATACGCCGAGTACCTGGAGAAGCTTCAGGATCGTGTCGGCCGCATGTGAGATGATGAGGGACGGATCTAACTATGTACGCTTGAGTATGCTTAATGACGGTTGAACTATGCTGATGTATGTGTACGCTTATTATCTATGTCTGAGTATGTTAAGTATTTCGTCAAAATTTGGTAAAAATTACAAAGGGGGACCAATAAACCAGGACGGAGGTAGTACGTCAAGCACACACGGTTACCAAAATTGGAACCGTGTGCAATGACTTTCATTTTGCCTGCTACGTCAATCACACACGGTTCGCTCTAGCAAGCCGTCGCCCCCAAAATTCTTTGTGGGACAGAAAACCCTCACCACCCAATTCAAAAAAGAAAAAAGAAAACCCTCACCATCCCCACGTCACAAAAATCCTCACCCCGCCCGCCACCCCCTCGGCCCCTCCGGTACGTTCCCCATTCACACCTGCACAAGGTCCTTCGCGTCTATGTCATGGCACCGCCTATCGTGGTGGTAAACACTTAGCTCGACGCCTGCCGCCGCTGCCAGGCCGGCAAAGCCCACCGCATTTCGCCACTTCCGCTTGTTGCCGCCTATAGCCATCGACTTTCTCGACGCTGCTCGAGGTCGATCGAGCTCCGCTCGGTTGGGGAATCTGCCATACTGAGGGTTCTTTCTCATGGATGACAAGGCAACTAATTTAATGAGATATTATCTCATCTCTTATCCCAGTTCATCTGCCTCCTTTAATCACCCGGCGGAAATTGCCGTGAATTCATTTTTATTCGAGCTGATTTGAGGGTTTTCTTTCATTCATAGAATGTACAGTGCACCGACACTTCGGGACTTTGCGACCGCCGCCAGAGATTCCATCTCACCGTACCAGATAACTTGAGGACGTGCGCGGTATGTTCAATCTCACCCTAAATCGGTTGGCATGGCCTACTTTCCTGAACATATTCTAAGTATTCCTACATTTGGATAAAAGGTGCCACATGCACCATATACGTCAAAGGGGATTTCCCCCTCTTCTTTCTATATTAGGCAAATTAATGATGTATTATTGTTCTTTCAATTACTCTCATATTTCCATGACATCATGTTTACCCTATTTGTTTAATTATAGATTTTTGTCCTCCGATTTCAACTGCTGTACAGTTCTTTCAATTTGGGCCCATATTTGCATGTTACCATATTTTCTTTAACAATCCTACCATTTTCTGCAGAACATCCCTTGCTATGCAATAGATTATGTAGTGCACAATTTTTCCCTTTACATAGATCAAGGCTCCACGGATGTCATATTGCGCACAAAACATGGATTTACAATCGTTGCTACTTAAGACTTGATGAACGTGGTGACTCCTATTTTGGCACTGGCTTTTGGAAAGAAATTGCAAAGTTTTATGTACTGAAAGCTGGCACTAAAATTGCACTGCACATAAAAGGGCCTGGTCATGAGATATATGCTAACTTCCCCGACAAAATCATCCGTCCAGACTTTGTTCGAAGTAAGATTTCTTTTCAACTATCTGCATATGTTGACTTACCCAACAATGTCAAATGAATTGTGTATTATTTAAGCAACCAATTGTTATTCCCTTTTCTTACTATATTCCTACCTAATAACTTCTAGTTACCAATACACTTTTCTGTTGCCCTGTTTTAACTAAATATTCCTTGTACTCCCATTTCTATCAGAAAGCGCCGCTGAGGGAGTCCTGGATTAGGGGGTATCCGGACAGCCGGACTATATCCTTTGGCCGGACTGTTGGACTATGAAGATACAAGATTGAAGACTTCGTCTCGTGTCCGGATGGGACCCTCCTTGGCGTGGAAGGCAAGCTTGGTGATACGGATATGTAGATCTCCTCCCATTGTAACCGACTCTGTGTAACCCTAGCCCCCTCCAGTGTCTATATAAACCGGAGGGTTTAGTCCGTAGGACCAACAACAATCATACCATAGGCTAGCTTCTAGGGTTTAGCCTCTACGATCTCGTGGTAGATCAACTCTTGTACTACTCATATCATCAAGATCAATCAAGCAAGAAGTAGGGTATTACCTCCATCGAGAGGGCCCAACCTGGTAAACATCGTGTCCCCGCCTCCTGTTACCATCCGCCTTAGACGCAGTTCGGGACCCCTACCGAGATCTACCGGTTTTGACACCGACATTGGTGCTTTCATTGAGAGTTCCACTGTGCCGTCGCCGTAAAGCTGGATGGCTCCTCCGATCATCGATAACGATGCGGTCCAGGTGAGGTTTTCCTCCCGGACAGATCTTCGATTCGGGCGGCTTCACCAAGGGCCAACTTCGCTGGCCATCTGGAGCAGATCAAGAGCTACGCCCCTGGCCACCAGGTCAGGTTTGGGAACTTGAATTACACTGCCGATGTCCGCGGAGACTTAATCTTCAACGGATTCGAGCCCATGCCAGGTGTGCCGCACGATAACGACGAGCACGATGTAGCTCCGCCGTCGGACAGTGTTCTAGAAATCACGCCAGCAACCACTCCGTCCTTCAATACAGAACGGACTGCGCCATCCGAGGATGGGCGGATAGACCCCGCCCTGGCGGCCGCACCCTCAGTGGCGATAGAGGCGAATACTGACCTTACCCCTCATGAGAACCGTGATGCTGAACCGCTGAACTCGTCTCCGGCCACGGACTCCGAACCGCCTGCGCCCATGCCTGTCGAATCCGATTGGGCGCCGATCATGGAGTTCACCTCCGCGGATATCTTTCAGCACTCGCCTTTCGGCGATGTGCTAAACTCGTTAAGGTCTCTCTCCTTGTCAGGAGAACCTTGGCCGAACTATGTCCGGATAGAATGGGATGCGGATGATGAGGAAATTCACTCTCCACCCACCACCCACTTAGTAGCCACTGCCGATGATTTAACCGACATGCTCGACCTCGACTCCGAAGACATCGATGGTATGGACAACGATTCCGGAGACGAACAGGAACCACTGCCCGTAGGGCACTGGACCGCCACCTCATCACATGATATATACATGGTGGATACACCCAAAGAAGGCAATGGCGACAAGACAGCGGAGGATGACCCCTCCAAGAAGCAACCCAAGCGCCGACGTCAACACCGCCGCTCTAAGTCTCACCACAGCAAAAGCGACACAGGACATAATAGCACTCCGGACAGTGCCGAAGACGACGACAATCCCCTCCAGCAAGATTTAGGGCTGGAGGATGAACAAGCCAACCCTCCCGAGCGAGCGGCAGAGGGAGAAGCGGAGGATGACAATTATATGCCTCTCTCCGAAGACGAAGCGAGCCTCGGCGATGAAGAATTTGTCGTACCCGAGGATCCCGTCGAACAGGAGCGCTTTATGCGCGGGCTTATAGCCACAGCAAATAGCGTGAAGAAAAAGCAACAACAGCTTTGAGCTGATCAGGATCTGCTAGCAGATAGATGGACTAAAGTCCTTGCGACCGAAGAATATGAACTCAAACGCCCTTCCAAGGGTTACCCAAAGCGTAGGTTGCTACCCCGACTTGAGGAGGAATCATTAAAACCTACATCACCAGCGTACAATGTGGCTGATCGGCAACCTCGTGGCCGAGACAGAGAGGCATTTCAGCCCGAAAACCAGCCCGCACCCCGCCGCCAAACAAAAAAAAATACCAAGGGCCGGGGCAAGGAGCCTGCGAGGTGTATTGGAAAACAAGGCAAAACATGCAAGATCGATCTACGGATCAAGGGGGCGCGCACCAACACGCGACGATAATCGTCACGCCGGATACACTAAATGTAAGTCCGGCCAAGCCGAATACGGCAGACAAGACTCATATGAACTGCGTCGCGATATAGCCCGGCACAGAGGTGCCGCACACCCCCTATGCTTCACCGATGAAGTTATGGATCATGAATTCCCAGAGGGTTTCAAACCCGTAAATATCGAATCATATGATGGTACAATAGATCCCGCGGTATGGATCAAGGATTTCCTCCTCCACATCCACATGGCTCACGGTGATGATCTACATGCCATTAAGTACCTCCCACTAAAACTCAAAGAACCAGCTCGGCATTGGCTGAATAGCTTGCCAACAGACTCCGTCGGCAGTTGGGAGAATTTGGAAGACGCATTCCTTGACAACTTCCAGGGCACTTATGTGCGACCACCGGATGCTGACGATTTAAGTCATATAACCCAACAGCAAGGGGAATCGGCCAGGAAATTCTGGACCCGGTTCCTAACCAAGAAGAACCAAATAGTAGACTGTCCGGATGCAGAGGCCTTAACGGCATTTAAACATAATATCCGTGACGAATGGCTCGCCCGGCACCTCAGCCAAGAGAAGCCAAAATCCATGGCAGCCCTCATGACACTGAAGACCCGCTTTGTGCGGGCGAAGATAGCTGGTTGGCTCGTAGTACCAATACAACAAGCAAACCTGGCACATCAGAGGCCAGGGACAGCAACGGTGAACCACGATGCAACAAACATAAGCGCCGTAAATATGGTGAAAACGCCGAAAACACGACAGTGAATGCCGGGTTCATGGCTCAAAGTCCGGTCAGCGGAATGGGCCGCCCAAAAATAAAAATCCGGATCCTTCCAGTCTGGACCGCATACTCGATCGCCAATGCCAAATTCATGGCACCCCAGAAACGCCAGCCACCCATACCAACAAAGAATGCTGGGTCTTAAAACAAGCCGGCAGAGCAGGCGCCAGAAACAAAGGGGGGTCTCAAAGCGACGATAGCAACAAAGAGCCTAGACCACCGAACACAGGAGGCAAAAGAAATTTCCCCCGCATATTTAATCGGTGAACGTGGTACATACCACCCAAATTACCAACTCGGACCGGATATCCATCCTTAGAGATGGTGACTCAACGGAACTTGTCGTCCCACAATATAAACTGGGGCCTGTCACCTTCAACCGCACGGATCATCCGGTAAAAGCCAATCAGGGCAATCCAGCCGCACTAGTCTTGGACCCAATAATATACGGGTTCCACCTCACTCGAGTCCTTATGGACGGCAGTAGCAGCTTAAATCTGCTTTACCAAGACACAGTGCGCAAGATGGGCATCGACCATTCGGCGATCAAACCCACTAAAGCCACTTTCAAAGGCATTATACCAGGTGAGGAGGCTCGCTATACAGGCTCCATTACCCTCGAGGTAGTCTTTGGTTCACCAGTAAATTACCGTATCGAAGAGTTAAACTTCGAAATTGTCCCTTTCCGCAGTGATTATCAAGCACTGCTCGGACGACCTGCATTCGCTTGATTCAGCGCGGTACCACATTAAGCCTACCGTAAGCTCAAGATGCCCGGTCCACGTGGCGTCATCACGGTTAATGGCAAAGCCGAACTTCCCCTCGGCACCAGCATATACACCACTGCATTAACAGCAAAGACAACGAGCAGCACCTTGCAACAGAACCTCGAGCAGACGTCCGGGCCTTCGGATACCGTCAAGGGACTCCGAACTACTTCACGGAAGGATAGCCCAGCCCGTCCAGGGCTCAAATAAAACACTCCGGTGAAGGCCAGGACAGGCCGTACTCAGCGGCTCAACCGCCCTTCGGCACATAAATATTTATTACATTTTCTTCGCAGGTTCACCTTTGCACCGACCAGGACGGGCTACACGGACGCAGCTTGAACGCGTAAGGGAATCCTTAGACATATCCCTGACCATCCAGCTATATTATGGATCCGCACTCAGCCTCTTCCCCCTGGTCTCAACAGGTTCCGCAATCATATTCCTTTTTTTATCACATTACTTGTACCCATACGCATAGACGTAATATTCAAATACAACATGTGGATTTATATGATGCTTACCTGCGGTTACTTCTTATTGAAATCATCCTGTCAAGTGGCATCCGTACACAACGACATGCCCTAAAATATGCCAGGGGCTCCGTTTTACCCATAACACGGCAGTAAAGTCCGAACACCTTCATGGAAGTTCGGCACCCCGAACTTATAGCATTATATGCATCAGCTCCGAATCATGTTGTCGGTGTCAAAACCGGCGGATCTCGGGTAGGGGGTCCCGAACTGTGCGTCTAGGCGGATGGTAACAGGAGACAAGGGACACGATGTTTTACCCAGGTTCGGGCCCTCTTGATGGAGGTAAAACCCTACGTCCTGCTAGATTAATATTGATGATGTGTGTTACAAGAGTGGATCTACCACGAGATCAAAGAGGCTAAACCTAGAAGCTAGCCTATGGTATGATTGTTGTTCGCCCTACGGACTAAAACCCTCCAATTTATATAGACACCGGATAGGGTTAGGGTTACACAGAGTCGGTCACAATGGTAGGAGATCTACATATCCGTAACGCCAAGCTTGCCTTCCACGCCAAGGAAAGTCCCATCCGGACACGGGACGAAGTCTTCAATCTTGTATCTTCATAGTCTTGGAGTCCGCCGATGATGATAGTTCGCTATCCGGACACCCCTAGTCCGAACTCCTCAAGAGCCCCTAAACAGGCTTCAATGACGATGAGTCCGCGCGCATGTTGTCTTCAAGATTGCAAGGCGGGTTCTCCTTCATCTTCATGTTCCCGTCGAATAGTGTCCGGCTTCTTTATAAATGTTGCGCCCTTGGCTTCTACGCCCAATAATGGCATTCTTTCACGTGTCGCATTTAATGCGAAAGGCTGGGATATTTTTACATTTTACCCCTAGCCGTGCGTAACGAGCCGCCTACAAGAGAGGCGAGGATCTAGATCCATCTCACACCATCCTCCATCCGCAAGTTCTCATCAAGCGCCTCGACAAAAATCCATTCCATCATGGATAGCCGACGCTGCTCCTCCTCTCGCGCTCCCAGCCCTAAGCCGAGATTGGGGAGATGCTCGATTCCACACAATGAGCTAGTGGTGCTTCAAACCGAGGGATATCTTCCCCAGCTTTCGTGGTTCCGGTTCGAGCGGACTGGCCACCTACAAGGGTGGGAAGCAAAGGAGAGCGTCCCCAACCCTTCCAAAGGGGAGCGGGTATGCTTTGTCCCCTATCTAATAAGGGGACTCGGATTTCCCATACATCCGTTTCTCCGGGGGCTCCTAGAGTTCTACGGACTCCAACTTCACCACCTCACGCCCGCCTCCATTTTGCACATCGCGGGCTTCGTAGCTTTTTGTGAGCTGTTCTTGGGCATCGAGCCCCATTTTGCCCTGTGGAAGAGATTGTTTTGTCTTGTACCCCGTTCTCATGAGGGGTCGATATACCAAGTGGGCGGAGCCGAAATATGGCGCATCGCCGGGACCGGATATCTATCCGGCACCCCGAAGAAGGCGTCCGAAGACTGGCCTTCGGAATGGTTCTACATGGAGGACGCCCCTCTGCCGGATCCAGTCCGGATCGGCCTCCCGGAGCCCTCAACGGGAAGATGACAGGAGCGTCCATTATCTGATGGGCCGGATTAGGTTACTGGCCCATTCCGGATTGACCATGATTGGAGTCATGGACACGTGCATTATGCGAGGGGTGGAACCACTCCAATATAGGGGCCACCCTATGTGGGATTTCAACGGGGAAGACGATGCCACCCGTCATGTCCGCAAAGGGCCAGGCTCGGCAGCCGATCTGGCAAAGATCCTGTCCAGCTTGTACAAGGGAGAGGAGGAGGACTTCCTCCATAAGAATCCGTTGAATGGATTTTCTATGAATAACCCTCGGAGCTGGGTAAGCGGATGTTCATCTACCCGATCCATACTTTTTTTTAAAGTCAAGTATCTTACTCTGCGATTTCGACGCACGAGCTTTGCCGGGACGTGGAGGGCATACGAAGCCTAGCTCCACAGCCCGAGGATCCGGAACGATCCCTTGATCCGACTTCCGAAGAGGATCCGGACATAAAGGTCGAGCTGATTGACGGGGTGTTCCACCAACGTAGCATAGACAATGCCCTAGTCGCCATTACGGCTGACTACCCCGGTTTGTTTTCGGCCACAAAGGTGACTACGACCGAGGTCTTGACACCATCGTTTGATCCGCGCTCAATTCTGACCATCCCATGCTGATGGTGTATCGCAGGATGTGCCTTTAAGGCGGGAAGCCAAACCCGCGGCGGCTGACCAACAAGGATCAGTCCGGCCCGGTAGGAGGAAGAGGAGTGTGGCGCGAACCGAGACGTCGCCGCAACGGTATGGAGCACCGCTATTTTTAAGAGAAGAATCCCCAGAAGGTATATTAATGCTCATAACTTCTCCAGAAAGAGCACTCGCCGGATAGTGTCCGGAGAGGTTGCCAATCAAGCCTCCGCCGGCCATGCTCCAACGCATGGTCCGGGAGGGGAGGTGAATACAAGGCATAAATCAGACGCTCCTCCGACGGAGCATGCCGACAGGCTGTCCGCCACCCGGTCTGAGGTGGAGAGCGCCATGAATCACAGGCGTCGCCGGACAATTCTTCGTGACGCATGTTTCTCCCCGGAGGCGTTAAATGCCTTTAAAGTGGGAAACGCGCACCTCCGTGCCGCTCAAGATGGGTTAACCAGAGCCACGGAGCAGTATGTGAAAGACATACGGGTAAGTAATTTTAATAGTTATATATGCCAAGAGTCCCGAGACTTAAAATAGTTGAAATAACTGATTTAAGGATCAATTATTATCTGGGTCTTGCGGAGAAGAATACCCAGCTGTCCCGGAGCTCCAAGAGTGCAAGGCCCAACTTGAAGTCAAGATCTGCCGCCACAGGGGGAGCCACAGAGACCCCGCTGGTAAGACGATTTTGAAAAGATAATTATTTAGCAAAGTGTGGCGTGAATCGACAATAATATTGCGGAGGGCGCCGGACTAGATCCGGACAAGCAACAGCTACTGCGTCGCCTAAAGGCGGCGAGAGGGTGCTTATGAAGGTGCAGCAGAGAGAAACAAGCTCCAAGATGCCCACACCCAGCAAGGAGAAGAGCTGAAAGGTCTTGGGCCCAGTGTCTGCTCCGTGAAGGAGAATCAGCGGCTTCCGCGGCATTTATAGTAAGTGCTTGAACAAATTCCTTTGAAAAGAAGAATTCGGCGAGGAAGGCGATTGATGTAAATATGTCTTTTGGTGTGCTCACGAGTCGCCTCATGGAGGAAATGCCTGAGTCAACGGGTGACCAACTTCCCGAGCTAGTGCAATTGCTCGAACGTGTTCGGCAGCGATGAGTGGCGCTGCTCATGCTTTATGGCCATCCGCCTCCCTACCCGAGGGCCTTGGTGAGCTTGCCGAGAAGCTTGGGAGCATGGCGACGCCCCATTTGTGGAAGATATCGGCCTGCCGTCGAGGCGCCATGGAGGCTGGGCCATGGTGAAGACATCGCTACCAAGTCGACCCAAACCACATGGCCGAGGTCGGACTGCGGGGCCCGATGGGAAGGAGATCCTGTGAGCTTGATGTACGCCAAGTAGAACTGGCTGCGAATATTCCCAACAGATCAAATTAGACAGCCTGTTAGATGGGATTGAAGAGGAGTACAATCACCGGTTTGACGATGTAATTTGAAATGACATGTAAAATGCCTTCTAGCCGGATTGTAGATCGTTTGTCTTTGCGGACCGCTTTCGCTTCAACCTCGGGACCCAACAGTCCGAGTGTGTCCGAATACCCTTACGGTTATAACAGAACCGGGGCATGCATGAAGACAAGGCGTCGGGGTCATAATTGCTTTATCGGATAAGTGCCCAACTAGTTATGTTATATTACATGGTTAGTAAAAACATCTTCCAGGAGAATAGTTCCGTTAAGGGTTCCTTTCCACAGAGGCATGCCCTAAAGTGCAATGCCGGACTGCGAAAATAGCAGAAACAGCATCTGGGGGCAGATAAATAAGTAAGTAATAAATCATCTTTCAAGTCACTGACCGAATATTCTCTTAAGAACGCTAGCTTTCGGATTCACCCAGTCTGAGGTACACATCCGGCTGACCCGATAGTAACAATCGCAGAGGTGCTCCCTTTACCTCCTAGCCGAACAATCGGGAACGTAGGGGTAAGCACAGGAGCCAGGCAACCCATCTTGGCCAAAACTTAAGTCATATCGATGCATATAATGGTGAATAAAAGGTACATGCGGAAGTATGACACATGTGTTGGGCATGAAGCCCGTATGAATAAGCTTCTGTTTAAAGAAGCCCCCAGGTATAATGAGTGCCACGGGCACATCAAGTGTGTGCGAACAAAGCGCAAATTAGCCCATAAAAGGTAAAAAAAAGGTGGGAAGAAGGTGGAGGAGGAGAGACAGTAAAAAACAAGGAGTGGACGGGGGAGTGAGACGAACCCGGAGTCCGGCGTTAGGCGTAGAATCTTCGGAGACGGGCTGCGTTCCATGGGTTCGCTCGAGTCGGTTGTCCGATGCGTTACGTGAGACGGTGCGCTCCGCCGGTCAGGACTTGGTCGATGATGAAGGACCTTCCCACTTGGGCTTGAGTTTGTCCTTTTCTTGTCCGGCAGCGAGAACAAGTTCGCCAACATTGTTAGTTTTGGCCCGTATTCTCTGCTTTGATATCTTCGAACCTGCTGCCGATAAAATGCGGAACGAGCCTTTGCCACGTCCCGCCTCCTCTAAGGCGTCAAACTGTCCTGCCGATCTAACTCGGCTTCTCTTTCTTCGTACATGCGCACGCCGAGGTGAGTCATGAATTATATCGCAGGCAGAACTGCCTCTGCGCCGATACCATGAAAAATGGTTTGAATCCGAGAGTTCGGTTTGGCGTGGCCGCAGCCCCAGTACGGAGTCGAGCTCCTCTACCCAAAGGCGTGTTAGATTCCTTGAGGGACCGCACTAGTCTGGGTTTGATGCCGCTCATTATTAGACCATTTGCTCGCTCGACTTGACCGTTAGTTTGGGGGTGATAGACTGAAGCGTAATCGAGCTTAATGCCCATATTTTTGCACCAGAGTTTAACCTCGTCGGCCGTGAAGTTCGTGCCGTTATCAGTGATGATGCTGTGGGGGACGCCAAAGCGGTGTACTACCCCGGATATGAAGTCTATCACCGGTCCGGATTCTGCCGTTTTAACCGGCTTGGCCTCAATCCATTTGGTGAACTTGTCCACCATGACCAATAAGTATTCGTGCTTGTGGGTTCCCCCTTTAAGGGGTCCAACCATGTCAAGCCCCTGCATCGCGAACGCCAGGTAATGGGTATAGTTTTGAGGGCGTGGGTGGCATGTGGCTCGATTAGCAAAGATCCGGCAACCGACGATCGTTGGACTAAGTCCCGAGCATCTGCCCGGCTGTCGGCCAATAAAATCCTGTCGGAAGGCCTTGTCTACAAGGGCCGGGCTGCAGCGTGGTGCCCGCCGAGTCCGGCGTGAATTTCAGCCAGAGATTTTGCCCTTCCTCTTGGAGATACACCTTTGAAGGACTCGGTTGTGCTTTTCTTATAAAGTTCTCCTCATGGACCTTGTAGGCTTTAGATCGCGAACTATGCAACGGGCTTCATTTTGGTCTTCGGAAGTTCTGCCGCATTAAGTAGGCGAGGAATGGTTCTGTCCACGGGCAATTACTGCCATTATTTCGTGAGTCAAGGTGTTATTTCGCTGGTGAGCCGCCGATTGTGTCGTAATGGTCTGAGTTAGGTGATGCAGCTGGCTCCGGATTGTTATTTCCGACTCCTCTTCCCATAATACTGGATGGCTTGAAGAGCCGCTCGGTGAAGATGTTTGAGGACGGCGTCTCGTTTCGCGCCCGATGCGTGCTAACACGTCTGCTGCTTGGTTATTATCCGGGCTACATGATGGAATTCTAGTCCTTGAACCGAGCTGACATTTTTAGTACGGTGTTGCGGTAAGCTGCCATTTTTGGATCTTTGGCATCAAAGTCTCCATTTACTTGGGATATTGCGAGGTTTGAATCCCCGCGCACCTCTAGGCATTGAATGCCCATGGAGATTGCCATCCGGAGGCCATGTAGAAGGGCCTCGTATTCGGCTGCGTTGTTGGAGTCCATGTACATTATTTGAAGTACGATTGGATTGTGTCTCCGTTGGGGACGCCAGACGACGCCAGCCCCAAGCCAGCCAACATTTTGGATCCGTCGAAATGCATGATCTAGTTGAGTACGCGCCGCACTCTTTAGGGAGTTCAACGGTCCATTCGGCGATGAAGTCCGCCGTAACCTGCGACTTTATAGCTCGCCGTGGTTTGTAGGTTATGTCAAATGGTAAGAGCTCAATAGCCCATTTTGCAATCCTGCCCGCTCTGTCGCGATTGTTTATAATATCGCTGAGAGGTACTTGGAGGCCACCGTTATTGAACACTCTTGAAAGTAGTGACGCAGCTTCCGGATGCTATGAACACCGTGATCGCTATCTTTTGATAATGTGGGTACCAGGATTTGCATGGAGTTAGAACAGTGGATACGTAGTACACTGGTTTTTGAAGGGGGAATTTGTACCCTTCTGTTTCTTGTTCAACGACGAGTACCGCGCTAACAACTTGATGTGTTGCTGCGATATATAATAACATAGGCTCGCCCAGGTTGGGCGCGGCCAGAACCGGATTTGTTGCCAGTATGGCCTTTATTTCTTCGAGTCCGGCTGTGGCAGCATCCGTCCATTCAAAATGTTCGGTGCGCCGGAGGAGGCGGTAGAGGGGCAGAGCCTTTTCTCCCAAACGGGAGATGAAGCGACTTAAGGCCGCTACGCATCCGGTTAGTTTTTGTATCTGCTTGAGGTCTTTTGGAATATCCAATTGTGACAGAGCTCGGATTTTGGCCGGGTTTGCTTCAATTCCTCGACGGATACGATGAAGCCAAGAGCTTTCGGCTGTACGCCAAGACGCATTTTCCGGATTGAGCTTAATGTCATATGCTCGGAGGTTGTCGAATGTCACCCTCAAGTCTTCTACTAGAGTTCCGACGTGTTTGGTCTTGACGACCACATCGCTCTCGTATGCCTCTACTGTTTTGCCTATCTGGGTAGCCAGACATGTTTGAATCATGCGCTGATATGTTGCGCCGGCGTTTTGAGTCCGAAGGGCATTGTGTTGAAGCAGAATGGCCCATATGGAGTAATGAATGCCGTTATGGCCTGGTCTTTCTCCGCCATCTTGATTTGATGGTATCCGGAGTATCGTCGAGGAAGCACAATGAATCGTGCCCTGCGGTAGCATCGATGATTTGGTCGATCGAGAGAGGGGAAAGGGTCTTTGGACAGGCCTTGTTAAGGTCTTTAAAATCGACGCAGAGGCGCCAGGATTTGTCCTTTTTTGGTACCATTACTAGATTGGCTAGCTAGTCCGGATGTTTTATATCTCTGATGAATCCGGCTTCTAAGAGTTTGGCTAGCTCCTCTCCCATTGCCTGTCTTTTGGGTTCGGAAAATCGCCGAAGAGCTTGTTTGACTGGCTTGAATCCTTTTAGGATATTTAGGCTGTGCTCTGCTAGCCTACGTGGGATTCCTGGCATGTCTGAAGGGTGCCAGGCAAAAATGTCCCAATTTTCCCGAAGGAATTCTCGTAGTGCGGCTTCGACATCCGGACTTTCCCAATGGAGGCCGTCTTTGTGGGGTCCGTTGGATGGACCTGAAATTTGACTATTTCGTCTGCTGGTTTAAAAGAGGTGGACTTGGACCTCTTATCGAGTATCACATCGTCCCTATCCACCGTGGAGCGCAGCGTAGTTAGTTCCTCTGCCGCTAGGGCTTCGGACAATGCCTCTAGGGCCAAGTCTGCTGTCTTATTTTCAGCGCTGAGTGCTGTATCTGGATCATCGGCGAGTGATTATCCCATTGGGTCCGGCATTTTGAGCTTCATGTACCTGTAGTGGGGTATAGCTTGGAAGATTGTGAATGCCTCTCGCCCTAACAAAGTGTGATATCCGCTGCCGAATGGGGCCACTTGAAACGTGACCTCCTCGGACTTGTAATTGTCCGGTGAGCCGAACACTACATCTAGTGTGATTTTTCCTGCGCAACGTACTTCTCGACTAGGGATTATCCCTCTGAAGGTTGTGCTGCTTCGCTCAATGCGGCTCCAGTCAATTTCCATTTTTTGAAGGGTTTCGTCATAGATGAGGTTTAATCCGCTGCCGCCATCCATGAGTACCTTTGTAAGACGAAAGTCGTCCACTATCGGACTGAGGACCAATGCGGCTGGTGCTCTAGCTGTTCGGAATTTAGGTTCGTCGCTGACGTTGAAGGTGATAGCCGTGTCGCTCCATGGATTTGTTGTTGCTACTTGGTAGACTTCGGTGAGGCTGCGGATTGTTCGTTTCCGCATGTTATTTGATGCGAAAGTCTCGAAGACTGTTAATACCGTCTTGGTATCTGCTGGGTTGGTTGCGGGGCTAAAAAGCCTCGCCACTTTTGGCCACTGTCAGAGAATCCAACACGCTCGAAGGCTGTGTGTTGGAGTGGCGCCCTCCGTACTGTGGATTTTGCAGGGTCCGTTGAGCCAACCCTCCAGTACGGTTCCATACCCTTTAGGGGGTTTTGGTTTTTTGGTATTCAACCCGGGTGCTTGATAATGATGCACCCTTTTGTTTCGGAGTAGGGTTGTATTCGGGGCCGGATTATCCCAAAATTTACTTTCGGTTTTCCAGGCGCTCTCCATCGCACAGTACTTTTGTACGATTGTCAACAAGTCAGTAAAGCGTGTAATTTCGCGACAACTTATGGCGTTTAGGATTCCCTCGTCCGTGCAATTATTGCAGAAAATTGGGATTGCGTCCTCCTCTCGGCAGTCCTTTATCCTGTTCATAACCAGGAGGAATCTGGCCCAGTAATGATGTACTGTTTCAGCGGGCTCTTGCCGAATTCGAGAGAGATCGCTAATGTTAGGGTGGGCGGGTGGAACTAGATCCGGAACCCCGTCCAATTTAGGACTCAAGGGCTGAGAAGTTTCCGAACTTGGAAGTTGGGGATTTTGAGTGTTATCCAATGAGTCCAACCCGCCGCCTGACTTTAAGTTCAGGGCTTGATCGACTTCCGTCCCTCTGCGGGAATCCGGACGTAACTAGTCCTTAAGATACAGGAAGAATCGCCGCATTGCTGCTCTATCACAGCAACATGATGGGTAGCCTGGGGAGAGTTGATCTCTCTTAGATCGATTTTAGGCCCGATCCGGTCGTAGTCTGTGGCGACTCCCAGGGCGGCGATGCGATCCAAGAGCTCGTTTATGGAGGAGAGCTCGATCGGATCTAACTGTTCGGCAAGTTCCGAACTAACCTGGAGATTGGTTTCGATGACTCGAGAGGTCATCGTCGGCGCGGTGGCCGGGCTGGCGGTCATAAGAAAACCACCTAGCCGAAGAGTCTGGCCGGCGGCCAAGGCTCCTTTGGTGATAGTATCGTATTTAAAGACGAGATGAGGCATCCTACCTGATGGCGACGACATAGAGGAAGTCTCAATGAAAGCACCAATGTCGGTGTCAAAACCGGCGGATCTCGGGTAGGGGGTCCCAAACTGTGCGTCTAGGCGGATGGTAACAGGAGACAAGGGACATGATGTTTTACCCAGGTTCGGGCCCTCTTGATGGAGGTAAAACCCTACGTCCTGCTAGATTAATATTGATGATGTGTGTTACAAGAGTGGATCTACCACGAGATCAAAGAGGCTAAACCCTAGAAGCTAGCCTATGGTATGATTGTTGTTCATCCTACGGACTAAAACCCTCCGGTTTATATAGACACCGGATAGGGTTAGGGTTACACAGAGTCGGTCACAATGGTAGGAGATCTACATATCCGTATCGCCAAGCTTGCCTTCCACGCCAAGGAAAGTCCCATCCGGACACGGGACGAAGTCTTCAATCTTGTATCTTCATAGTCTTGGAGTCCGGCCGATGATGATAGTTCGGCTATCCGGACACCCCCTAGTCCGGAACTCCCTCACATGTCTTGGGTCAATAGTTGGGTTTGCCCGGATCCCATGTTTTGGTACCTTACGTTCCGCTATATCGGCTAAGGTAGCACTGGGAGAACTACTACGATTGTGTCCCGGTTCGTCCGGACGATCACCTCAGTAGAGAAAGCCAAAACTGACTGTCATGATACGGCGAGAGCTGGTCAGCTGTTCGAGAGGTTGCAAAATCTTTAAGGATTTCTTCCGCACAATGCCATAACCAATGCAGCGTGCGATGGATCGGTTTTTCTTCCGATCAGGCGCCTATAGAGCCCCTCGTGCGGTCTTCCGAACACCAGGGGCTGCGCCCACCATACTAAAGCTCCTATGGCTAAGTGAGAGTGATAAAGCCCTATAGTCCGATTGCCTAGTTCGTTGTGTTGAGCACCTCCTTCGAAGGACCCAAAATTGGGATAAAGAGTGCTCGGGTTTATCCCAAACACCCTCGTATCCTTATGTCGGGGCAGAAGCCGACGACTGGCCAACTCTTAGGATTAACATATAAAACGGCCGCACAGGAGGGTAAACTTTTATACAACAAGCAATAAATAAAGGACCTCGTTCCAACTTTACAAAGGACAACATGATTGACATTCATGGAAATATAATGTCTTTGGCACATTGCTCTGCCGCAAGGTAGGATCCTTTCAGGACTCCTTCATAATACAATTCGGGTTTGCGGTGCTCCTTCCCCTCCGGCGGTCCTTCGGTCATCAGCTTTTCAACATCCATCTTCCCCCAGTGCACTTTTGCACGGGCGAAGGCCATTCTCGCACCCTCAATACAGACCGACCGCTTGACAACGTCAAGTCGAGGGCAGGCATTTACAAGCCGCTTCACCAGCCCAAAGTAGCTGTTCGGAATTGGCTCGGCAGGCCATAGCCGGATAATCAAATCCTTCATGGCTAGCTCCGCTGCCTTCTGCAGTTCGATCAGTTGTTTCAGTTTATTGGCAAAAGGCACCGGATAATTCGGTGCCAAATACTGCGACCAGAAAAGCTTATCCACAGTGTTCCTTTCTTCGGCTCGGTAGAAATAGGCAGCATCTGATATGCCGCGGGGCAGCTCCGCAAATACCCCTGAGAATTCCAAGTTTAAAATTAGAAAGATAATCTCTCCGCAAGTACTTGTTTTGCAGAGAAAAACCCTTACCCGCCGCGATCTTCTGCGCCTCTTGGATCTCCTGCCGGACACCGTGGGTTTCCTCCCGGGCCTCGCTTAGGGCCTGATGAGCCTTGGTAAGTTCGGATTCTCTCTCTGTTAAACTCCGTTCCAAGGTCTCGCATTTCCCTATGGCCTCTTGTAGCTTCTGTTCAGCTTTAATAACCCTGGCCTCGTGTTTCTCACGAAGAGCCTGCTCAGTGGCTGCCTTTTTCTCGGCCTTAGCCACAACCTTCTTGAGGGCTTCGACTTCGGTCACAATTCCTAGCGCAATGTCATAAAACTTAGTTCATACTGAAAATTCATTCGCACTAAACGCGAACAAGACTTGAGCATACCCTGTTTATCCCTCAACTGCATTTTCAACTGGTCAAGTTCTTCCTTGGCCCCCTCCAGACTTTGATTCAGTCGGAGATTTCCATGATATGGGAGGCAGCAGCGCTTCTGAGACGCCGCTTATAATGTAAGAGAAATAACTGTCATTCAATGAGTCTTCCTGCGAATATATATTTGATCCTCTGTCCGGTTTCTTCACCGAACAGTGTATCAGGGGCTACTATCTATACCATGACACTCTTCGACAACACATAAAACATACCTCAAAGCCTCTTATAAGGCTGATACAGGCTTCGTTCAGTCCACTCTCAGTCGACCAAATTTTCTGAATCACCGCACCCATAAGGGCACGGTGCTCATCAACGATGGAGGCGTCTTTCAACGCCACTAACAAAGCATCCGACACTTCTGGATAGACAGAGGTCGCTGATGGAACATGCACTCCCCTTCTAGCCGAAAGAGGCTGCCTGCTTGATCCTGGAGCCATATAGGTCTCTGGAATTGCATACGGCTGGGAGCCGAACTCAGTATCGCTCCCGCCATTATCCCCCATGGGAATCTTTTCCCCCATGTGTCCGGCCCCTGAGGTTTGACCTCCAGGCGCCGCCTTCACGGTTCTTTCCTTTCCTCCTTGGCCGAGGTCCTTCTGGGACGAAGCCTCGGTGTTGTGCACCTGTTTGGAGGAAGGGGCCTTTGGGGGCGTCCCGCTCTCCATAGCATTTGAGCTCAGCAAGTCCTCTGATGAGGATTGTTTGGCACAAGACCCCGCCGGACTACAAAAAATATGGCTTGGGTTAAAATACTAAGCCATGATGAGTCCGGACGCCTAAAACGTACTCGGATTTTATACACCTACGAGTTCACCAGGGGCTGGGCCGTGGGATCACATATCGGGCCGCTGTCGGCGGCGGCGGTAGACTCCTCCGGAAGAGGAGCCTTTCCCCTTTTGGGCAGCTCGGCCTCCAAGTGTACGGAGGCCGTCCTCTTCTTTCTTCCCCCCGCAGGGGATTCATCTTCCTCCTCCTCCTCGTCCTCTTCAGAGGCGGAATGGGCATTGGACGGATATTGTGTCCGAAGTGCCGTGGCGACGAAGGCCGCCCCGGTCTTTTGGCCTCCTTCTCAGCAGTCTTCTTCGACACCTTTTAAGGTGCCATGACCAGCATCTTCGTCAGAAGTGGGATGGCCGGTTCTTCGGGCAGCGAGGCCGGACAATGGATACGCTCCGCCTTCTTCGTCCAGCCCTGGGAGAATTGTACAAAACACGTTAAGCGTTTCTTTTGGGTTACGCGGTTAAGAAAGTTTGATAACTCACCGAACTTGCCGGGCGGGACAGTTGGTACCCACGGTCTTCGGTGGAGTCCGGCCACGATTTGCTGGACTTGAAAAGCACCTTCCAGATGTCCTTGTGCGAGGAGCCGAAAAGCTCCCGCAAGGTTTGGTGCCGGGCAGGATCGAATTCCCACAAATTGTGAGTCTGGTGCCGACAAGGCAAGATCCGGCGAATCAACATCACCTGGACTACATTGACAAGCCCAATGTTCTTGTCTCCCATACCTTCAACGTGCGTCTGGAGCACCGATAGTTCGTCAGACGAGGACCAGTCTAGGCCTTTCTTGACCCAGGATGTAAGACGCAGGGGGGCGCCAGATCGGAACTCGGGAGGGGCGGCCCACTCTGTGCCGCGCGGCTCAGTGATATGAAACCACTGCTGTTGCCACTCCTTGACAGAATCATTAAAGGTTTCTGTTGGCCATATGATGTTGGGCATCTTCCTCACCATGGCGCCCCCACACTCGGCGTTCTTGCCGCCCACCACCTTGGGCTTCACATTAAAGATCTTCTGCCATAAGCCGAAGTGCGGTGAAATGCGGAGAAAAGCCTCGCACACGACAATGAATGTCGAAATGTTGAGGAAGGAATTGGGGGACAGATCATGAAGATCGATCCCATAATAGTACATGATGCCGCGAACGAACGGGTGGAGGGGAAATCCTAGCCCGTGGACAAAATGAGGGAGGAATACAACCCTCTCGTGGGGTTCGGGAGTAGCGACGATTTGTCCCGCCGTCGGGAGACGGTGGCTGATTTTCTTGGTCAGATACCCGGCCTTTTGAAGCTTTTTAATATCCTTCTCTTGGACGGTAGAGGCCATCCATTTGCCTCCCGCTCCGGATCCGGACATCTTCGGAGGACCTCTTGTGGACAGAGAAGAGGAACGCTTGAGCGTTGGAGCTTGGGCAGAAGGGAATGAGCGGGGAGGAAGGCGTGGGTGAGAAGAATAAATCCTTGTCCCCTTATAAGAACGGAAGAGGCGATGCGCCTCCCCACTTGCCTGGTAAAACCTCTTACTCCCCAAACGCCGTAATTGATGGCGCGACTGGGTTACCCGCATCCGTATTGATGAGAATCCTGTGGTAAGGGGACACGATCTCTGCTTTGACAGGACGTGCCAAGGAAACCGCCTCGCGATATGCGCCAAGGCTGGTTGAGCAAAACGGTTTGAATAATGACCGAGCCGTGGTGTGATGTCATGCTACTAAATACGTCACGGTCGGAAGATTAGACGTGTGGAAATATTATTCTCTCTATGGTGGTATGCGGAACTTGTTTTGCAGAGCCGGACACTATCCTTGTGTTCAAAATCTTCTACAGAGTATTCGGAGGAAGGAACCGGCCTTGCAATGCCGAAGACAATCTGCGCGCTGGACTCATCGTCATTGAAGCCTGGTTCAGGGGCTACTGAGGGAGTCCTAGATTAGGGGGTATCCGGACAGCCGGACTGTTGGACTATGAAAATAACAGATTGAAGACTTCGTCTCGTGTCCGGACGGGACCCTCCTTGGCATGGAAGGCAAGCTTGGCGATACGGATATGTAGATCTCCTCCCATTGTAACCAACTCTGTGTAACTCTAGCCCCCTCCGGTGTCTATATAAACCGGAGGGTTTAGTCCGTAGGACCAACTAAAATCATACCATAGGCTAGCTTCTAGGGTTTATCCTCTACGAACTCGTGGTAGATCAACTCTTGTACTACTCATATCATCAAGATCAATCAAGCAGGAATTAGGGTATTACCTCCATCGAGAGGGCCTGAACCTGGGTAGACATCGTGTCCCCTGCCTCCTGTTACCATCCGCCTTAGACGCACAGTTCGGGACCCCCTACCCGAGATCCGCCAGTTTTGACACCGACAGCCGCTGACAAGGAGACTCCGAAGGTGGAGAACGGGGCTACCAACAAGCGGAGGCGGGAGGAGCTAGAACCGCAAGCGACTCCAGCAGGCCTAGACTTCATCAGCAACCTCCCCGATGATATGTTGAGAGTCATCATCTCCCTCCTCCCAATCAAATATGGGCGCGGACAACCGTCCTTTCCCGACGGTGGCGCCCCCTATGGAACTCCAGCCCTCTCGACCTCATCGACACCCACGAGCTGTGCCATGGCTATTGCAAAAGCTTGGATGCGTTCTCCAAGATCCTCGGCAGTCACCTTGGCCCAACCAAAGGCCTTAGAATGGGCAAGTTCCGTTCCAACGGCAAGGACCGAGCCAAGCTTGGCTAGTGGTTCCGATCCCCCGCCCAAGATCAGCTCGAGGAGCTCACTTTTGTTGATGGGCATATGCGGTCGCTGCCAACGTCCGCACTCCGCCTCGCACCCACACTGCGCGTCGCCAAGTTCAGGAACTGCCATTTCCCGCCCCTTAATGACGCGCCCGCTCTTATTCTACCACGACTGAAGCACCTCGAGCTCGTTACCGTCTGGCTCTCAAAGGGTGACATGGAGCGTCTGCTCCGTGGCTGTACTGCACTCAAGTCCTTTGTCTTCAAGCGATCAATGGGTTGAGTACCTTCCACATCACCTCCATGACTCTCCGGACTATTTATGTGTGTTGCTGGTGCGGCAGGAAGACATCACAAGATGTGTACCACGGTATGGTCATTGAGGACACACTTGCACTTGAGAGATTACTTGTAGTTGATCAAGAAGGTCCAACAAGAATCAATGTCATTTCTGCGCTGAAATTGACAGTGGTGGGCTACTCGTCTGACAAATACTCCGAACTTGTTATTGGATCCACACCCGTTCAGGTACAACAGCTGCCTTCTACCTCTCCTTCTACAAATTAACATTATTTCTAATTTTGAATATGTTTGTTCGTCTGTCATTCAGAAAATGATTCCGACAAGCTTGACCCTGAAACTACGCACAGTGAAGAGTCTTGGCACTAGAATCTATCGGCCCTGACCTGGAGCAAGTTGCCAGTTTCCTGAGATGCTTTCTGTGCTTGGAGAATCTATATATCGAGGTGATGTTCCTTTCCTGTTAAATGTTAACCATAAGGGAGTTCAATTTGTGACACCTTTTTCCAAGTTTACAATGACAATGTACTGTGATTTCTGAAGGTTCTTTTGGGGGATTTTAGTACATACATGCACCCCCCATATTGGTTGCTTGATCCATATGGTTACAGTCAATAAGCATTTCTCCTTTGGATTTATTTGTACTAGTTTTCTTAGGGAACTTTTCATCCACTCCAACCTCTTGTGAACAAGGCTTCATTTTTCTAGAATGTAATCAAATGCCCATGTTAATCATGTCAGATCGAAGATGGCATGTTTGTGCATTTAAAAAATCCTGCAGACCAAATAGGCCTGTCGTAATGTTCAAAACTGCATGTAGGCACTAACACGTTTTCTTCTTTTGTAGATAAGATTAGGCCCAATGGTGGATAATGTGATACGATATAACAATCACGTCGAATGCCTAGATCTGCATCTCTCAGATATTACTTTGAACTCCTACCGAGGGACCTTACCAGAGATTATATTCGTCAGGTTCTTTGTTCTCAGAGCAAGGGTGCTGAAGGAAATGAGGTTTTCCCTACATTTATTTCGCAAAAATGAATGGTTTGTTGATCACGCCGGCGCCTGCGGCAGAATGGAATAGGCTCCAAAAGTGCTGAATTTCATTTTGGAACTTCAGATGACAGAGTAATCGGAAGTCATCGTGTCAACCCCATACAAGACTTCTCAGTGGCTGACCCCTTTGCAAAAATTGTGAGGTTTCGAAACCAGACTTAGAAGTGGTAATATTAGTTTGAACCTCTCTGATATCCATGTTCAGCGGATCAATGCAAGGTTTGCAGCAAATGAGCTGAATTTCATTTCTAATATCAGTTTGAACCTTGTAATCTTCGAATTTGAGCCATATAACTCTGGAATTTGAACCTTGTAACATTTCGAGCTTTTGTGGTACAATCATTGAAATGGCATCGTATGAGACTCGTATATTGCTAGCACTATTTTGACCTTAATATGCAATGGTCTTAGATTTTATTAACCATTCTCGAAGCAGTTTACCTTGTCGATCTCACAACACACGATCTGTATAGCTAACTCGACTGCGATATTTGACATTATTGCACACAGTTGGTTTCTTCCACCATGTGCACTGTAGAGCGCAGAATTAATTATCGCACTCGAGTGTCCATCATCACCCTTCTGTGTAACTTTGACCTCATCACCCAAGGGTAAACTTATGACTGAAGTCATTCCACACACTTCGTTTTTACAAAGCTTTTTGCCAATAAACGCCCACGGTTTGGCCCTCTTCGAACCGACGCGTGGCCAAACTAGTCGGGCGGGAAGCTTGCGCGGTAAACAGCGCGGTAGTGCGGGAACAGGCTCACCGATGATACATTTGGCGCCTCTTCGAGCCCACGCGTGCGGTGCGGTGTTGTCAAGCATGCAATGGATTCTAGAATCCTCCGCTATGAACGTCGTGACAAGACATGACGATTACAGGCCGGCCGACCCCCATTTATGTTGGAAATATGCCCTAGAGGCAATAATAAAATGGTTACTATTATATTTCCTTGTTCATGATAATTGTCTATTGTTCATGCTATAATTGTGTTATCTGGAATCGTAATACATGTGTGAATACATAGACCACAACATGTCCCTAGTGAGCATCTAGTTGACTAGCTCGTTGATCAATAGATGGTTACGGTTTCCTAACCATGGACATTGGATGTCATTGATAACGGGATCACATCATTACGAGAATGATGTGATGGAAAAGACCCAATCCTAAGCATAGCACAAGATCGTGTAGTTCGTCTGCTAAAGCTTTTCTAATGTCAAGTATCTTTTCCTTAGACCATGAGATTGTGCAACTCCCGGATACCGTAGGAGTACTTTGGGTGTGCCAAACGTCACAACATAACTGGGTGGCTATAAAGGTACACTACGGGTATCCCTAAAAATATCTGTTGGGTTGGCACGAATCGAGACTGGGATTTGTCACTCCGTATGACGGAGAGGTATCTCTGGGCCCACTCGGTAAGACATCATCGTAATGAGCTCAATGTGACTAAGGGGTTGGTCATGGGATGATGTGTTACGGAACGAGTAAAGAGGCTTGCCGTAAAGAGATTGAACAAGGTATCGGTATACCGACGATTGAATCTCGGGCAAGTGCTATACCGGTAGACAAAGGGAATCGTATATGGGATTGATTGAATCCTTGACATTGTGGTTCATCCGTTGAGATCATCATGGAACATGTGGGAGCCGACATGGGTATCCAGATCCCGCTGTTGGTTATTGGCCGGAGAGATGTCTGGGTCATGTCTGCATAGTTCCCGAACCCGTAGGGTCTACACACTTAAGGTTCGGTGACGCTAGAGTTGTAATGGGAATTGTATGTGGTTACCGAAAGTTGTTCGGAGTCCCGGATGAGATCCCAGATGTTACGAGGAGTTCCAGAATGGTCCGGAGGTGAAGATTTATATATGGGAAGTCCAGTTTTAGTCACCGGAAAGGTTTCGGGGGTTATCGGTATTGTACCGGGACCACCGAAGGGGTTCCGGGGGTCCACCAGGAGGGTCCACCTGCCCCGAAGGACCTAATGGGCTGTAGTTGGGTGGGAACTAGCCCCTTAGTGGGCTGGTGCACCCCCCAAGGGCCCAAGGCGCCTAGGGTTTCCAACTAGCCCCCCCCCCTAGTTGGAAACCCTAAGGGGGCCGCCGCCCCCCTGAGGGGCCGCCGCCCCCTTAGGTGGAAACCCTAGGGGGCCGCCGCCCCCACTCTAGATGGATCTAGGGGGCCGAGCCCCTCTCCCCTTCCCCCTATAAATAGTGGGGGGGGGGGGTGGGAGGGCAACCGCACCCCTTCTCCTGGTGCAGCCCTCCCCCCTTCCTACACCTTCTCCTCCTCCGTACCGCTTAGCGAAGCTCTGCCGAAGAACCACGAGCTCCACCGCCACCACGCCGTCGTGCTGCCGGAGCTCTCGCTCAACTTCTCCTCCTCCCTTGCTGGATCAAGAAGGAGGAGACGTCCCCGGGCTGTACGTGTGTTGAACGCCGAGGCGCCGTCGTTCGGCGCTTAGACCGGAATCAACCATGATCTGAATCACTACGAGTACGACTCCTTCATCCACGTTCTTGTATGCTTCTGCATCGCGATCTTCAAGGGTATGAAGATGCACTCCCCTCTCTCTCGTTGCTAGTATCTCCATAGATTGATCTTGGTGATGTGTAGAATTTTTTTTTTAATTTCTGCAATGATCCCCAACAGTGGTATCATGAGCTAGGTCTATGCGTAGTTTCTATGCACGAGTAGAACACAAGTTGTTGTGGGTGTTGATTTTGTCAATTTACTTGCCGTTACTAGTCTTATCTTGATTCGGCGGCATCGTAGGATGAAGCGGCCCGGACCGAACTTACACGTACACTTACGTGAGACAGGTTCCACCGACTAGCATGCACTAGTTGCATAAGGTGGCTAGCGGGTGTCTGTCTCTCCCACTTTAGTCAGATCGGATTCGATGAAAAGGGTCCTTATGAAGGGTAAATAGAAATTGGCATATCACGTTGTGGTTTTGGCGTAGGTAAGAAACGTTCTTGCTAGAAACCTATAGCAGCCACGTAAAATTTGCAACAACAATTAGAGGACGTCTAACTTGTTCTTGCAGCATATGCCGTGTGATGTGAAATGGCCAAAATGATGTGATGAATGATATATGTGATGTATGAGATTGATCATGTTCTTGGAATAGGAATCACGACTTGCATGTCGATGAGTATGACAACCGGCACGAGCCATAGGAGTTGTCTTAATTTATTGTATGACCTGCGTGTCAATGAAAATGCCATGTAACTACTTTACTTTATTGCTAACCGTTAGCCATAGTAGTAGAAGTAATAGTTGGCGAGACAACTTCATGAAGACACGATGATGGAGCTCATGATGATGGAGATCATGGTGTCATGCCGGTGACGATGATGATCATGGCGCCCCGAAGATGGAGATCAAAAGGAGCTAAAATGATATTGGCCATATCATGTCACTATTTGATCGCATGTGATGTTTATCATGTTTTACATCTTATATGCTTAGAACGATGGTAGCTTAAATAAGATGATCCCTCGCAATAATTTCAAGAAAGTGTTCCCCCTAACTATGCACCATTGCGAAGGTTCGTTGTTTTGAAGCACCACGTGATGATCAGGTGTGATAGATTATAACGTTCGAATACAACGGGTGTAAGCCAGATTTACACACGCAGTACACTTAGGTTGACTTGACGAGCCTAGCATGTACAGACATGGCCTCGGAACACGGAAGACCGAAAGGTCGAACATGAGTCGTATAGAAGATACGATCAACATGAAGATGTTCAACGATGATGACTAGTCCGTCTCACGTGATGATCGGACACGGCCTAGTTGACTCGGATCATGTATCACTTAGATGACTAGGGGGATGTCAATCTGAGTGGGAGTTCATTAAATAATTTGATTAGATGAACTTAATTATCATGAACATAGTCTAAAACTTTGCAATATGTCTTGTAGATCAAATGGCCCATGCTAATGTTGCCCTCAACTTCAACGCGTTCCTAGAGAAAACCAAGCTGAAAGACGATGGTAGCAACTACACGGACTGGGTCCGTAACCTGACGATTATCCTCATAGCTGCCAAGAAAGCATATGTCCTTGAAGCACCGCTAGGTGATGCACTGTTTACCAACAACTCAAGGCGTTATGAGCGCTGGCGATCGCGTAGTGATGATTACTCCTGGTTCAAGTGCGGCATGCTTTACAGCTTAGAACCGGGCTCCAAAAGCGTTTTGAGCAGCCTGAGCATATGAGATGTTCCAAGAGCTGAAAATGGTTTTCCAAGCTCATGCCCGGGTCGAGAGATATGAAGTATCCGACAAGTTCTACAATTGTAAGATGGAGGAGAATAGTTACATCGTGAGCACATACTCAAAATGTCTGGGTTGCACAACCGCTTATCTCGATTGGGAGTTAATCTCCCGGATGATGCGATCGTTGAGAATCCTTGATCGCTCCCACCTAGCTACAAGAGCTTTGTGGTGAACTTCAATATGCGGGGATGGAAAAGACCATTCATGAGGTATATTCAATGCTGAAATCAGCGGAGGTGGAGATCAAAAAGGAACATCAAGTGTTGATGGTGAATAAAACCACTAAGTTCAAGAAAGGCAAGGGTAAGAAGAACTTCAAGAAGGACGGCAAGGAGTTGCCGCTACCGTAAGCCGATTGCGGGAAGAAGCCAAAGCATGGACCCAAGCACGAGACCGAGTGCTTTTATTGCAAGGGAAGCAGTCACCGAAGCGGAACTGCCCCAAGTACTTAGAGGATAAGAAGGTCGGCAATACCAAAGGTATATGTGATATACATGTTATTGATGTGTACCTAACCAGCGCTCGTAGTAGCTCCTGGGTATTTGATACCGGTGCGGTTGCTCATATTTGTAACTCAAAACAGGAGTTGCGGAATAAGCGGAGACTAGCGAAGGACGAGGTGACGATGCGCGTCGGGAATGGTTCCAAGGTCGATGTGATCGTTGCCGGCACGCTACCTCTACATTTACTTACGGGATTAGTTTTAAACCTCAATAATTGTTATTTAGTACCAGCTTTGAGCCTGAACATTGTATATGGATCTTGTTTAATGCGAGATGGCTACTCATTTAAATCTGAGAATAATGGTTGTTCTATTTATATGAGAGACATGTTTTATGGTCATGCCCCGCTGGTTAATGGTTTATTCTTATTGAATCTCGAACGTGATGTTACACATATTCATATTGTGAATGCCAAAAGATGTAAGGTTGATAATGATAGTCCCACATACTTGTGGCACTGCCGCCTTGGTCACATTGGTGTCAAACGCATGAAGAAACTCCATGCAGATGGACTTTTGGAGTCTCTTGATTATGAATCATTTGACACGTGCGAACCATGCCCCATGGGCAAAATGACCAAGACTCTGTTCTCCGGAACAATTGAGCGAGCAACCAACTTATTGGAAATCATACATACTGATGTGTGCGGTCCAATGAGCATTGAGGCTCGCGGTGGTTATCGTTATGTTATCACCCTCACTGATGACTTAAGTAGATATGGGTATGCCTACTTAATGAAACACAAGTCTGAGGCGTTTGAAAAGTTCAAGGAATTTCAGAGTGAGGTTGAGAATCAACGTGACAGGAAAATCAAGTTCTTACGATCAGATCGTGGGGCAGAATATTTGAATCACGAATTTGGCACGCACTTAAGGAAATGTGGAATTGTTTCACAACTCACGCCGCCTGGAACACCTCAGCGTGATGGTGTCCGAACGTCGTAATCACACTCTATTGGATATGGTGCGATCCATGATGTCTCTTACCGACCTACCGCTATCATTTTGGGGATATGCTTTAGAGACTGCCGCATTCACTTTAAATAGGGCTCCGTCGAAATCCGTTGAGACGACACCGTATGAATTATGGTTTGGGAAGAAACCTAATCTGTCGTTTCTAAAAGTTTGGGGATGCGATGCTTATGTCAAGAAACTTCAACCTGAAAAGCTCGAACCCAAGTCGGAAAAAGGCGTCTTCATAGGATACCCTAAGGAAACTATTGGGTATACCTTCTACCTCAGATCCGAAGGTAAGATCTTTGTTGCCAAGAATGGATCCTTTCTGGAGAAAGAGTTTCTCTCGAAAGAAGTAAGTGGGAGGGAAGTAGAACTTGATGAAGTACTGCCTCTTGAACCGGAAGGTAGCGCAGCTCAAGAAAATGTTTCTGTGGTGCCTGCACCGACTAGAGAGGAAGTTAATGATGATGATCAAGTAACTTCGGATCAAGTTACTACTGGACTTCGTAGGTCCACAAGGACACGTTCCATGCCAGAATGGTATGGCAACCCTGTCCTAGAAATAATGTTGTTAGACAATGGTGAACCTTCGAATATGAAGAAGCGATGGCGGGCCCAGATTCCAATAAATGGCTTGAAGCCATGAAATCCGAGATAGGATCCATGTATGAAAACAAAGTATGGACTTTGACGGACTTGCCCGATGATCGGCGAGCCATAGAAAATAAATGGATCATTAAGAAGAAGACAGATGCGGATGGAAATGTGACCATCTAAAGCTCGGCTTGTCACTAAGGGTTATCGACAAGTTCAAGGGGTTGACTACGATGAGACCTTCTCACCCGTAGCGAAGCTGAAGTCTGTCCGAATCATGTTAGCAATTGCCGCATTCCATGATTATGAGATATGGAAAATGGACGTCAAAACGGCATTCCTTAATGGTTTCCTTAAGGAAGAATTGTATATGATGCAGCCGGAAGGTTTTGTCGATCCTAAGAATGCTGACAAGGTATGCAAGCTCCAGCGCTCAATCTATGGGTTGGTGCAAGCATCTCGGAGTTGGAACATTCGTTTTGATGAGACGATCAAAGCGTTCGGGTTTACATAGACTTATGGAGAAGCCTGTGTTTACAAGAAAGTGAGTGAGAGCTCTGTAGCACTTCTCATATTATATGTGGATGACATACTATTGATGGGAAATGATAAGAATTCTTGGAAAGCATAAAGGCCTACTTGAATAAGTGTTTTTCAATGAAGGGCCTTGGAGAAGCTGTTTACATATTAGGCATCAAGATCTATAGAGATAGATCGAGACGCCTCATTGGTCTTTCACAAAGCACGTACCTTGACAAGATATTGAAGAAGTTCAATATGGATCAGTCCAAGAAGGGGTTCTTGCCTGTATTGCAAGGTGTGAGATTGAGCACGGCTCAATGCCCGACCACGGCGGAAGATAGAGAAAAGATGAGTGTCATCCCCTATGCCTTGGCCATAGGGTCTATTATGTATGCCATGTTGTGTACCAGACCTGATGTAAACCTTGCCATAAGTTTGGTAGGAAGGTACCAAAGTAATCCCGACATGGAACACTGGACAGCGGTCAAGAACATCCTGAAGTACCTGAAAAGGACTAATGATATGTTTCTCGTTTATGGAGTTGACGAAGAGCTCGTCGTAAAGGGTTACGTCGATGCTAGCTTCGACACAGATCTGGATGACTCCAAGTCACATACCGGATACGTGTATATTTTGAATGGTGGGGCAGTAAGTTGGTGCAGTTGCAAGCAAAGCGTCATGGCGGGATCTACATGTGAAGCGGAGTACATGGCAGCCTCGGAGGCAACACATGAAGCAATCTGGATGAAGGAGTTCATTACCGACCTAGGTGTTATTCCCAATGCGTCGGGCCCGATGACTCTCTTCTATGACAACACTGGAGCTATTGTTGTGGCAAGGAGCCCAGGTTTCACAACAAGACCAGGCATATCAAGTGTCGCTTCAACTCCATTCGTGAAAATGTTCAAGATGGAGACATAGATATTTGTAAAGTGCATACGGACCTAAATGTCGCAGATCCGTTGACTAAACCTCTTCCACGAGCAAAACATGATCAACACCAGAACCCTATGGGAGTTCGATTCATCACAATGTAACTAGAATATTGACTCTAGTGCAAGTGGGAGACTGTTGGAAATATGCCCTAGAGGCAATAATAAAATGGTTATTATTATATTTCCTTGTTCATGATAATTGTCTATTGTTCATGCTATAATTGTGTTATCCGGAAATCGTAATACATGTGTGAATACATAGACCACAACATGTCCCTAGTGAGCCTCTAGTTGACTAGCTCGTTGATCAATAGATGGTTACGGTTTCCTAACCATGGACATTGGATGTCATTGATAATGGGATCACATACGAGAATGATGTGATGGACAAGACCCAATCCTAAGCATAGCACAAGATCGTGTAGTTCGTCCGCTAAAGCTTTTCTAATGTCAAGTATCTTTTCCTTAGACCATGATATTGTGCAACTCCCGGATACTGTAGGAGTACTTTGGGTGTGCCAAACGTCACAACATAACTGGGTGGCTATAAAGGTACACTACGGGTATCCCCAAAATTATCTGTTGGGTTGGCACGAATCGAGACTGTGATTTGTCACTCCGTATGACGGAGAGGTATCTCTGGGCCCACTCGGTAAGACATCATCGTAATGAGCTCAATGTGACTAAGGGGTTGGTCACGGGATGATGTGTTACGGAACGAGTAAAGAGACTTGCCGTAACGAGATTGAACAAGGTATCGGTATACCGACGATCGAATCTCGGGCAAGTGTTATACCGGTAGACAAAGGGAATCGTATACGGGATTGATTGAATCCTCGACATCGTGGTTCATCCGATGAGATCATCGTGGAACATGTGGGAGCCAACATGGGTATCCAGATCCTGTTGTTGGTTATTGGCCGGAGATATGTCTCGGTCATGCCTGCATAGTTCCCGAACCCGTAGGGTCTACACACTTAAGGTTCGGTGACGCTAGAGTTGTAATGGGAATTGTATGTGGTTACCGAAAGTTGTTCGGAGTCCCGGATGAGATCCCGGACGCCACGAGGAGTTCCGGAATGGTCCGGAGGTGAAGATTTATATATGGGAAGTCCAGTTTCAGTCATCGGAAAGGTTTCGGGGTTTATCGGTATTGTATCGGGACCACCGAAGGGGTTCCGGGGGTCCACCGGGAGGATCCACCTGCCCCGAAGGACCTAATGGGCTGTAGTTGGGTGGGAACCAACCCCTTAGTGGGCTGGTGCGCCGCCCCCCAAAGGGCCCAAGGCGCCTAGGGTTGGAAACCCTAGGGGACCGCTGCCCCCTCGGGGGCGGGCATCCCCCTAGTTGGAAACCCTAAGGGGGCCGCTGCCCCCCCCCCCCTGAGGGGCCGCCACCCCCCCCCCTTCCCCCGTCTAGATGGATCTAGAGGGCCGGCCCCCTCTCCCTTCTCCCTATAAATAGTGGGGGTGGGAGGGCAACCACACCCCTTCTCCTGGCGCAGGCCTTCCCCCTTCCTGCACCTTCTCCTCCTCCGTAGCGCTTAGCGAAGCTCTGCCGGAGAACCACGAGCTCCACCGCCACCATGCCGTCATGCTGCCGGAGCTCTCCGTCAACTTCTCCTCCCCCCTTGCTGGATCAAGAAGGAGGAGACGTCCCCGGGTTGTACGTGTGTTGAACATGGAGGCGCCGTCGTTCGGCGCTTAGATCGGAATCAACCATGATCTGAATCGCTACGAGTATGACTCCTTCATCCGTGTTCTTGTAACGCTTTCGGATCGCGATCTTCATGGGTATGACGATGCACTCCCCTCTCTCTCGTTGCTAGTCTCTCCATAGATTGATCTTGTTGATGCGTAGAAATTATTTTAATTTCTGCAACGATCCCCAACAATTTATTACAGCGGCCATTTAACCTACCCCTGTGTCTCTTCTACCTTTCGATCGTGCCCCACCATTGCAAGAAGCACACCCACCATGAGAAATTCTTAGAGGGTATCCTGCGTGGCTCCAATGGCGCTCCGAGCGGCTGCCAGCGACAAGCAGCAGTACACCATGTGTGCCATGGTGGACACCCACAGGAGGTTCATGGACCTCTCAGTGGTGTACACCAATGACCTAGTCTGGGTGGTGCACTCCATCCACATCATGGAGCTGTTGCTTGCTGAGGAGAAGTACAAGGTGGTCGGGTTCGACCTCGAGTACACCCGCGCTCGTGTCGGGTCTTGTCCCAAGGTCGCTGTCGCCCAGATGTGCGTGTGCCACCACGTCCTCGTCTACCACTACTTCCTGGCCACAAGGCCTTGCCAGCGTTTCACTAGGTTTGTCAACAGCCCCCACTACATGTTCGCTATGGTGGACATCCCCAACGATGTTAAGGCGCTCGAGAGTTCGGGCATCGCTTGCCAGAATTTTGTCGACATCCAGGGCCAATACAAGATCTGGGGCAGCAAGGAGCATGAGAAGGACTCACTGGTTCACCTCATCGAGGCCATCATCGACCCCTACTACAGAGACATGAAGGATTCGTGTAACAAGGACAAGTGTGCCTGGCACTCGGCCTGGATGGAGAAACTCGACAAAGCTCACGTCGTGTACACGGTCAAGGAGGTGTACACGAGCTACGACATGTACAGGTGGATCGTTGACATGAGGAAGTGCCTCCTTCCCCAAAACGGCCAGGGATCCAGCCGGAAGCAAAGCAATGGCAAGCATCGTCGCAACAATAAGTAGATGATTAGATCCTCGTTTCTCCTACTTTAGTATGCATGTAATTGCTTACTTTGGTGTGTGCAAATGTTATGTGTGTAGTCACTTGTGTAATTGTATGCTTAATTTGGTTAGGCAATGTTGTGTTTTTAAGTATATATGTTGATGCTGTGTAGACAGAGCATAGATGTTGTGCGGACAAAGAAAATCACATCGCACACGGACTAAACAATGGAACCCGTCGGTGATGTTTTCATCAATCACTCACAATTGTATACCAGCAATCGTTTGCTCACAACACACACGGCTTGTTAGCAGTAATCATCTGTGTTGTTATCGGTCTTCGCACACCTTTCCGATTACAGACATGTTTGCCTCATATCACACACATCTTGTTCATTTGAACCATTTCTGTTCTCGTGTCTCAACGGAAACAGTTCATCCGAGTGAACCACATGTCGTATATCGCACACACCTTTGATCTGGCTGACTGTTTCTTCTGTGTTGCCTAATCAAAAACAGTTCATCCGAGTGAACCGTACGTTGTACATCGCACACACCTTCATCTGGCTGCCCAATTGTTTTGTTCCTCCTTGTCGCAAACAGTTAATTGAGCTGAACCGTATGCCCTTCATTGCACACGCAACTAAAATCTGAACCGTGTTTGATGCATCCTCCATCACAAACGTTTTGCACGTTTTTGACGGTTTTTTACACCACCTTTTGCGATTATGGCATCGCACACAGTTTCGTCGAAGGGTCTCTAATTGTAGTGTCGCATTAGCAGCATCCTGCAGTAGTGTGATACCGACAATCGAATCTCGGGCAAGTAACATACCGATGACAAAGGGAACAACGTATGTTGTTATGCGGTTTGATCGATAAAGATCTTCGTAGAATATGTAGGAGCCAATATGGGAATCCAGGTTTCGCTATTGGTTATTGACCGGAGATGTGTCCTGGTCATGTCTACATAGTTCTCGAACCCGTAGGGTCCGCATGCTTAACGTTCGATGACGATTTGTATTATGAGTTATGTGATTTGATGACCGAAGTTTGTTCAAAGTCCCGGATGAGATCACGGACATAACGAGGAGTCTCAAAATGGCCGAGAGGTAAAGATTCATATATAGGATGATGGTATTTGGACACCGGAAGTGTTCCGGGTGATACCGGGTCACCGGAAGTGGTTCCGGGCAACCCCGGCAAAGATATGGGCTGAATGGGCCAAGTAAGGGAACACACCAGCCCACAAGGGGCTGGTGCGCCCCCTATAGGGTCAGCCACGTGGGGAGAAAGGGAAAGGAGAGGAGTAAAAGGAAACTATGAAGTAGGACTCCTACTTCCTTCCCCCTCCTTCCTTTCCCCCTTGTCCAAATATGGTAAGGGGGGCCGAATTGGACTAGGGGCCCAAGTAGGATTCCTCCTACTTGGGCGCACCCTAGGCTGCCTCCCTCCCTCTCCCTCCTTTATATACATGGGGAGGCAGCTCTAGAACACACATCAATTGTTCCTAGCTGTGTGCGGTGCTCCCCTCACGGTTTACCACCTCAATCATATTGTTGTAGTGCTTAGGCGAAGCCCTGTGCCGGTAACATCATCATCACCATCGCCACGCCATCGTGCTGATGGAACTCTCCCTCGTCCTCAACTAGATCAAGAGCTCGAGGGACGTCATCGTACTGAACATGTGCTGAACACGGAGGTGCCGTACGTTCGGTACTTGGATCGGTTGGATCGCGATGACATTCGACTACATCAACCGCATTACTAAACGCTTCCGCTTTCGGTCTACGAGGGTACAGGGACACACTCTCCCTGCTCGTTGCTATACTTCTCCTAGATAGATCTTGCGTGATCGTAGGAATTTTTTTGAAATACAACGTTCCCCAACAGGCACAACCCACCAGGGCGCGCCTGGGCCTCCTGGCGCGCCCTGGTGGGTTGTCCCCTCCTCGGGACTCCCCCCAGGTGCAACCAGGGCCCAACATCTTCCATCTGGTCCATAAAAAATCATCGTGCAGTTTCGTGGCATTTGGACTCCGTCTGATATTGATTTCCTGTGATGTAAAAAAACATGGAAAAAACAGCAACTCGCACTTGGCACTATGTCAATAGGTTAGTACCAAAAAATGATATAAAATGACTATAAAATGATTATAAAACATCCAAGATTGATAATGTAACAGCATGGAACAATCAAAAATTATAGATACGGTGGAGACGTATCAGGGGCCACTAGGTGGGGACAGACCACCTGTGCGCGCCTAGTGAGGGGGGCACGCCTTGGTGGGTTGTGCCCACCCAGGTGCCCCCCTTCGGTAGGTCTTGGCTCCAGAAATTCTCTTATTTGATATAAAAATTCCTCGCAAAGTTTCGTTCCATTCCGAGAACTTTTATTTCTGCACAAAAACAACACCATGGTAGTTCTGCTGAAAACAGTGTCAGTCCGAGGTTAGTTTCATTCAAATCATGCAAATTAGAGTCCAAAACAAGAGGAAAAGCGTTAGGAAAAGTAGATATGTTGGAGATGTATTAGATACTAGGTTAAACATATTTACACAAACAGAACAAGTCGAGTTCACACCCGTTTCTATCTGCCACGACCAGCTCATCGAATATCGTTATTATTGCCTTTCACTTGCATGACCGAACGATATGAAAATAATAACACTGCAAGAATGTCGGGGACTAAGCTGGAATCTGCAAACATTTTATTTAACAGGAGAAGACAAGGTAATATGGGCTCTTTATTAGATCAACATTTATTCATATGTGAGCCACTCAACATTTTCATCATGGTCTTCTCCTTGATATGACTCAAATAAAAAGAACAGAAATTCAGAGAAACACGCTGAAATATTTTGGAGTTTTTGGTTTTCTTTTACAAGCAAATAAAAGATAAAAGCAAACACGAGAAAACTATTTACACGGGAAAGCTCCCAACAAGCAAAAGAAGAACAAGGAAATCATTTTGGGTTTCCTTTTCAATGCTACAGCTAAGCATGCATAGAAAGTAAACTAACTACAACTAAATATATTTTTTGTTTTTCTAAGGTTTTTCAAACACACAAGAAGAAAGCGATAAAATAAAATTAAGCATGGATGATACAATGGAAAAGTGTGGACACTGACAAATGAAATAAGTGAACATGAATGTAATGTCGGTGGGAAACACGTACTCCCCCAAGCTTAGGCTTTTGGCCTAACTTGGTAATCAATCAGAAGCCTGGATAATAGTCGACGTGGTAGCTCAAGGAGGCTCTCGGTGTGGATGGCTCGGCCTACCGTGCTGCCTCCACTGCCGCGGTGTGAGCTCGGGCCTCGCTCTCAAGAACAAAATATCTTCCTTTGCTGTGATAGTCAAAAAGAGCAGGCGCAGGCAAATATGTGTGCATAACAGATGTTTGGTGAAACAACAGATTGTAAGTGAAATTATGAATTTTTAATTTGAGGATCTTATGACTTTCCAAAGCATCAAAGTCTAAATACTGCGTGGGTAGGATAGGGTCAACGGGCAAAGGTGAAACAACCAACTCTCTTGCTAAACGCGTGGCATAAATTCCACCATAGAAAAAGCCACTGTTAGCGTTGTGTTGTAACCTGCGTGCAACAATTGCCCCAAGATTATAACTCCTATCAGCGGTGAGAGGAGTGCATATGAGGCTCAAGTCTGGAGCACAAAGAGTACTACAATCTTGCTTGCCTACTATACATTTCCCGTTAAATAATGCAAAGTACTGAATTGTGGGAAAATGAATGCTCTTTATTCTACCTTGTGTCACTCCCCTCGTCTCACCGTAACAAAGACTAGTCAAAAATGATTGGAACTCAGCTCTTGGTGGTTCATCAAGTGAACCCCAGAATGTTATTTTGCAATGTTGAGCAAATCTCCAGTGATATGGTAAATGGATTTTCATAAAGCATAAACGACACCCTAGACTCACGGGGATGGAATTTAAATCCTTTGACAAACGATTCAGTGAGAATGTGGTGTTGTTCGCACTTATCTGAAATGTAGGGACTGTCGTGGAATTGTCATGGCAGATGTCCTTAGTGTCAGGACTTAGTCGCGAGGCCAACGCATCTATGCGGTAGCTTGAAGGGGTTGATCGGAATCGAGAGACACAACATGCAAGACAAGGATTTAGACAGCTTTGGGCCCCGGGAAACATCATCCGGTAATAACCCTAGATGCTGTTTGTGGCTAGGTCTCATTATGATCATGAGAGAGTCGCCGGTAAGCCGGCTCTTTGTGTCTAGTCCTAGAGATTGTTCTTGTTTCCTGTCCCTCTTTGGGGAGCCCTGCCCCTCTTTATATAAGTTAGAGGGGCGGGTTACATGTGGAGTCCTAGTAGGACTAGGACTAGCCTATCTTCTACTACAAGCCGGATACAAGTCCGGGTCTTGATTCCTTGTAAGGGAAATATTCCTTACACCTTTCTTCTTAAGTCGGCCCACCATCACATGAACCGGCCTACTGGGCCTTGGGCCTTGTTGTCCATTTGACCCGCCCGCCGGGTCTCCAGTGAGTCACAATGTCCAGGCGGGTTATATTGTAAACCGCCATGTCCAGGCAGATCGCCAGTGAGTCGCCTAGCTCCAGCCGGGTCTTCTGGTGAATCGCCAAGTCCGGCCGGGTCATAACTTCGGCCGGGTCATACCGTGGGGTATATCCCCGACATTAGCCCCCGGTTTAATTTGGATTTATCCATTATAAACTGATCCTGAAAAATAAACACCAGGACAACTTTGACAGGTTGTGCTCCGGGTTAAAAATTCTTCTGAGACAGGACCTGATTATCCTTAAGTCCAATTGTAATTTCCTTCATCTAGAAAATCCGGGTCAAATAAGCTAGCTTCATACTCAATTTACTGATGTTGGTTTCTCACAGAAAAATATTGTGAAGAATAATCCACTTGAGTCGGCTTCCAAGGCGCCGGGTTAAATAATTTTGGTCTTCAAATACTCATCTGATATTCAGCCGGCTTGAAGATGTAAAACTTACGGTTTATCATTACCAAAACTGCCTGATTATAAAATGATTTATGTCGGGTCATAATTGTTGTTGACACCAGTTTATGTAATTGATCCTCTGATTTGCTCAAAACTGATAATTTGAAGATTTTTTCTCCCTTATATCCATATTACCTGTAGCCCCCAAGTCTTGAGGGAGAACAAAGTGATGGTTTAAGACTTGCTCCAATAAATGTTGCAACCTTGAAGAAATCCGGTTTATTCATCTCAATCATATAAACTGAATATTCCACACATGTAGCCCCAAGTGCGGGTTGTCATGCTTGCGACAACACAGGACTTGTAATTGCTTTATGCTCATGAAAACTTCAACGATGTAGCCCCCAAGGGCAGGGTCATTATGCAAATAATGAGCAGGAACTTTGTAGATATAACCATGTAAATTTGAACAGCAATGTAGTAGCCCCCAAGGGCGGCTTAGTAAGATAATACTGAGTTGGGACTTTGTATATAATTGATAATAACATCATATAATATAGTCTCCACCATGGGGCTTGAACCCACGTCCACAAGGTTAAGAGCTTTGTACTCCACCAACTAAATAGTGGACCGTTCAATATAATGGATTAATGCTTGTGTACCTTGAATTTTTGACAGGAGCAATTGGTAGCCCCCAAGGGCCGGCTCATTACAATGGGATGAGTCGGGTCTTCAATAAGTTGATCAAAAAATGACTTTACATTAGCCCCAAGTGCCATGGTGCATCTTTGGCGGTGACATGGGACTTGCATATTTGATATAATCCCAATCTGAATAATATAGCCCCCAAGTGCGGGTCGAAGCTGCAGCGACTCGGGACTATTCCTTCCATTGTAGAATAAATCATATCCATTGATAAAAATAATAGCCGTTGCGCTAAAGCGACTTTGAAAACCTCAATCATAGCACTGGTTATTGATAATCACAATAGAAATCCAGCCATGTTGGCTATTCGAGATTTGAATAATATAATCCGGTATGAAAACCTCAACCATTCAATATCATCATGAAAATCCAGCCAATTTTGGCTATTAAAGATTTGAATACCTCGTCGGTTGACAAGTAAATCCGGAGTTTAAATACTCGGCGGCTCTTGGCCGATGGCGATTTAATACGCCTCCATTGTAAGCCGAAATTTTTATAACCCGGCGACTTATAGCCTTTGAGAAAAATCCAGAATGGATAATCATTTTGAAGCATCAACTTTGGTAATGAGCTTGAACTTAATCATTTATATGTCATATTTCTGCAAATCTTGCAAAGAGCTTAAACAACATACGCCCTGGCGACTTATCGTCAAAAACCAGGGCGGGTAACCACCAAAATGTAGTCTTATCCTGCACACAAGTAAATCACAAGAACCCTTTGCGGTTTACCGCAGGGCGGGTCATAATACCTCACATATAACCACTGTGATATTGAATTTGTACTGCCGGTTTACATGACCTATGTAGTAAGGGTGATAACCCAATCCTTAGAAGCCAATGCTTCCATATAAATGATGGTTGTCATAAGCTGGCGACTTATAGTCAAAAGTCAAGCCGGGTTAATCATAAAACACTTATATACATTTGAGATATAATCCCCAAAAGGTCTCAAGTTAAGTAATTGTGACTACAATAAACTTTACCAGAGATAGAATAAAACTTTTGAGGCTTCGATTCGGATACGATCGGTAAACCTTTCAAAGGGGTTAAGCTAAGATTGAATACGATCATATAGCCCCCAGTGGCTTTGGCGATGCCGATCAAGTGGGTATCGACATCTATGTTCTCTTTGGTTCGAATACGACCTATGTTTGAACAGGAAGCCCCCAAGTGACCATAAGAGTTGTTTAATGACGCTGGTTCGAATACGACCCACGTCAGACCCAAAGGGGTTAAGCTATGATTCAGATATGATCAAGAAGCCCCCTAGTGGGTTTGGCAGTATGCCGATCAAGAGGGTATCGACATCTATGTTCTCTTTGGTTCGAATACGACCTATGTTTGAACAGGAAGCCCCCAAGTGATCATATAAGTTTTGGCATTGCGCCGATCAAGAGGGTACTGATAGCTATGCTCGATGAGCAAGAAGCCCCCAAGTGATCATAATAAGATAAGCCGTAAGGCAGGATACTCAAGTTTGAACCGCGCATCATGGCAGCAAGTTCTTTTGGCAACCTTTAATTTTTCTGAGAACTCGAACTTGCGAGAGATTAATGCTTTTTGAACCGGAACTTTAAACCGGATTTGAAAGCTTTAAAAATTGTGAAGGACGAATTTACCTTGAGCCGGATTTTGAACCGGATTTGAGAGCTTCAAAAATTTGTGAGGGACAAATTTACCCTGGGCCGACTTTTGAACCGGATTTAAAAGCTTCAGTGCTTTGTGGGAGAAAGATGTCTCTTGAACCGGATTTTAAACCAGAGTCCTTATTTTGAGCCGGAAATCTTCTGACAGCTTTCAAATTTTCATCGATCTAGCAGTAATCTCCGGGGCCCGGGTTATTTTTCCCTTTAATGACCTGGAGTTCTTGAATTCATTGAAACCGCTAATTTTGCGAGTCATATCATTGTAGTTCCGAGTCTCAAGGCGACTTGAGGAGTTCGCTGAGATTCTCCATAATTAACCGTGATATAGACCGGTTTGAATCCTGCATGGGACAACTTGCAAACCAAAGTAATTGCTCTTTTGAAGAAAATAATATGTAATAAAAAATATATTGGATGGATTTCACCTGATATGTTAGGCTAGTGATTATCCACAAAAGGTTGAGGTGATTGCGATGGGTTATAAATGATCCCGTATGAACCGTGTCAGCAACTCGGCCAATGGTTCCTTCCAACTGGTTGTTTGAAGTTAACCAAACCGTAGTGCCGGCGACTTGTGCACTCAATAAACAGCTCATCCAAAAAAATGCGGCCCGGTGTGTTGATGTAGACCAGGACGCGAGAGATGGACCGTAAAAACGACTGCAACATCAAAGGCGGCTCAGACAGATGAATCAACCGTGGTGCTGTAAACCGGTGCGGGCGGGTAAGTTGTCCTCCTTGTTGTAAGCCGGCGTGGTCGTAAGAGACGGCCACGGCGTTGTAAGCCGGCGCGGTCGCGAGAGACGGCCACGACGTTGTAAGCCGGCGCGGTCATGAGAGACGGCCACGGCGTTGTAAGCCGGTGCGGGAGTCTGTTGAGTAACGACGACCACCTGTGCCAAAAAATGTTGGCGTGCTTCCACCTCCGCGGTATAATATCACTTTTTGTCATAAATAATTGCCCTGCATAAACAATATTGCAGACCAAGGCAAAGATAAACTTGTTCTTTGACAAAAACAACATGTGATAATAAAACAAACTTGGATGGATATCACCTGATTTGTTTTTCGGGCAACTTTGACCGAACCATATGTGCCAATTCAGCATCAACTTGAGATTTTGCAAGAGTTTCAATATCATCACTCTCCATTTTCTGGAGTGCCGTTTGCATGTCTTCTGGCAGCAGTGTGTTGGGGCTTTGTCCCTTAGAATACAGTGAACCAGGTACAGGTGCAATGATCCTGTACCCGTAGTTTACCTCTTATTTGTTTCCATCGGCTGCCAAGTCCTTCTTGGAAACTGCGCCAGGTGTACAAACAACCAGTACTAATTGTGCTAGTAATTAAGCATGTTGAGCGGTTTTCCAGAGCCACGAATGCTGATGTGACCCTCCTTGTGCCGTTTCTTTTGTCTAGTACTCTTATAACTTGAATTGTTGTTCTTGCTCTCATAGTAACTGCGAGAGGAAAATATCTTTCACTGCCAAGCACTTGTCCGTCATAGGAGCAGTCTTGTCCCTAATTTGTTTGAAGCCTTCCCTTGTTATCCATAGTAACCAGAAACGTATGAATTTGAGAAGTTTACAAGAAACGTCTGTACATGAGGCCTTCTCCAGAAGTCGTAGCCGTGGTTAGTACGTATGAGCCGGCTGGCTAGATGGACTAATTAACCGCCTTTTCAAGTGCCTTTTACTCTAAGAAGCAGCATGCTAGTCCTGCTATACGCGGCAGCGGAGGCTCGCGCCGGAGCTGGAGGCAGTTGAAAACGTGAGGCGACTCGGAGGCGGAGACAAAAGCAGCTTGCAAGAAGTGGAGGCGAGTGGGTCTCAGGGGCGGCGATGGCGACTTGGCACAGCAGCGCCTGCTCGAAGGTGGCGGCTTGCAGCTCAGGATGGAACCAACTCGAAGGCGGCCGGCTGTCGGGGCCGTTTCAGACGGCGGAGACGAGGACAGCGTGACGGCGGCTTGCAGCCGAGACGGGCGGCTCAGCGTTGGAGGTGGTGCAGGGGCGACTTCAGCAGGTCGCGGGGCGGCCGGCGGCTCAACCGGGGTAAGGGCGCCTCGGGGACGGAGGCAGCGCACTGGCGGCTTAAGGCCGGGCCCGGCAGAGGAGGAGCAAGGGCGCGGGCGTGGGCAGTGAGCCGGCGCGCGTGGACGGCAGCTTCTCGCAGCAGCGGTGAACCGGCGCGCGGGGAGGGCCTTGGCGGAGGCGGTAGGAGCAGCGGCAGCGAGTTAGCTCAGTAGGGGCTGCTCGATGCAATGGCTGAAGGGGTCCGGTTGGAGGAGCCAAGGCGGCTCAGCGAGCCGCAGCCGGGATAGAGGCGACCGGTGGCGGCGACCGGTCGAGGCGGCTCGACCGCGGAGGCGCGCCGGTGAGGTGCGGCCGCGACGGCGGGGGCGGGACGGCAATGATGCAGAGTCCGAGTCTAACCACCCGTCTGTACCCTCATCTTGGTCGTTGTGGTTTGATTGTCCGTGTCTTCCTCCAAGTCGTGGCCTTCCTTTTTCCTTTCTTTGAAACTACTCCGTATTAACCAAGGCCTACTGGAGTTTGCGCGTTGATAGCTCGCCTCTGATCGATCTATTTTTCCTTTGTATTCACGTGCTAAACCTGCTGGTAGATTCCTTGTGTGCATGTAATAACCAGATTTTGACAAAAGAAAACCGATTTGGCTTCAGGTGATGTACTAGTCGAAAGTACACTAGTATTGAAACCATTGGGTTTGATGCTTGATGTGATGGAATACTTTTAACTTGATCCACAGCCTCCGCCGTTGTTGCTTTTGGCTTCTGCGCTGGGGAGCAGTAATAATAGTACCGGTTGATGTCTTCGGAAAACTTGACCTGTCTAATCAACTGAAAGTGCTAGTTATCGACTAGAGGGGGGGTGAATAGGCGATTTTTAAGAAAGTCTTCAAAACACGGATGTTTGGAAGACAAACAATAGAAATGACCTAATTGATATGCAGCGGAAGATAAACTACAACAAGCAAACCATAGTCAAGTATGCAATAACGTGAAAGTACAAGACTAATAGCAGCTTGGTAGTAGGATCAAGATGGAAGATAGTGAGAAGCCAATCAACAAAAGTAGTCAAGCAATGAAGTCAAACAGGTATGACAAGTAGGCAATGACTTCAATGAAGACAAACTCTAAGTAAGGAGAGGAGAAGATAGAACCGGTCACTTGTTGAAGACACATGATTTGTTGGACCAGTTCGATTCTTGTGTGACAACTGTACATCTGGTTAGGGAGGCTGAGATTCAACTCGAAGACCGCGTCTTCACCTTATTCCCCTTGAGCTAAGGACACAGTCCTCGCCCAATCACTCTGTAAGTCTTCAAGGTAGACTTCCGAACCTTCACAGATGCGTTCACCGGCAATCCACAATGACTCTTGGATGCTCGAGCGTGGCGCCTAACCGGCCGGAGGATTCACGGTCCTCAAGTGTAATAAGTCTTCAGTCACACAGACGAAAAGACTTGATGATGCCTACCACTCTTTGGCTCTGGGTGTTTGGGCTTCGTCCTCGCAAGGATTTCTCTCTCACAAAGGCTTGAGGTGGGTTGCTCTCAAGCGACAAAAGCCGTGCACTAACTCTGAGCAGCCACCAATTTATGGTGTAGGGGGTGGGCTATTTATAGCCACTAGGCAACCCGACCTGATATGTCCGAAATTACCCTGGGTCACTAAGGAACTGACACGTGTTCCAACGGTCAGATTTCAAACACACACGACAACTTTACTTGGGCTACAAGCAAAGCTGACTCATCCAGCTCTGGATAAGTTTTGCTCTCATTGTCTTCGCTCGAAGACATAGGATTCGGGTTGAGCATCACTTCAGTCATTCTGACTTTGATCACTTGGACCCCACTTAACAGTACTCAACCAAGAAGAAAAGGAAACAACGAAACGACACAATCTTCGCGCTCCATAGTCTTCACTCACTGTCTTCTCATGTCATAGTCTTCAATGTGAATATCTTCACATACCACCATTGTTGTCAATGTCTTCATACATTTTTAGGGGTCATCTCCGGTAGGTAAACCGAATCAATGGGGGACACTACCTGCGTTATCCTGCAATTCTCACAAACGCATTAGTCCCTCAACCACATTTGTCGTCAATACTCCAAAACCAACTAGGGGTGGCACTAGATGCACTTACAATCTCCCCCTTTTTGGTGATTGATGACAAACTGGTTGAAGTTTTCAACGGGGATAAAGTATGTGAAATTGTAAAGGATAGGGAATTGTCTTCATAAGTGGCAAAGGCTCCCCCTGAAGATGCGCATATAAGTAGTTTGCTTTTGGAATGCAAATGCACATGGCAGGTTGTACTTGTGGAGATACTCTTCAACTTATGAAGACAATTCATCATGCATGAAATGATATAACTAAGAGAATGACATGCATAATGAAAAATGGACGTCTGCAGAATGATCTAAGTGCGGAAGTTATCATCGCACATGCGAATTTATCATCGCACCACAAGAAAGCAAATAAGTAGCGATTTACCATCGAGTTTATGTGTTACAACTCAAAGAACCAGATGTATCAAAAGCGAGAGTTGTAAACACTAGGCAAAATATTATGCAACCGCCCTTATGAACCCGCTTGAAGACTATCAAACTCATATGCTTCTCCCCCTTTTGTCAGTAAGGACCAAAAAGGTTTGAAGACATAGAGCATCTACTCGTCCTCTTCAGAAGTAGATGATGCAGCAGGGTTGTCGTTGTTGGTTGGCGGTGCAGACGAACTTGGTGCAGTGTCAATGCGTGCAGAAGTAGGGGGCGGTGAAGTAGCATCGGCTTCATCATCGATCACTCTGGCATTGATGGTTGCCGCGGAGAAAGAATAGTCAGAGTCTTCAAGTGATGGAGTTCGTCGTAGGAATGCATTCCATGGAGGAGTGGAGTCAAACTTGAAGCGTTCAGTGAAGCCATCGTCTTGAAGATCTGCTTGACCGAGCAGGTCAAACTCTTCCATGATCGCCGACAGGTCTCGTGAGTGACAAAAGCATTCTTGGTGGCAAGGTTTCGAATGCGATTGACGTCCACCAAGAGGCTTTGCATCTGTCGCTTGAGCCAGGAGTGATGCTTATCTTGTTTACGATGCGATTGCCACAAGAAGTTCTCGGTTATTTAGGACGCGAGAGCGCTTCCGAGGCCTTTGTGCAATAGTGCTCTCGGTAGCTTCAGTTTGCGCGGTGAGGCGAGCAGTGTTTCCAGCGGAGGATAGACACGAGATACTGCTGGGGCGCCTTCCATGGGTTGAGAGAAGCTATGGTGATCTGCATTACGAAGACAAAGTGGCGTTTTGGCGGGCTCGGGGTATATGGCTTCAACGACATATCAACCTCTCGTAGAAAGATCGGATGATTGCGGCGCGAAGGTTGATAGTTGATAGCGAGTGCATCTTGATGAGGCGCATGACCCATGGAGCATAAAATTTCAGACCAAAAGATCAGATCCAGACGCAGCCAATTGCGGATGAAGAATTCTTGCGTATTGAAGCTGATTCCATTGAGGATGTAAAGACCAATGTCTTCATGGCTCCTTCAAGTTTTGCAGATGATGAATGCCCTTTGATAGGCCATAGAGTTCGCTGATGATGTGATATATTATGCGAGGCGATACTCAAGGTCATCAACAAAGAATTCCTGAGGGTATTCAGCGTCATGTGGCAGTGGCTTCATCATGCTCAACATCTGACTCATGTTGGGCTCTGGCTTATGGAAGATGCTCTCCAGTGCATCGCGGTGGAGTTGACAACCAGGTTCAAACAACTCTCTGGGAGTGGGTAGGCCTGTGAGCTCAATGACGTCAAGAGCTTTGGCTTCATGATGAACATTTCCTGTCATCCACTCGAGAACCCATGTCTTCGTATCTCTGTAGTAGCCGCAGATGTGGAGGGTAGCATAGAATTGAAGCAAAACTTCTTCATTCCAGTGTTCTTTGTCTGTTACGAAGCCGAGCAGACCTACATCTCGAAAGCAGTCAAGTGCTTCTTCTAAGCACGGCAGTCCGGCAATGGCTTCAGTGTCGAGGCACATATGAGGGAAAATGCGCCCTTGATCATACAGAACGCAGGAGTAATAGCTTCGTTGCTGATAGCTCCAGAAACGGTCAGATGATATCCTTGGCCTTGTGTAGGGGTTCTTTGCTCTGTCAAAGAAAGTGTTGTGGGCTTTGAAGCCATTTGCATTGAAAGACCCTTTGGAGATGGGGTTGCCTGGGCCTCAAAGTCTTCCTCTTCTTGTTGTTGTTGTTGTTGGGGAGTGACTTGTTGTTGGGGAGTACTGGGGGAGTCTTGTTGTTGCGGGCGATCAGCCCATGAAGCATCATGAGCAATTGGCGTCAGAGGACGACCAATGCTGATTTTTTCGCTGTTCATACGAACAGGCGATGATACCACATTGTATTCAATTTGAGGAAGAACTTCATCATCTTCAACATTGTCATGGTGACCAATGTCTTCAGCAGTGATGGGATCAACTGCTGGAATCTCTTCAGCTTCAGGAGCCTCTGTGGAAGCAGGCTCATGAACAGTCATTCGTAGTTCTTGGGTTGCAGATGCAAGACGAACCACTGAAATAGGTTCAACAACCAAGGCTCTGTGGGAGCAGCCCGATTCTTTTTGCTTTTGAGTTTCTTCTTGGAGGGAGCACCATCAGAGGCTTCAGGATTTTTCCTTTTTCTGGCTTCAGCCTCAGCAGCCCTTGTCTTCTTCTGTTCAGAAGCGGTTGACCTGACCTTTGGCTTCAAGCCAGTCATGCTGCTTGGGAAGACTATGCGGGGTTCTTCCTGCCTTGAAGGTGCAGCTTGGTCAGTTGAAGGCTTCTTCCTCTTTGCAGCCATTCTGGGGTCAATGCCAGGACGGCCAAGAGCCTTGCGCTTCTCAGCCTCATTGTAGGCTAGCACACACTTGTCAGCCAGACTCTTCATGCGCTCACAAGAGCCTCTGGCTTCATCGCGCTTCTTGAGAAAGGCTTCTTTGAGGTCGTGCAGCATGACCTTGAAGTTTTTGACATCTTGCACGCTGAGTGCAGCCATATGCTTCTTGAACTGAGCCTTCTCATAGTCAATCTTATGCTTCAGTTCAACAATGCACTGAGCAAGAGCTAGCTCAGAAGCAATGGCTCCATTGAATGAGACGTTGAGGCCAATAGGAAGTTGCAGATCTTCAAAGCTGATGTTTGGGGTGTCAAACCACTCATCAATGAAGTGATGGATGATTGCCACATCAAAGAGAGGCAAATTGTTGAAAATTTCTGCTTCTTCCTTGCTCTTGATTAGTTGCTCAAGTGCATCATCTGCAAGATCTTCATCGCTGGACAGATCAATGTGCTCTTCGCGCAAAATGGCAGCAGGAGTCAGTGTCAGATCAGTATTCTTGACAACTTTCTTTTTCTTCTCCGTCTTCTTGGATATACGGGATTGATCTTGATCGCGCTGGCGCTTCGGGAGGTGCGATGGCGATGGCTTCACGTGAAGCTTTTGGAGGAGCAGCTGACTTTGAAGCCTTGACTTTATTTTGCTTCTGCGGCTTTGGAGCAGGAGCAGGAGCTGGGGCTTCATCAGAGTCAGCATCGTCATCAGAGTGATCCACTTGTGCACCTTGGACCGCAATGTGAGTGATGAGGCCATCAAGATTGTAGAAGGGACCGATGACATTGGGTTCAGCATCACGTGAGCCGTCAGCACGGGGAGCAGAGGGACCAGGGTTGAAGTCTAATCCCAATGACTTCTTGTTTTCCTTGGCCGAAGCCTTTGCGTGCTGGAAGTTGCACTTGAAGAGATTGTCGTCACGACACCAGAGCAATGATGTTGGGTCGGCATCCTCAGGCTGAGGTCCACGGACCATACAAGGATAGAAACCCTGTGCAATAGCTTCAGCCATGTTCTTGGGTGGAAGGCCTCGAAAGAGAATATCACCCCAAGGGCTTTTGATAGCATTCTTCTCGGCGTATTCCTGGGTCACGAAATTGTACTTGAACCATCGTTCAGCCCAATATCGACGAATCCATTGGATTCGCGTCTTGCGCTGATTGTAATTCTCTTCGGGATCTGTCCTGTAAAGCTCTGCGAGGTCATCAGGCAGATCTTTTGAGGTTCCCCCACGACGCTGTCTGCCGCCCTTCCTAACTGATTTATCTGCAGCCATGAACTTCAAACTGAATGGCTTCAATACGTTCAAAGGCTTCAAAGGCTTGCGTTTGCTGGACAAACAGGAACTGGCTTCGGGAGAGTTAAGTTGATGTTGTAAGAATTCTGCAAACGAATGCAGACTATGAGAACCAAGGGATTCTCCCACGGACATGTACCTGTGACAGCATTAGAGATGCGAGGAAGGGAAGAGGTTATATGCATTCTCGGAAGATTTTGAAGATAAATCAGTTTGAAGACATTGACCTCATGATGCGAAGACATTCACTTATATACTGAGAGTTGGTTCGGTTATGCGAATCCGTGAATAAGTACAAGTGAGGAATCTAACTAGTTGTGAAGCTTAAGTGAATATGCTAGGCGGTATGAGATGCATGTAATAGATCTAACATTGTATAGGCGAAACCAATTTTGGTAAGTAGGATGAATCTTTGAGGATCAAAAGATGGTAAAAATAGAGTTATATTTACCACTCGAAGAACTGCTAGACGGGAGAAAAGGAGGCCGAGCAGTTCAATCCACCGTGCCCTAACTTGGCGACGGAGGACACCTCTGGCGGGCGAGAGGGCGATGTTCGCGGCGTGAGTGAGGACGGCGTCGGAGAAGTCGCGGCAGCTAAGCGCTTCGTCACCGGCGTCGTCGAGAGCTAGTGGTGGCGCTAGGGTTTTGAGGAGGTGGAGAGGTGGAAGAAGGTTTTCTTTACCACAGGGGACATGTATTTATAAGGAGGTGTGCGGCACAGCGCATTTCGCAGTGCCTGGCGGTTCACATCGAGGGGCACGTGGCAAGCATGCAACATACTCTGAGTTGTCCCACGTTCCCACGCCCGCCAGGTTTGTCGGATGGTCGTTCCGGCTTCTCCGGATTTCAACAATAAGGATGAATCATTTAAAACAGACTTAAAGTTTGTCTCTGTGTCTTCTGCTGATAAGGACGCAGAGAAGACATTCGACAGTTTCAATAGAATGCATATGATTTGGACAGATAGAGTTTGAGATAGAAAGCATAGAGAGATTAGGGTCCGATCACATTCACTTAGTTCAAAATATTCAACTAGGAAGACATAGCTATAAGTGAATGCTGTAGAGGACAGAACAATATATATCAGAAAGCAACCAAATCAACATAGTGAAGAAAATCATGAAGATAGGTTGAAGTTGAAGACAAATCAAATGCGAAGATATTGCAGAAATAACGCCATGAGCGAAACACTTCAAACAGAGAAATTTGGTGGTGGCGTTACCCACCGTATAGGAAGTATTAGACCCAGACACGTCGCACAATTATCGTGGCGCTCCGAAGTCAAATTCCACGTTAATGTATTCACACTCAGAATGTAAGTCTTCATTGATTGAAGATATACTTTACTTCGTGTGTTGCACATCTAAGTCATCAACATGCATAAGTGTTAGGATGTGTGCTTGATCACAGGACATTTGAGGATTCCAAGATATTTAGCTCACACGTAACTTGCAAAACCTTTTCTCATCCAAGGGCTTTGTGAAGATATCGCCAATTGCTCTTCAAAGTTGGCGTGAATGATGTCAATATCTTTCTTCATGACATGATCCCTAAGAAAATGATGATGAATTTCAATGTGCTTTGTCTTGAGTCTGGACTGGATTGTTGGCAATCTTGATGGCACTTTCGTTGTCATGAGAAGAGAGGTACTTGTTTCAGATTGATGCCATAGTCCTTGAGAGTTTGCTTCATCCATAGAAGCTGAGCACAGCAAGATCCAGCAGCAATGTATTCAGATTCAGCAATTGAGAGTGATACACAGTTATGCTTCTTTGAAGACCAACAGACAAGTGATCGTCCCAGAAAGTGACATGTGCCTGATGTAGACTTGCGATCCACCTTGTCACCAGCATAATCAGCATCCGAAAATCCAACCAAATCAAATTTTTAGCCCTTTGGATACCATAATCCGAGTGTTGGGGTGTGAGCTAAATATCGAAGAATTCGCTTCACAACTAAGTGATGCGATTCCTTTGGTGCTGCTTGGAATCGAGCACACATGCAAACACTAAGCATAATATCTGGCCTAGATGCACATAGGTAAAGTAAGGAACCAATCATGGAGCGGTATACCTTTTGATCGAACTCTTTACCATTGTCGTCGGGACCCAGATGGTGTTTGGCTGGCATTGGCGTCGTGTAACCTTTGCAATCTTGCATTCCAAACTTCTTCAGACAATCTTGGAGGTATTTTTCTTGAGATATAAAGATGCCATTCCTTTCTTGATTTAATTTGAAGACCAAGGAAGAACTTGAGCTCTCCCATCATGGACATCGATATTGTTCTTGCATCATGTATCCAAATTCATCACTATACTTCTGGTTGGTGCAGCCGAAGATAATGTCATCCACATATATTTGGCATACAAACAGTTCACCATCATATGTCTTTGTGAAGAGTGTGGGATCAAGGGATCCAGGTTTGAAGCCTTTGCACGTCAGGAAGTCTTTGATCGTATCATACCAGGCGCGAGGAGCTTGTTTGAGGCCATACAGTGCTTTATTTAGCTTGTACAACATAACAGGATGTTTTGGATCTTCAAAGCCACGTGGTTGAGCGACATATACTTCTTCAATCTTGCCGTTGAGAAATGCACTTTTCACATCCATTTGATATAGCAAGATGTTGTGGTGGTTGGCATAGGCTAGTAGTATGCGAATAGCTTCAAGCCTAGCTACAGGAGCAAATGTTTCATCGAAGTCAATTCCTTCAACTTGAGTATATCCTTGAGCCACAAGACGTGCTTTGTTTCTGACGACTTGACCATGCTCATCTTGCTTGTTTCGATATATCCATTTGGTGCCAATAATGTTATGCTTGCGAGGGTCAGGACGCTTGACAAGATCCCAAACATTGTTCAGCTTGAACTGTTGAAGTTCTTCTTGCATAGCTTGTATCCATTCTGGTTCCATAAAGGCTTCAACAACTTTCTTGGGTTCTGATATTGACACAAAAGAAAAGTGCCCACAGAAATTTGCTAGCTGTGTTGCTCTTGAGCGAGTAAGCGGACCAGGTGCATTGATGCTATCGATTATCTTCTCAATCTGTACTTCATTTGCAACTCGAGGATGAACTGGACGAAGACTTTGCTCTTGCTGATCATTGTCATCATTGGGAGGATTGTCTTCAGGCTGAGCATTGTCTTCAGGTTGGTTAGGTGCGAAATGATAAGTTCCTCTTCAGTGTGCTTGAAGGCATGATTTCACGGTTCCCATTAGCTTGATAGATTCGCATTGGGCGGAGCTTAAATGCAGTGTCTTGGCAGCAGCTCTCTTTGTGAACCATTGGTTTCATCAAATCGCACGTCCACAGTTTGACGATTTTGTAGTGATAGAGGTTGAAGACTACTGTAGGAGTGCGAGTCCTTTCCGTATCGAGCATGAAGCCTTCGTGAGCTTTGGGTTCAAATTTTGACTTGTGATGGGGATCCTTGATCCAAGACTTAGCCCCAAATACTCAAAGTAGGCGACATTTGGCTTCTTGCCAAGAAGGAGCTCATAGGATGTTTTGTTCGAAGCTTATGGATATAAACACGGTTGATGGCGTGACATGTCAGTATCAATAGCTTCGTGCCGAACTTTCTTGGTGTCTTGTACTCGTCGAGCATTGTTCGAGCCATCTCAATGAGGGTTCTGTTCTTGCGCTCCACGATGCCATTTTGCTGAGGTGTGTATGGGCAGAGAACTCAAGAGTGATTCCCATGGTATCCAGATAAAGATCAAGTCCAGTGTTTTTGAATTGAAGCGTTGTCACTTCGATATGCTTGATCTTGACGCCATAATTGTTCATTGCTCGATTGGCGAAGCGTCTGAAGACATCTTACACTTCAGTCTTGTAGATAATTATGTGCACCCATGTGTATCTTGAGTAGTCATCAACAATGCCGAAGCCATAGAGACAAGCAGTTGTTGTGAGGGTAGAGTAGTGAGTAGGGCCAAACAAATCCATGTGTAACAGCTCGAAGGGTTGAGATGTCGTCATGATTGTCTTGAGGGTGCTTTGCCTAGTCATCTTTCCAGCTTCGCAGCACCACACAAATGATCCTTCTTGAACTTGACACCTTGATGCCTATGCCATGCTTCTTCTTGGCGAGTGTGTGTAAGTTCCTCATGCCAAGATGCCCCACCTCCGATGCTAGAGCCAAGATTCAAGCTTTTGCAAGAAGACATACGGCAAGATGTGGACCTGCTGAGAAATCTACCATGTATAGATCATCTTTCCTATACCCTTCAAAGACTAGAGACTTGTCAGATTCCATTAGTACAAGGCAACGATATTTTCCGAATATCACAATCATGTTCAAGTCACAAAGCATTGAGACAGACATCAAGTTGAAACCAAGGGATTCAACAAGCTGCACTTTATCCATGTGTTGATCCTTTGAGATTGCAACTCTACCTAGACCCAACACCTTGCTTTTACCAGTGTCAGCAAATGTGATGTGACTCTTGTCTGATGGACGTAAGGTTGAGTCCATGAGAAGACTTCGATCACCAGTCATATGATTAGTGCATCCGCTGTCCATAATCCATTCTGAAGCATGAGGTGTCATACCCTACAGTACAGTTAGGGGGATAGGCTTCACCAAGAGCATTGTGAAGCATGAACATTTGACGGGCAAGTGGATTATTGAAGCTTAGATGAAGATTAGGACTGATAGGATGAATGGCAAACAATTCAAGAACAAAATACATAGTGAGACCATTTGGGCATTTGATCTTGTGCCCTACAAGATGTTTTAGGTCCCCAACAATATCATCAGACGCCTTTGATTTTCGGCTGGAGACCCTTTCCTGCAAAAGAAAGTTAATTCTTCTTAACCACCCACATCTTCATGGGTGGCTTAGAAGCAATGAGTCTAAGTGCAGCATCTGAGAACTTCGGCTTTGGAGCCCTAGCAAATAGCCTTGCAGGAGATGAATGATACTCATATGAATAAGCAGAAAAGTTCTTAGTTCTATGGACATAGCGGTTTGAAGACACACGCTCATATTCATAAATTTGAGTACGGTTTCCTGCAAAACATTGGCGTTAGGGTGACTCGGTGAGTCCTCATGCATATGAAGCCTTTGGACCATATGACGCCTTAGGTGCAGGGTTTATCTTCTTCCCAGGTGGTGTCATGATGACATTCACTGGAAGATTCTCAAGACAGCTTTTGGGAACCCAGATCTTCTTCATAGGTGGTCCATTCCTGCAGTTAGTACCAATATACCTAGCAAACACTTCACCATTCTGATTCTTGAACAGCTTATAGTTTTCATCAAAGGATTCATCAATGATAATAGGGTTAGCACAGGTAAAACCAGATAAGGTGGATGGATCCATGAAGGTCCCTTTGCAAAGAACCCATGTGGTTTTGGGATCTGCTCGGGCTTCCAAAGGGAACCATCAACATTCATTTTCCTCTCGAACCCAACACCCTCTTTCCTAGGGTTTCGGTTCAGAATCTGCTTTTTGAGGACATCGCATAAGTGTCGATGCCCTTTCGACTTTTATACATCCTGTTTCAAGCAATGTCTTCAACCTAGCATTTTCATCAGCAATAGCAGTGGTATCCTCCGCAGAGGGGTTAGTTACCACATTAGTAGTTGAAGACAATGCGGCAGTAGCGGCAGTTGAACATTCAGCAACAGAGGTAGCGATATCACGCTCAAGACATTTTAGACATGGTGGTTCAAATCCATCCTGAGCGGAACTGATCTGTTGAGCGCGAAGTGAATCATTCTCTTTTTGAAGATCTTCATGAGCCGCTCTCAATTTCTCAAGCTCTTGCTTCCTTTGAAGATAATCATAGGAGAGCTATTCCTGAGTAGTTGAGAGCGTTTCATGACGACTTTCAAGTTCTTGGTACTTAGCATGAAGATTTTTAATGTATTCAACTAAGGACTGTGAACGTGTCATTTCCGCGTCCAATAGGTCATCGCTTTTGTCTAACAGTTTTTGAGTATGTTCCATAGCTCTTTGTTGTTTGGTTGCAATTTTAGCAAGTGTTTTGTAGCTGGGTTTGGATTCACAATCAGAGTCATCTTCACTTGATGTTTGAAAGTAAGCATCACGTGATTTTACCTTGGCACCACGTGCCATGAAGCAGTAGGTGGGAGCAGGGTCGTCCTTGTCATCGACCTTGATGTTGGTGTGGAAGTCATTGTCTTGATGTTGAAGATGGACTTGGCAACATAGGCTGTGGCTAAAGCCAGACTTGCAACGCCAGGGTCGGACTCCTCTTCAGACTCCACCAACACCTCCTCAGAAGCAGACTCCTCCTCTGAATCCATTTCCTTGCCAACAAAAGCACGAGCCTTGCCAGATGAGCTCTTCTTATGAGATGAAGACTTAGATGAGGACTTAGAAGAAGACTTTGAAGATTTCTTCTTCTTCTTCTTGTCATCAGAATCATATTCCTTGCTCTTCTTCTTCTTCTTCTCATTGTCCCACTGTGGACACTCAGAGATGTAGTGTCTAGTTTTCTTGCACTTGTGACATGTTCTCTTCTTGTTGTCATGAGTGGAAGCTTCATCATTTCTTGAGTTGGATCGTGAAGACTTTCTGAAGCCTTTCTTCCTAGTGAACTTCTCGAACTTCTTCACAAGCATAGCAAGTTCCTTTACAATGTCTTGGGATCATCGAATCGCAATGATTCTTCTTGGATGAGGAAACAACTTTTGCCTTCAAAGCGAGTTCGCCATAGTTGGGACCATAGATATGTCTTTTGTCGAAAGTCGGAACTCATGTGTTTGAGCCTCTCAAGTATATCACACGGATCGAGTGTCTTGAAGTCGTATGTTCTTGTATCATGAGGGCAAGGGTGTCAAAAGAGATGTCAAGTGATCTCAGTAGTGTCTTGACGATTTCGTGCTTGGTGATCTCAGTGGCGCCGAGAGCATGGAGCTCATTTGTGATGTCAGTGAGGCGATCAAACGTGAGCTGGACATTTTCATTGTCGTTTCTCTTGAAACGGTTGAAGAGGTTACGAAGAACACCGATCCTTTGATCTCTCGGGTTGAGACGCTTCGTTGACCTTGGATAGCCAGTCCCGCACTAGCTTCGACGTTTCGAGCACTCACACGGCCATCTGTCCTTTGGTTAGATGACCACAGATGATGTTCTTTGCGGAGAGTCGAGCTTGAATGAACTTCTTGACATCGGCGGGGTGACACCTTCACCAGTTTTGGGAACGCCGTTCTTGACGACATACCAGAGGTCGACATCAATGGCTTCAAGATGCATGCACATCTAATTCTTCCAGTAGGGATAGTCAATTCCATCGAACACGGGGCAAGAAGCGGAGACTTTGATTATCCCTGCAGTCGACATAGCTAAAACTCCAGGTGGTTAAACCAAATCACACAGAACAAGGGAGTACCTTGCTCTGATACCAATTGAAAGTGCTAGTTATCGACTAGAGGGGGGGTGAATAGACGATTTTTAAGAAATTCTTCAAAATACGGATGTTTCGAAGACAAACAATAGAAATGACCTAATTGATATGCAGCGGAAGATAAACTACAACAAGCAAACCATAGTCAAGTATGCAATAACGTGAAAGTACAAGACTAATAGCAGATTGGTAGTAGGATCAAGATGGAAGATAGTGAGAAGCCAATCAACAAAAGTAGTCAAGCAATGAAGTCAAACAGGTATGACAAGTAAGCAATGACTTCACGAAGACAAACTCTAAGTAAGGAGAGGAGAAGATAGAACCACCACTTGTTGAAGACACAGATTTGTTGGACCAGTTCGATTCTTGTGTGACAACTGTGACATCTGGTTAGGGAGGCTGAGATTCAACTCGAAGACCGCGTCTTCACCTTATTCCCTTGAGCTAAGGACACACAGTCCTCGCCCAATCACTCTGGTAAGTCTTCAAGGTAGACTTCCGAACCTTCATAGATCTGCGTTCACCGCAATCCACAATGACTCTTGGATGCTCGAACGTGGCGCCTAACCGGCCGGAGGATTCACAGTCCTCAAGTGTAATAAGTCTTCAAGTCACACGCATGTAAAGACTTCATGATGCCTAACACTCTTTGGCTCGGGTGTTTGGGCTTTGTCCTCGCAAGGATTTCTCTCTCACAAAGGCTTGAGGTGGGTTGCTCTCAAACGACAAAAGCCGTGCACTAACTCTGAGCAGCCACCAATTTATGGTGTAGGGGTGGGCTATTTATAGCCACTAGGCAACCCGACCTGATATGTCCGAAATTACCCAGGTCACTAAGGAACCGACACGTGTTCCAACGGTCAGATTTCAAACACACACGACAACTTTACTTGGGCTACAAGCAAAGCTGACTCATCCAGCTCTGGATAAGTTTTGCTCTCATTGTCTTCGCTCGAAGACATAGGATTCGGGTTGAGCATCACTTCAGTCATTCTGACTTTGATCACTTGGACCCCACTTAACAGTACTCAACCAAGAAGAAAAGGAAACAACGAAACGACACAATCTTGGCCCATAGTCTTCACTCACCGTCTTCTCATGTCATAGTCTTCAATGTGAATATCTTCACATACCACCATTGTTGTCAATGTCTTCATACATTTTTAGGGGTCATCTCCGGTAGGTAAACCGAATCAATGGGGGACACTACCTGCGTTATCCTGCAATTCTCACAGACGCATTAGTCCCTCAACCACATTTGTCGTCAATATTCCAAAACCAACTAGGGGTGGCACTAGATGCACTTACATCAACAAAAAAGGTTTCGGACAAATTGTCGGTCTCGGCGACTCGGATGAAACTCTTTTGCACTTGGCTTCTTGCGGCGTAGCGGAAAGTGATCCGGCCATGCCGGATCTCCCGGTGACGGGGTATACAGAGGCAACCCTAATTTCTCTTCTTTGACTTGGATCTCCAGGATCGTAACATCTGAACCGATAAATTCGAACTTTATGCAGACCTTCTGAACAGAGTCTTTCTTTATCTAGAAAATTATGAACTTCTCGATCCCTGAAAGAGATCCCTCCAAGAACTCAACACCACCGTGCGCGAGCCCCACGGTGAGCGCCAACTGTCGTGGAATTGTCACGGCAGATGTCCTTAGTGCCAGGACTTAGTCGCGAGGCCAACGCATCTATGCGGTAGCTTGAAGGGGTTGATCGGAATCGAGAGACACAACACGCAAGACAAGGATTTAGACAGCTTCGGGCCCCGGGAAACATCATCCGGTAATAACCCTACATGCTGTTTGTGGCTAGGTCTCATTATGATCATGAGAGAGTCGCCGGTAAGCCGGCTCTTTGTGTCTAGCCCTAGAGATTGTTCTTGTTGCCTGTCCTTTTAGAGCCCTGCCCTCTTTATATAAGTTAGAGGCGGGTTACATGTGGAGTCCTAGTAGGACTAGGACTAGCCTATCTTCTACTACAAGCGGATACAAGTCCGGGTATTGATTCCTTGTAAGGGAAATATTCCTTACACCTTTCTTCTTAAGTCGGCCCACCATCACATGAACCGGCCTACTGGGCCTTGGGCCTTGTTGTCCGTTTGACCCGCCCGCCGGGTCTCCAGTGAGTCACAATGTCCAGGCTGGTTATATGTAAACCGCCATGTCCAGGCAGATCGCCAGTGAGTCGCCTAGCTCCAGCCGGGTCTTCTGGTGAATCGCCAAGTCCGGCCGGGTCATAACTTCGGCCGGGTCATACCGCGGGGTATATCCCCGACAGGGACCGAGACCGGCATTGTGAACATATTGCTCAAATTCCTCCTTAATGCCCACACGCATCATATAGTCATCGCAAGGCCATAAGCATGTTTTGGTGGCGGCATCTCGTGTGGAACTTTCACTTGGTTCAACATAAGACCGGCGAGCGGAGCTGTCACTAGAAGATGCCCCTAAGGATCTCCTCCTCGAAGAACTCCTTCCAAAAAGGTTCATCATATTCACGTAAATTTTTTTGAAAATTTTCGAGTGACAAAAATTTATCAACAAAACTTTATGAAATTGGTAGCAACTACTCATAGGGATACATAGAAGCCATAGCAAGCATTCAAACTACTTAGAACTCTAAGAATTCAACATGCAAGCTCATCTATAGCAGCACCAAGAGTAGCTAATTATTCAAAATATAAACCACTAAAAAAACTAATTGGACAAACGGTGGAGTCACATAACAAGCAACAATCCCCCAAAACAGTTTTGGAAACGGAGCTTCGAGCAAAGAGATCGAAATCCGTGGGTTTGAGAGCAAGAACATGGGAGAGAGAGCAAAGGTGAATTTTTTCTGGCACTAAGTGATGATGTGGTGTGAAGGGATAAGTGAGGGGGCCCACGTGAGGACAACAACCCACCAGGGCGCGCCTGGGGGTCCTGGCGCGCCCAGGTGGGTTGTGCCCACCTGGTGCACCTCCCTCTGAAATTACTTGCACCAGAAATTCTTAAATATTCAGAAAAAATCGTATTAAATTTTCAGAGCATTCTGAGAATCTTTTTCTTTGTGGGTCATTTTTTATTGCACGGGAAATTCAGAAAACAGACAAAACATGGCATTTTATTTTATTTAACTAATAAAAACAGAAAACAAAAGGTAGGGACAGAAGGTAGTGCTTACTAAATTCATCAACTTCATACCTCTGAATAATGATTCATTAATAAGGTTGATCAGGTCTTATTAACAACCACTTTCGGTTAGCATGAAACCGAAGAACATCCATAATTCACTAAGTTACCTCAACGGGGATATGAATGTCCCCAACAATAAGCAGTTCATATTTCTTTTTGACAGTAGGTAGAGGTATTTGAAAACTTCCAATAGTGATTGTCGGAGATTTTTCAGTAACATTAATACCATTCACTTGGAATTGTTTCTTTGGAAAGTGCACCATATGCTCATTACCATTGATATGAAAAGTGATCTTGCTTTTATTGCAATCAATAACAGCCCCTGCAGTATTCAAGAAGGGTCTACCAAGGATAATCGACATGTTGTCGTCCTCGGGCATCTCAAGTATAACAAATTCAGTCAAAATAGTAACATTAGCAACAACAACGGGCACATCCTCACAGATACCGATAGGTATATCAGTTGATTTGTCATCCATTTGCAAAGATATCTCAGTAGGTGTGAGTTTATTCAAATCAAGTATTTTATATAAATAGAAAGGCATAACACTAACACCAGCTCTTAAATCACACAAAGCAGTTTTCACATAATTCTTTTTAATGGAGCAAGGTATAGTTGGTATTCCCGGATCTCCAAGTTTTTTAAGTACTCCATCCTTAAAAGTACAATTAGCAAGCATAGTGCAGATCTTAGCTTCCAGTATTTTTCTCTTATTAGTGATGATGTCTTTCATATACTTTGCATAAGGAAGCATTTTCAAGATATCAGTCAAGCGAGGACGCAAAAAGACCGGCCTCAGCAATTCAGCAAAGCATTCAAATTCTTCTTCATCTTTCTTTTTAGTTGACTTAGGTGGAAAGGGCATTGGTTTTTGAACCCACGATTCTCTTTCTTTACCGTGTTTTCTAGCAATGAAGTCTCTTTTGTCATCCCTTTTATTCTTAGGTTTTGGGTTATCAAGATCAACAGGTAGTTCTATCTCAACATCATTGTCTGGTTCTTTATTATTTTTGAGTGTCTTCATGAACCTCATCATTATCTTTTTCATTATCAGAAAGTGAGTGTTCATTACCAAACTGAGTTTTAGCATCAGAGATAGAAGTTTCATTATCATTATCAGGAGGGTTTTCTATTTTAGGTTCACTAGAAGCATGCAAAGTCCTATCATTTTTCTTCTTCTTTTTCTTTCTAGAAGGACTACATGCATCAGTGTTAACTCTTTGTGAATCTTATTCAATTCTTTTTGGGTTTCACTCAGGATAAAGTGGTTCCTGAGTCATTTTACCTCCTCTAGTTGCAACTAACAGCAAAGTCATGTATATTATTATTCATTTCATCAAGCAATTCTCTTTGAGATTTAGCAACTTGTTCTAACTGAGTTTGAACCATAGAAGCATGCTTTCCAACACCTCTAGCATCATTTGAGATTATAAATAACAATTCACTCAAGCAAGCAATCATATCAGAATTGTATTTCAATTGTTTCATAACATTTGCATTGAAGTGATCTTGTTTTCTAATGTAGTTTTCAAACTCATAAAGACATTGGCTAGGGTACATATTGTGAGTATTGTCATTATCATTGAATTTCATTAAAGAATTTACCTCTACCACCTTAGGCAGTGGTGGTATATTAATCTCATGTATTTCTTCAATAGGAGGTAAATTTTTGACATCATCGCTTTAATACCTTTTTCCTTCATAGATTTCTTTGCCTCTTGCATATCTTGAGATGAGATATAATATACCCCTCTTCTTCAGAGTGGGTTTGACCTGTGGTTCTGGAAGAATCCAATCATCATAATTTTTTAATATATTATTCAATAATTCTTCAGCTTGTCCAACAGTTCGTTCCCTGAAAACACAACCATCACAACAATCTAGGAAGTCCCTAGAAGCATCGGTTAGTCCATTATAGAAGATATCAAGTATTTCATTTTTCTTAAGAGGATGATCAGGCAAAGCATTAAGTAACCGACAAAGCCTCCCCCAAGCTTGTGGGAGACTCTCTTCTTTAGTTTGCACAAAGTTAAATATTTCCTGTAAAGCAGCTTGTTTCTTATGAGCTGGAAAGTATTTTTCAGAGAAGTAATAAATCATATCCTGGGGACTACGCACATAACTAGGAGAAAGAGTATTGTACCAAGCTTTAGCATCACCCTTTAATGAGAAAGGAAATAATTTGAGAAATAGCGAGTCTTCTCATCATGAGTAAAAAGGGTGGCTATGTCATTTAACTTAGTAAGATGTGTCACAACAGTTTCAATTTCATAGCCATGGAAAGGATCAGATTCAACCAAAGTAATTAACTCTGGATCGACAGAGAATTCATAATCCTTATCATCAATAAAGATAGGTGAAGTAGCAAACTTAGGATCATATTTCATTCTAGCATTCAGAGATTTTTCTTTATACTTGCATAATAATTTCTCTAGATCATATCTATCCGTACAAGCAAGAATATTTATGGTTGTCTCCTCATTCATAACATAACCTTCCGGTACCTTAGGCAATTCATATCTAGGAAGGCTAGTTCTAGCAGGTGTTTCAGGAGTTTCAGTTTCAGGCTCATCATCAGATTTCAACAACATCATGTTGTATTACTCTAGCAATTTGTTCATCAAGAAAGTCACCAAGTGGCACATCATTATCATCAAGCAAATTAATCTAAACCAGCACTAATACAAGGATGAATGCAACCAAAAAGTTCACTATACAAATACTCGATGCAAAAATTGCTACAGGCTAAAACAGGTAGGTGCACAGGATGAACTAATCTAATTTCTTTTTGTTTTTTTGGATTGTACGAGTGAGAAACAATCTGATTTAATAAAACTATAAATCTCTCACCAATGAACCTGAAAACTGATACCACTAGATGTGAACTGTGGCCCGATCTTTCGATGAGAGAGAGAGATAACTACGATTTTGGGTGGGACTTGACCCTCACGATCCGGCTACCAACCGTACAGGGAGAACCGTACACGACTGATATCCATAGCAACCGCTGAACCAACTCCACGGCGTTATCGACCGAGCCAACGGTGCGATCGACCTATCCACAAAGGATTTTTCCTGCAGGCAAATCGAAGAACATGCAAGAAAATAATAGCCAAGCAATCTGAAATTGTGAATATGCTAGATGAATTAAATCTCACAAGATGGGGTTTTGAGATGGGCTGGTGTGTGTACGTGGCTCTAGTCCATTAAGCCCAGTCCTCTTTCTCTTGTCTTGTATTTGAAACATTGAGTACTAGCATGCAACATGTATGCCTCGGTTGATTCTGTACATGCATCTAAATCCTTGTAATCTACTCTTGTCCTCTCTCCAACACCTTTGTTCCTGTGTACAAGCAGATCACAACATGAAGGCACTATCAACTTCTTATTAGTTAAATCACATGCACCGAGGAACAAAGTTACCTGGTCTTTTATTTGCCATGAAATATTTGCAGACGTTTTTATAATAGCTATGTCCTCATCATCCTCCCTTTTGTAACACCCTGGATGTAAACTTCCCCTTTTGGGCAATATATCAATTTGGCCTCATCCAATTCTTGTGGGTTCTTGTCATGCTTGGCCTCTTTGGTTTTGTTATGTTGGGTTTTCTTTTCTTTGTTTGCTCCTTTTTGCCATATTGCATTTGTGCCTCTTGTCATTTTGCTTTCCCTTCTTATCATGTGATTGTGGTGTTCCCTTACATGTCATATGGTTGTGGTTTTTCCCCTTGCATGTCATGTGGTTACATATGCCATCCTCACTTGCATTACCATCCCCTCCTTCCCTCTACTTCTTTCTTTTTCAAGTGCCATATATTCCCTCTCTCAATTAATGTTCATCTTCTCCCTAAAAATCTTGCTCTTTGCACTAAACCTCTCTGCCAAATATTTCCTCATTTAAAGTTGTTATGGTCAGGTTCAAAAATGGCACAAGTTTGAAATATTTCCAAACTTGCATTATTTTTCTACCTTTAAAAATGTCCATTTCAATTTATTTAAATAGAGGAGAATTCCAGGAGTGTGGGGATATTTTCCTTTCACTCTAAATCTTTTCTTTTCTCCCTGTACTTCTTTTCCCTTCCCTTTTATTTTAAAAAAAGGAAAACAGAGGAGAGAGCAGCAGCAGCAGTGGTAGCCAGCTAACCTCCCCACAGGCCCCGGCCTCCCAGCAGGCCCAGCTTCCCTCACCCAGAGCCCGGGGAGCAGGCGCGCCAGCCCGCCCGCTCCTTCCTCCTGCCTCCGTCACCCACGCCTGCCTACCCCGCTAGCCCCTTCCACGTGGCAGCTTGGCCCCTTTGGCAGCGACCGACCCGCTTTCTCACCCACCTTTCCCCTCCTCTCGCCACGCCATGGGGACCCCGAGCCGGAGAGCACGAGCTCGGCCGCGCCCTAGCCCCTTCTTATTCCCCCTTCACAAATCGAACCCTAGGGTTCCCTCTCCCTCTCGCCGCCGCGGTAGGAAAACCCCCCAAGATCGCCGCCCCGCTCGGACCCGAGCGCATCTGAGGGCGTGGCCTCGTCGCCGGCGCGCTCTCCGGCCACCACGACCCGGCGGCCCGTGTCCTTCTTCTTCCTCGTCGTCGTCTACGACCACGACGTCGTCTACGGGGGCCCGGAGCGCCAAGTCCGACGACGCCTCGTTCCTGTTTTCCTCTCGGTCAGAGTTCCCGGCGATCTTCAGAGCTCGATCTCGCCGCCGTCCGCCCGTCTCCGTCGCCGATCCTTTGTCCTAGGGTAAGGAGGTATACTCCCTTCCTCCTGCTCCTTCTCGTCGTCGTTGGTTCTCCGTGAGATTAGGTCCGCCCGTGGTCTTATCGCGCCCGCGTGCTCGGCGTGCTCGTAGTAGTTTAGGTTCGAGTTGTTTTGGCGCGTGTATGCTGCTAGCCACGCTTTCGGGCTTGCCCGCAAGACCCGTGATGCCCCTCATGCGTGCCTGCGTGGCTAAGGGCGCAGAGCCTCGTGGCCGCCGCTTCGCCGGCGGCGTTATCGGTTGTTGTCTCTGTTCTTAGATCAGCCTGGCAGTGTTGGTCAAGTGGCCAGCTTCAGTATCTTACCGAACCCCTTCCCTAGCCGAGTTGGTTGACCTCTGCTCACACCGCGGCGACTGGTTCGAACCCCAGCGCGCCACTCCCCTTTTTATTTTTGTTTTCGCTGTCCTTCGTGCGCCTCCTCTGCAGTCGATAGATAAGCCCCGAGGCTTTTCCTTTGTCGATCGCCGCGCCCCAGCCAGTGGTAACAGGGAGGGTTTCCACCGGGAGACCGGGTTCAATCCCCACAGGGCTCTTTTCTTCCCCTTTTAACCTCATTAACCTCTGCCTCTATGACAAGGGTCACCCTGTCGACCTCTCAAAGACCCTCCTCCAGGCTTATTTTATTTTTCTTTCCATTTACAGCTTTGTATCATTTCTGTTTTAGGCAAGTCCAAATCTGGACCTTTCCAAATCTGAAATTGCCAATTCTGTCGCTTTCCTTTTTAGGCAGGTTTTGACTTATTGTTTTGTGATGTTTTCCTAATGCAACCCTAACATATTATATATGTTTTTGGGTAGAAAAATCCCACCAACTCAGTGGTGTCATTGGTTTTGCATTTGGGCAAGTTTGTGTTCATGTCTTTTGCATCATCATTAGGTGTTGTTTTATGATGGGCATATTTAATTGATTGTGCTATGAGGTAGTTTGCACATGCATGGTTTTGTTCATCATGTTGTTATCGTAGGTTTCTCACCATTCTTGTTTTGCCGTCATATCCAATCCGTGCGTCCGTTTCCGGTGATCTCTATATCGATTTCTACCGAAATCACCTCATCTTTCCGATGGCATGCTTGGTTAGCCAAGATGATGCCCGGTTTTCCATTTACCTTCCGGAGTGCTTTACGCTTTGCATATCACATCATTGCATTTCATGTCATGTTGCATCATGTTGATTGTGCATTGCACCGTGATTTATTGTGGTTCCTTGTTGTTGTTGCTTTGGGTAGAGCCGGGAGACGAGAACGCTTACGAGGAACCTGTTGAGAACGTTTTCGAGGATCAAGCTTTCGACAACTCGAGAACATTGCGAGCAAGATGATCATACCCTCGAAATCACTTCTATCTTTGCTATGCTAGTTGCTCGCTCTTTTGCTATGCCTATGTTTGCGATGCCTACCACTTGCTATATCATGCCACCCATATTGCCATGTCAGCTCTAACCATCCTTTCCTAGCAAACCGTTGATTGGCTATGTTACCGCTTCGCTCAGCCCTCTTATAGCGTTGTTAGTTGCGGTGAAGCTGAAATTTGTTCCTTGTTGGAACATGGAGATGTTGTTCCTCTTTGGAACATGTTTACTTGTTGGGGATATCACAATATATAAATATATCTGCTATGTTTAACACATCTATATACTTGGTAAAGGGTGGAAGGCTCGGCCTTATGCAGTGTTTTGTTCCACTCTTGCCACCCTAGTTTCCGTCATACCGTGTTAAGTTCCTTGATTTTGCGTTCCTTACGGTTGGGTGATTTATGGGACCCCTTGACAGTTCGCTTTGAATAAGACTTGTCCAAAAAGGCCCAACATTGGTTTTACCATTTGCCACCTAAGCCTTTTCCCCGGTTTTCGCGAGCCCGAGGGTCATCTTTATTTTAACCCCCCGACCAGTGCTCCTTCGAGTGCTGGCCCAAACGAGTAGATCATGGGGCCACCACGGGAAACTCGAGGCTTGGTTTTACTCAGTAGGATGTCTCATCCGGATGTGCCTCGAGAACGAGATATGTGCAGCTCCTATCGGGATTTGTCGGCAATCGGGCGGCTTTGCTGGTCTTGTTTTATTGCTGTCGAAATGTCTTGTAGTCCGGGATTCGAGATTGATCGGGTCTTCCGTAGAAGGAATAATCCTTCGTTGACCGTGAGAGCTTATAATGGGCTAAGTTGGGACACCCTGCAGGTAATATCTTTGAAAGCCGTGCCCATGCGTTATGAGGCGATGGGAATTTGTTAATGTCCGGTTGTAGAAAACCTAAAGTTGACCTCAAATAAAATACACCTCAATCGCGTGCGTTATCGTGATGGTCTCTTCTCGTGGAGTCCGGAAGTGAACACGGTGTTGGAGTTATGTCGGCGTAAGTAGTTCAGATCACTTCTTGATCAATACTAGTTTCACGACCGTGCCTTGCTTCTCTTCTCGCTCTCTTTTGCGATGTAGCCACCACATATGCTAGTCGCTGCTGCAGCTCAACTTTACTACCTTGTCCTCCCTAAAGCTTAAATAGTTTTGATCTCGCGGGTGTGAGATTGCTGAGTCCCGTGACTCACGATACTTCAACACGATTGCAGGTTCCGATGAGGCCGGTCAGATGATTCCACCGAGCTCAAGTGGGAGTTCGACGAGGAACGTGGTCGTTACTATGTGTCGTTTCCAGATGATCAAGAGTGGTGCCCGGTTGGGACGATTCGGGGATCTGTGTTAGCATGTGGGTATCTTCTTTATTTTGGTTCCGTAGTCGGACCTTGAGTGTACTCTGAATGATGTATGTTTAATTATGTACTGTGTGAAGTGGCGATTGTAAGCCAACTATGTATCTTTCCCTTAATTATTACATGGGTTGTGTGAAGATTACCTCACTTGCGACATTGCTTTCAATGCGGTTATGCCTCTAAGTCGTGCCTCGACACGTGGGAGATATAGCCGCATCGAGGGCGTTACAAGTTGGTAATCAGAGCCTTCCCCGACTTAGGAGCCCCCTACTAGATTGTTTGCTGACGTTGTTGAGTCTAGAATGGAAAAATGTTTTGAGTCTTAGGATTATATATATCGGAGAGTAGGATTCTTTTTACTCCTCAGTCCCCTCATCGCTCTGTGAGGTCTCCTGACGTAGAGTTTTGACTCTTCTCTTCTCAAATTTCACTAAAAAAATTTTAGGATCACGTGGGTATCTTGGAATCGTTCCGATGGTTTTGTGACGAGAACATTGTTCTTGGTGCCTCGACATTTAGGGGTTGTGGCGGTGTCCGGGGAGTTGAGCTCCAAGGTGTTGTCGTCACAATTTTATCGTTGCGATTCGGAATACCTGAGTTTTGCCGACATCGAAATCTCTTTTGTGCGCTTGTTGGTGAGATAACCCCGATAGCCCGATCTTTGTGGCGAGTCTTGGGAGTATTGCCATGACTTGTATAACGGATGTTTTTGAAGGTCGAGGTACACGATTTCCGAGGATTTCTTGGTTATGTGTTGACGGATGGATACAATTGGATCTAGGTATTGTTAGTTTGGGTGATATATTTTGTGTCCCTGTATCCCCAACACCAGATTGCATAACCGAAAGTTTTCGGGAGTTTATAGGTGGGAATTCTAGTAGCTTACAGGATATTCTTTCCGATGGATGTATGATTTGAGATTGGGGTTCAACGTCTAGTGGTCCGCCCATTCACGGTCGATTCTGATGGTCGCGAGACGTCTTAAAGAATCCTTGGCTATGCTGATTCGGGGACGTCTTGTTAGTCATTCGTGACGTCCGCTATACGTCGTGTCCGTGTGGGCCCCACCACGAACACTTTGAGCGAAATCTCTATCATGTGTTTGTTCCGGCTCATTTTAGCAGCCAACCTTTTTGTTTTCAGTTGTGATATTCGATTTGTTTCTAAGTCAGATGTTGTTTCCATATTCTTATCTAAGTGGCTTCTCACCTTAATGGATGTGTGATGTTTAACTTTGGAATTCATTCGTTCATTCTTGTTCGAATGTTTATTGTGAAGACTATATGTTGCAATTTCTATCCGTTGATTCTACTTATCATTTTGTCTATCAAAGGACTAACGGATGTCACCCTCTTCAGGATGGCTCCGCCAACACGTCTGAATCCGGACCGCAATGATGGGGATCAGTCGAACCCTCCACCTCCACCTCCACCTCCGCCTTCAGAGGCCTGGCAAGCTATCATGGCAGCCACCAATGCCAATGCTCAGATGATTTTGCAGCTCATGCAAGAACGTACTCAGGGGCAAGGCAATCAAGGCAATCAAGGTCAAGGCAACAATCAGCCACACTTTGCTACTCTCAGTCAGTTTCTCGCTAATCAGCCGAAGTCTTTCAGTTTCTGTGTTGAGGCAACAGACGCTGATGATTGGTTAGTGGATATCTGCAAGCACTTTGACTGTAGCAATATCAGACCTGAGGACTTTGTCAAGTTTGCATCGTTTCAACTCAAGGATCAAGCTGCTGAGTGGTTCCAGCAATACAAAGATTCCAGAGGAGGTCGTGTCATTACCTGGGATGAGTTCCGCCGTGATTTCGAGCTCATCACATTCAAGAGTGTTGTTGAGAGCAAGCGTGAGGAGTTCCGCAATCTCAAGCAAGGCACCTTGTCTGTCTATCAATACAATATCCAGTTCGAAGCTTCGCTTGTTTTGCTAAGCAAGATGTACCGATGAAAGGAGTATGATCTATCGGTTCGGAGGTGGTCCGAGAGAAGATCTGCAATTACCTCTTGTGCTGTTTGAGCCGATAAGTATGATGATTTCTACAACATGGCACTCAAGCAAGAAGCAGCACAGCTCAAATGCGAGGCTTCTAAGAAGAGAATCAGGGATGCAGTTCAGTCCTCCTCGTCCTCTCAAGTGGCAGCCAAGCAGCGAAGTTTTATCTGCCCCTCCTCCGTTCCGTCGGCCTTACCAAAGAAGAACTCAGGTGGCCGTGGATCTTCCCACCCACCCAACCCAAGCTATCGTAACAAGTCTAATTCTCAAGCTCCAAGGTCAAGTGCTCCTTACCACCGTCCGCTCTCGAGGTCACTTGCAACAAGTGTCGCAGAAGGGTCACTATGCTAACAAGTGCTTCAACCAGAGGCGTCTTCCGCCTCCTCCTCTGTGAAATCTTCCAAGAATGCAAAGGTCAAGCATAATCCAAAGTATGCCAAGGTCAATATGATGAATGCAGCTCAAGCGGAGAGTCTTCGATGTGATATTGGGTAATCTCTCGATTAATGACATTCTGCAAAAGTCTTATTTGATACTTTGGTGCATCGCATTCTTTCATGTCATATCCTTTTGCATCAAGCACAATGTTGACACAGAGATTCTCTCCAAAGTTATGCAAGTTGTTTCCCGGAGACTTATGAATTCTAGTTTGGTTGCTCCTAATGTTTCTATCAAGATGGGTGATTATAGATTTCTTTCTAAACCAAAGGTTCTTGGTGACTCGGATATTGATCTTATTCTCGGAATGGATGGCTTTCTCAAAGACAAAGCTCAGATTGATTGTGCTGCCAGGAAATTCAATTGACTCATTCTTCTAATGATGTGATCATCTATGCCTCTCGCGATGAAACCATTGGTTGTTTTCTCTCAATGAGAAGGCGAATTGAACGCCATCTCTCGATTCCAAATGTTTGTGAGTACCAAGATGTCTTTCCGAAGAGCTTCGGGTATGCCTCCTCATCGGCCGCTTGAGTTCGTTATAGATCTTGAGCCCGCATCGAACCCGCTTATAAGCGTCCATACAAGCTTGGACCTGATGAGCTGAGGGAATTGAAGAAGCAGCTCGATGAACAAGAGCGTCTGGGTTTGATCGGACCGAGTTCATCTCCTTGGGGTTGTGGTGTTCTTTTGTCCGAAGAAGGATGGCTCGGACCGACTTTGTGTCGATTACCGTCCATTGAATAAGAAGACAATCAAGAACAAGTATCCACTTCCCAACATCAATGAGCTTTTCGAGCAACTCAAAGGTGCTACTGTTGTTCTCTAAGCTTGACCTTCGTATGGGGTATCATCAGATTCGATTCGTGAACAAGATATTCCCAAGACAGCATTCGAACAAGCTTTGGTTCTTATGAATATATTGTCATGTCCTTCGCCTCGTCAATGCTCCTCCAACTTTCTCTCGGATGATGAACTTCATATTCAATCCTTACACCAATGAATTCGTCTTGGTCTATCTTGATGATATTTTGGTCTTCTCCAAGAATAAGAAGGATCATGCCAAACATTTGCGATTGGTGCTAGACAAGCTCGAGAGTACCAATTCTATGCTAAGTTCTCCAAATGTGAATTCGGGCTTGATGAAGTGCTTTATCTTGGTCATATCATCTCTGCCAAGGGCATCGCTGTTGATCCCGAGAAGGTGTCCGCAATTGTGAATTGGGAACCTCCTCGAATGTCAAGCAGCTCATGACTTTCTTGGTCTTGCAAGCTATTGCGAAGGTTCGTTGAGAACTTCTCCAAGATTGCAAAGCCTCTTTCCAACCTCCTCCGAAGCGGTGAAGTATGTCCGGTCTCCCGAGTGTGACGTTGCTTTCAAGACTCTCAAAGAGAAAGTCGTCACAGCTCCTGTTCTGACTCCTCCTGATGAATCCAAGCCTTATGAAGTGTTCTGTGATGCTTCTCTTCAAGGTCTCGGTGCTGTGTTAATGCAAGAGAAGAGAGTTGTGGCTTATACCTCTCGGCAGTTGAAGCCCAACGAGAAGAACTACCCCACTCACGATCTTGAGTTGGCGGCAGTTGTCCATGCTTTGATTACGTGGAGACATCTCTTGTTGGGAAGGAAAGTGGACATTTTCACCGATCACAAGAGTCTCAAGTACATCTTCACTCAGCCCAACCTCAACCTCAGTGCACTCGATGGGTCGAAATGATTCAAGAGTACAACCCAAGTATTGAGTATACTCCGGCAAAGCCAATGTCATTGCAGATGCTTTGAGCAGGAAAGCTTCTCGCAATGCCTAATCCTCAAGCCCTTTCACCGGATCTCTGTGAATCGTTCCGCAAGCTGAATCTTCAAGTTGTTCCTCAAGGCTTTCTTGCCAACCTCATAGTCTCTCCTACTTTGGAAGATCAGATTCGTGAGGCTCAACTTCTGGATGCCATGGTGAAGAAAGTGAAACGTGGTATCGACAAGGGCATTTCCAAGTACAAGTGCTTCCATGTTGATGACAAAGACACTCTGTTCTTTGAGAACCGGATTGTGGTTCCTAAGGGTGTTCTACGAAAAGTCATTATGAACGGGGCTCACAATTCGCTTCTATCCATTCATCCTGGAAGTACGAAGATGTACCATGACCTCAAGCAGTCATATTGGTGGACTCGAATGAAGCGAGAAATTGCTCAATTCGTGAATGAGTGTGATGTCTGCAGAAGAGTGAAAGCAGAACACCAAAGACCAGCTGGACTCCTTCAACCTCTTGCTATTCCTGAATGGAAGTTTGATCATATTGAAATGGACTTCGTGACTGGCTTTCCAAAGTCCAAGCGTGGAAATGATGCTATCTTCGTTGTCATTGACAAGCTGACTAAAGTGGCTCATTTTCTTCCTATCAAAGAATCCATCACTGCAGCTCGGTTGGCGAGCTATACACCTCGAGATTGTCTCCTTGCACGGCATTCCACAAGTGATCTCTTCGACCGTGGCAGCATCTTTACCTCCAAGTTCGGGAGTCTTTTCGAAGGCCATGGGCACCAACATTCGCTTCAAAGACAGCTTTCCATCCTCAAACAAGTGGCCAAGTCGAGCGAGTTAATCAAATTCTTGAAGATATGCTCGGGGCTTGTGTCATTTCCTTCGTATGAAGTGGGAAGATTGTCTTCCTTATGCCGAGTTCTCTTACAACAACAGCTTCCAGCGAGTTCGGCAAGGCCCCATTCGAAATTCTCTATGGCGAAAGTGCCGTACTCCTCTCAATTGGTGCGAGACAGGTGAACGCCAACTTCTTGGCAATGACTTGATCACGTAGCGTAAGAAATGTGCAAGGTCATTCGTGAGAATCTCAAAGCCGCATAATCGCGCCAAAAGAGCTATTATGATGATAAGCACCGTGATGTGGCTTTTGAAATCGGAGACCATGTCTACCTCGCGTCTCTCAATGAAAGGCACTCGTCGCCCCGGTATCAAAGGGAAGCTTGCCCCTAGATACGTGGGTCCTTTCAAGATCATTGGGAAAAGAGGCGATCTCGCCTATCAACTTGAGCTTCCATCCAACTTTGCAAACGTGCGATGTGTTTCACGTGTCACAGCCTTCGCAAGTGCTTCAAGGCTCTGAACGCACTATCAACTTCAAGAGATTGACCTTCAAGAAGATCTCTCTTATCGTGAGCACCCCGTTGCTATTCTTGAAGGAACCGAGCGCAAGACTCGCAACAAGTCAATCAAATTCCTGAAAGTGAAGTGGTCACACCATTCCGACCGAGAAGCTACACGGGGCGCGAGGATCACCTCCGTTCGAGTATCCGGAGTTCTTTCAGTCCTAGATCTCGGGACGAGATCCTCTTGTAGTGGTGGAGTGTTGTAACACCCTGGATGTAAACTTCCCCTTTTTGGGCAATATATCAATTTGACCTCATCCAAGTCTTGTGGGTTTTTGTCATGCTTGGCCTCTTTGGTTTTGTTATGTTGGGTTTTCTTTTCTTTGTTTGCTCCTTTTGCCATATTGCATTTGTGCCTCTTGTCATTTTGCTTTCCCTTCTTATCATGTGATTGTGGTGTTCTCTTACATGTCATATGGTTGTGGTTTTCCCTTGCATGCCATGTGGTTGCATGTGCCATCCTCACTTGCATTACCATCCCTCCTTCCTCTACTTCTTTCTTTTCAAGTGCCATATATTCCCTCTCTCAATTAATGTTCATCTTCTCCTAAAAATCTTGCTCTTTGCACTAAACCTCTCTGCCAAATATTTCCTCATTTAAAGTTGTTATGGTCGGTTCAAAAATGGCACAAGTTTGAAATATTTCCAAACTTGCATTATTTTTCTACCTTTAAAATGTCCATTTCAATTTATTTAAATAGAGGAGAATTCGAGGAGTGTGGGATATTTTCCTTTCACTCTAAATCTTTTCTTTTCTCCTGTACTTCTTTTCCTTCCTTTTATTTTAAAAAAGGAAAACAGAGGAGAGAGCAGCAGCAGCAGTGGTAGCCAGCTAACCCCCCACAGGCCCCGGCCTCCCGAGCAGGCCCAGCTTCCTCAACCCGCAGCCCGGGAGCAGCGCGCCAGCCAGCCTCGCTCCTTCCTCCTGCCTTCGGTCACCCACGCCTGCGTGCCTACCCCCGCTAGCCCCTTCCACGTGGCAGCTTGGCCCCTTTGGCAGCGACCGACCCGCTTTCTCACCCACCTTTCCCCTCCTCTCGCCAGCGCCATGGGGACCCCGAGCCGGAGAGCACGAGCTCGGCCGCGTCGCCCTAGCCCCTTCTTATTCCCCTTCACAAATCCGAACCCTAGGGTTCCCCTCTCCCTCTCGCCGCCGCCGCCGGTAGGAAAACCCCAAGATCGCCGCCCGCTTTCCCGACCGCGCTCGAGGGCGTGGCCTCGTCGCCCGGCGCTCTCCGGCCACCACGACCCGGCGCCCGTGTCCTTCTTCTTCCTCGTCGTCGTCTACGACCACGACGTCGTCTACGGGGGCCCGGAGCGCCAAGTCCGACGACGCCTCGTTCCTGTTTTCCTCTCGGTCAGAGTTCCCGGCGATCTTCAGAGCTCGATCTCGCCGCCGTCCGCCTGTCTCGTCGCCGATCCTTTGTCCTAGGGTAAGGAGGTATACTCCCCTTCCTCCCTGCTCCTTCTCGTCGTCGTTGGTTCTCCGTAGATTAGGGTCCGGCCCGTGGTCTTATCGCGCCCGGCGTGCTCCGGCGTGCTCGTAGTAGTTTAGGTTCAGAGTTGTTTTGGCGCGCGTGTATGCTGCTAGCCACGCTCGGGCTTGCCCCGCAAGACCCCGTGATGCCCCCTCATGCGTGCCCGTCGTGGCCAAGGGCGCAGAGCCCCCTGTGGCCGCCGTTGCTTCGCCGGCGTTATCGGTTGTTGTCTCTGTTCTTAGATCAGCCTGGCAGTGTTGGTCAAGTGGCCAGCCACAGATCTTACCAACCCCTTCCCTAGCCGAGTTGGTTGACCCCCTGCTCTCACACCGCGGCGACCTGGGTTCGAACCCCAGGCGCGCCACTCCCCCCTTTTTATTTTTGTTTTCGCTGTCCTTCGGTGCGCCTCCTCTGCAGTCGATAGATAAGCCCGAGGCTTTTCCTTTGTCGATCGCCGCCCCACCCAGGTGGTAACAGGGGAGGGTTTCCACCGGGAGACCCGGTTCAATCCCCACAGGGCTCTTTTCTTCCCCCTTTTAACCTGTTAACCTCTGCCTCTATGACAAGGGTCACCTGTCGACCTCTCAAGACCCTCCTCCAGGCTTATTTTATTTTTCTTTCCATTTACAGCTTTGTATCATTTCTGTTTTAGGCAAGTCCAAATCTGGACCTTTCCAAATCTGGAAATTGCCAATTCTGTCAGTTTCCTTTTTAGGCAGGTTTTGACTTATTGTTTTTGTGATGTTTTCCCTAATGCAACCCTAACATATTATATATGTTTTTGGGGTAGAAAAATCCCACCAACTCAGTGGTGTCATTGGTTTTTGCATTTGGGCAAGTTTGTGTTCATGTCTTTTGCATCATCATTAGGTGTTGTTTTATGATGGGCATATTTAATTGATTGTGCTATGAGGTAGTTTGCACACATGCATGGTTTTGTTCATCATGTTGTTATCGTAGGTTTCTCACCATTCTTGTTTTGCCCGTCATATCCAATCCGTGCGTCCGTTTCCGGTGATCTCTATATCGATTTCTACCGAAATCACCTCATCTTTCCGATGGCATGCTTGGTTAGCCAAGATGATGCCTGGTTTTCCATTTACCTTCCGGAGTGCTCTTACGCTTTGCATATCACATCATTGCATTTCATGTCATGTTGCATCATGTTGATTGTGCATTGCACCGTGATTTATTGTGGTTCCTTGTTGTTGTTGCTTTGGGTAGAGCCGGGAGACGAGAACGCTTACGAGGAACCTGTTGAGAACGTTTTCGAGGATCAAGCTTTCGACAACTCTGAGAACATTGCGTGCAAGATGATCATACCCTCGAAATCACTTCTATCTTTGCTATGCTAGTTGCTCGCTCTTTTGCTATGCCTATGTCATGATGCCTACCACTTGCTATATCATGCCACCCATATTGCCATGTCAGCTCTAACCATCCTTTCCTAGCAAACCGTTGATTGGCTATGTTACCGCTTCGCTCAGCCCTCTTATAGCGTTGTTAGTTGCGGTGAAGCTGAAATTTGTTCCTTGTTGGAACATGGAGATGTTGTTCCTCTTTGGAACATGTTTACTTGTTGGGGATATCACAATATATAAATATATCTCGCTATGTTTAACACATCTATATACTTGGTAAAGGGTGGAAGGCTCGGCCTTATGCCCGTGTTTTGTTCCTCTTGCCACCTAGTTTCCGTCATACCGGTGTTAAGTTCCTTGATTTTGCGTTCCTTACACGGTTGGGTGATTTATGGGACCCCTTGACAGTTCGCTTTGAATAAGACTTGTCCAAAGAAGGCCCAACATTGGTTTTACCATTTGCCACCTAAGCCTTTTCCCCGGTTTTCGCGAGCCCGAGGGTCATCTTTATTTTAACCCCCGGACGGTGCTCCTTCGAGTGCTGGCCCAAACGAGTAGATCATGGGCCACCACGGGAAACTCGAGGCTTGGTTTTACTCGTAGGATGTCTCATCCGGATGTGCCTCGAGAACGAGATATGTGCAGCTCCTATCGGGATTTGTCGGCTGTCGGGCGGCTTTGCTGGTCTTGTTTTATTGTCTGTCGAAATGTCTTGTAGTCCGGGATTCGAGATTGATCGGGTCTTCCGGTAGAAGGAATAATCCTTCGTTGACCGTGAGAGCTTATAATGGGCTAAGTTGGGACACCCCTGCAGGGTAATATCTTTCGAAAGCCGTGCCCGCGGTTATGAGGCAGATGGGAATTTGTTAATGTCCGGTTGTAGAAAACCTAAAGTTGACCTCAAATAAAATACACCTCAACCGCGTGCGTTACCGTGATGGTCTCTTCTCGGCGGAGTCCGGGAAGTGAACACGGTGTTGGAGTTATGTCTGACGTAAGTAGTTCAGGATCACTTCTTGATCAATACTAGTTTCACGACCGTGCCTTGCTTCTCTTCTCGCTCTCTTTTGCGATGTAGCCACCACATATGCTAGTCGCTTGCTGCAGCTCAACTTTACTACCTTGTCCTCCCTAAAGCTTAAATAGTTTTGATCTCGCGGGTGTGAGATTGCTGAGTCCCCGTGACTCACAGATACTTCCAACACAGTTGCAGGTTCCGATGAGGCCAGTGCAGATGATTCCACCGAGCTCAAGTGGGAGTTCGACGAGGAACGTGGTCGTTACTATGTGTCGTTTCCAGATGATCAGTAGTGGTGCCCAGTTGGGACGATTCGGGGATCTGTGTTAGCATGTGGGGTATCTTCTTTATTTTGGTTCCGTAGTCGGACCTTGAGTGTACTCTGAATGATGTATGTTTAATTATGTACTGTGTGAAGTGGCGATTGTAAGCCAACTATGTATCTTTCCCTTAATTATTACATGGGTTGTGTGAAGATTACCTCACTTGCGACATTGCTTTCAATGCGGTTATGCCTCTAAGTCGTGCCTCGACACGTGGGAGATATAGCCGCATCGAGGGCGTTACACCTTTCTTGAAAACAAAGCCATCTTCGGCTTTCATTTATCTGGAGCACACCATAGAGCAGAGCAAAAATACATGCAACGTATATAGGCCGTTCCAAAGGCGTTAGCTCATGAGGGTGTGACAAATTTGTAATACCATGATATATTTTATCCCACATAGTGTCTATATATTAGTTAGAGGGACACAAATGAACTACCTGAGCATGCGGTATGTCTAGTTCAGAAGGTGAGACACTCAACAAAAAAATGTCAGAATCGATAGCAAGCATACTATGCATAGTATAATCTGTTGATTTAGCTTTCCCATTATTAATTATTTCATCAGGGGTCATAGGAAGCAAGTTAATGGTTTTTCCTTCAAACATGAGAGTATACAAATTGGTTCTACCATGATGAGTAACACTATTATCAAATTGCCAAGATCGACCTAACAATAAAGGACACGCTTGCACAGGTACGACATCACAGTCAATGTGATCATGATATGAACCAAGTGTAAAATGTACTCTCACACAATGTGTTACCTTCAACTTACCACAGTCGTTGAACCATTGCATATATTATGGGTGGGGCTGTCTCGTAGTGGTGAGAAAAAAGCTTCTCTATCATCTCTATACTCGCCAAATTATTGCAGCTTCCACCATCAATGATCACAGAACTGAATGCCCTTTGACAACAAACTTAGTTTGGAAAAGATTATGGCGTTGATGTAACTCGGCATGCCCCACCTGGGCACTAAGTACCCGCATGGTTACAAGGCTTGGGTACTGATCTGCCATATCAGCATTAATATGTATCTCCTCCGTGTCATGCTCCTTAGTGTCACCTGCATTATTAGTGGCAAGCATAGCACGAGTATCTTTATCCGAATTACTAGCGGAGGAGTACTCACCATCTTCCCGCACAATGAATGTTCGTTTATTTGGACAATCCTTCATCAAGTGCCCACCACCATTGCATATATGACACTTCATGTCCCTTGTGCGTCCAGACAAAGTGGTGGGTGCTACAAAAATTGCTTTCGAAGCCTCGGATGATTGTGGAGCTGATTTTGAACTTGATGGGTGTGCACCATTGTTCAAGATAGGTGGTGTTGACTCAGTAGTGGATGGAACAGTAGGAGAGGGTGTCCATGATGAGCGGCGACCTGCAGAAAAATTACCTCGTCCCTTGTTGTGTCGTCCCTGTACTTCCCTTTCATCTTTACAAGTAAAATGAAACAAATGAGTAATAGAATTGTACTCCTTATAGTCCAATATATCCTGAATATCACGATTGAAACCACCTAAAAATCTACCCATCATAGCATCTTCGGTTTCAACTAATCCACATCGCATTAAGCCAGTTTGCAATTCTTGATAATAATCCTCTACAGAACTACTACCTTGTTTTAAACATTGCAATTCATTTAGTTTGTCACGAGCATAATATGAAGGAACATAATGTTGTCGCATAGCTCGTTTTAAAGCATCCCAAGTAGCAGGTATATTATTCGCATTAATACGGCAATATTCACTCCACCACATAGAAGCAAAGTTTGTAAATTCACTAGTGTGCTCTAACTCTTTGGTTCTCAGGAATATCATGACACGCAAATTTTTGTTCAACGGAAAGTTCCCAATCAAGATAAACGTCTAGATTATATTTACCATTGAAAGCAGGCATAGTAAATTTAATTTTAGCACTAGAGTGGTCGTAATCTCAAACATCATACCTCTGTGGACCTCGTGCCATACCTTGACGGTTGAAACGCAGTTGTCGATGAGCACGATCATTGTGGTGGTTGACCATTTGGCCGTCTTTGGTGTTACCAGAATAATCTTCGTAGTTGTCCCCATGTCGCCCGTGGACGCGGGGAGGAATTTATGGGTGCTTGTTTATGGTGGCAGCATCAGTAGCAGTAGCAGGATGATGTGGATGACCCATGGGCACATGCCGAGCTTGCGAAGTAGCGGCAACACTCGTGGAATTGTGAGGAACAACGTTGTTGTTGACGGGGGGTGTAGTCCGCAGCTCGTCCAAACGTAACAAGATGTCCTGTAATTGTGTGTTGGCAACACCTTATGCATCCTCGATGGCCTTGAGCCTCTTTTCTGCCACAATCTGAGCACCCTCAAGTTGGGCGAGACGCTCGCTGGTGACTTTCACATCCGCGGTGAGACCCTCAAGTGTGGGTTGATCCTATGCCATCGTTAGCGAAAGAGAAAAAAAAACACAGTGTATGGTCCCTATCAACTAACAGGATGTGGTGAAGAAAATTCGCTCACACTCAAGGTTAGTATCAAATTCTTACTTGTTCTTACAAATGCAACAAGTGGTGATCGACGCGTTGGTGTTGGCTTTAAACTACCAATGAAGATTGGATAGAGCGATAACCAGGAATCGGTAGAGCCGGGCCCTGTACTTATTGGGAGTAAAAAGTGTAGCTTCGTAAAGGCTTCTCAACTCACAATATTAGTGGCACAATTTAGCAAAAAGCAATGCAAGTTGAGTAATTGCTCAAACTCCTAACTAGTGCTGGCAGTCGACTAGCAAGAGAGAAAACAACCTAAACCCAGATACTGAATCAAATGAGTGAAACCCGTGGAAAAAATGTGATTGTATGCAAGAGTGGATATAATGGATGGACATGCGAGTGTAGAAACTACTCTGGAAATTATATGAGATGGTACACGTAGCTGAAAAACAACGTCCTGAGTAGCCAACCGAGTGAAACGGTCCAAAACTGATGCTAGTCGGCCTGTTTTTTTTTCATTTTTTTCTTTTTGTACTTTTTTTCCTTTTTTTCTTGTTTTTCTTTTTGTTCTTGTCCTTTTTTTTGCCGTCCGATTACTCTCAAGCCACGTACACAGATATGAGACTAACAGGCATGAACAACAGTCGTGGAACTTGTTCAAATAGATAAAACAAGAGACCTCCCGTGTGAGGATACTTCCTTAATGATGATGATGTTGTCTATTTCAAAACAAACAGACGTGACCAGAGATAAAGTAGGAACAACTTACAAGGAAAAGAAAGAGAAAAAAAATAGGCTAAGCGTACGCTTGAGAAGCGGTGGACGATGCGGTGATGTGATAGCGCAGGGAACTTTGACAGGCGAGTTGTGCAGTGCGCAACGGCGGACAGATCGGGAGAGCGGACAAAAATAGATTCATTTAGTTGATGATTTTTTTCCCAAATTAATCTAAACCAGCACTAATACGGATGAATGCAACCAAAAATTCACTATACAAATACTTGATGCAAAAATTGCTACAGGCTAAAAAAAGTAGGTGCTGCAGATGAACTAATCTAATTTCTTTTTGGCTTTTTTGGGTTGTACGACGGAAAAACAATCTGATTTAATAAAATTGTAAATCTCTCATCGATGAACCTGAAAACTGATCCCACTTAATATGAACTGGAGCCCGATCTTTCGATGAGAGAGAGATAACTACGATTTTGGGTGGGACTTGACCCTCACGATCCGGCTACCAACCGTACAGAGAGAACCGTACATGACTGATATCCACAGCAATCGCTGAACCAACTCCACGGCGTTATCGACCGAGCCAACGGCCGATCGACCTATCCACGAAGGATTTTTCCTGCAGGCAAAGCGAAGTGTTGAATATATTGTGTACGTGTATATTGCGTCTTGGGCCCATCTCCTAGTTTCTCTGTATAGTTGAGGTTGTGGCCCCCCTTTTGTACTCATATATACGTGTTTGATGCACCGAAAAATGCATTGTGTTGCACAGCCTATTCTTTCCTTTCTACATGGTATCAGTTTAGCACGTCGATCCTAACCCTAGCTTCCGCTCCTCTAGCCGCCGCCGCGCCATCCTCCTCGCGCCGCCGCCGCACTCCTTGCCGCCGCCGCATCTCACCTTCCTCCGTAGCCGCCGCACCTCCTGCCATCGCTGCACTTCTTCTCACCCGGCCCGATCGCTAGCTAGTCAACCAGATCGCTAGTCAAATCCATCTAGCTGTGTGCCTGGGTGCTTGCTAGTCATCCAGATCGTGGAATCCATCCAGCTGTGTGCCTGGGTGTTTGCTAGCTTATACGTGCCCGTGTGCTTGGTTGGCCGCCGCCGCTTTCTTTTTCTTGCCCTAGCCGCCGCTGGCCCCCGCTGCTATGGCCTCCCCTGGCTCCTCCATCTACGGTTCCTACACCATGCCCGTCATGCCCATGCAGCATATACAGCTGGGTGTGTCAGCCCCTGACGTACACATGCAGGCGAGCGTGTTTGCTCCCTTCGCCCACCTGCAGCAGCCGGGCGCGTCCGCTCGCTTCGACCCCATGCAGCCGGACGCCTCCGCTCCCTTTGGCCAGATGCAGCCGGACGCCTCTGCGGCTCTACTCGCCATGCCGATGGCGGGCGGACATACTCAGCCCGCCCCGGTTCAGCCCTACGGCGGCTTCGCCTCACTGCCGGTCTCATCGTCATGGAACACTACTTCTTTGGCCGCTCTGCACTCGGCCCCATCCCCGCCGGCGCTTGGTACGGGCGGCTCTTGGTACATGGACTCGGGCGCCACAGCCTACATGACATCTCATTCCGGTACTCTAACCTCCTCCACTCCGGTTCATACTCCTACTTGCATCACCGTTGGCAACGGTTTCTCTTTACCTATCATACATGTTGGCCGTGCTTCGTTTCCTTTCACATCTACACCTATTACTATGTCTGATGTTCTTGTGTCTCCTGATTTAGTTACGAACCTTGTATCTATTCGTCGTCTTGTCCGTGAGAATCCCATCACCGTTGAATTTGATGATGTCAGTTTTTCTGTGAAGGACGCCCGTACTCGGATGGTCCTTCACCGTTGCGATAGTCCTGACGAGCTCTATCCGGTGCACTCCTCCACCAACGCCTCCACCACCCCAGTCGCCCTCGCCGTAGGTGTCGACCTTTGGCATGCTCGTTTGGGACACCCGAACTCCCCCGCTTTGCGTCAAATACTTAAGAGTTTTTCATTCTCATGCAATAAGATCGATGGCCATGCTTGTGAGGCTTGTCGCCTTGACAAGCACGTTCGTCTTCCCTTTAGCGCATCTACCACTATTTTCACTTTTTCGTTTCAGTTATTGCATAGTGATGTTTGGACATCCCCGGTTGCAAGCAACACGGGCTACCTATACTATTTGGTGATCTTAGATGATTTCTCTCATTATGTGTGGACATTTCCTCTTCGTCGCAAGTCCGACGCTCTTACCACACTCACCGCATTTTATTCCTACGTCACCACACAATTCGGTCGTCCTATCCTTGCTTTACAAACTGACAACGGAAAAGAGTTTGACAACGCCGCTATTTGTAACCTTCTAGCCTCCCACGGCACTATCTTCCGCCTCACTTGCCCCTACACGTCCCAACAAAATGGTCGTACCGAGCGTATCCTTCGCACTCTTAATGACTGTGTCTGCACGTTACTCTTTCACTCTAACGTGCCTCCCCGGTTTTGGCCGGACGCTCTCGCCACCGCCACCCTCCTCATTAACATCCGCCCGTGTCGCCCACGCTGGAACTATGCCCCTCACCATCTCCTCTTTGGTGCGCCCCCATCTTATGATGGCCTTCGCATCTTTGGATGTCTCTGCTATCCTAGCATCGCCGCCACTGCGCCTCATAAGCTTGCACCTCGCTCAGTCGCTTGCATCTTCCTCGGCTACCCACCTAACACCAAAGGATACCGCTACTACGATCCCGTCTCACATCGTGTATTCACCTCTCGACACGTTTACTTTGATGAGACGGTGTTTCCATTTCAGCAGGTACCTCCCCCCGCCCCGTCGTCGCCGGCCACCGGTGGCCCTCCAGCGACCCCGTCAGGTGGACGGCCCCGCTCGATTCTTGGACCTCCTCCGGGCTTCAGCGGTCCTCCCGTCGTGGGACGAGCTGCGACTCGCGCCCCCACGACGTCCTCGCCGACTCCGTCACGGGTCTCGGCATCGCCCGCCTCGCCAGCATCTTCGCCGGCAGCCGCTGCTTCACCGGCCTCTTCGTCGGCCGCCCCGTCGCCGGTATCTTCACCGGCCCCCTCAGGCGACTCCCCGTCGCCAGCTGTCTCAGGCGGCCCCGCTGCCTCGAGTGCCTCGGGCGGCGTCCCCGCCTCGCCTGCCCCTATGCCTGAGCTGGCACGGGCGCTTCAGCGGCCTCGGGCGCGGGCGCTTCGGTGTCCTCGAGCGCCGCTTCTTCACCGGCCATCTTGCCGGCGGCCTCGCCGGTCGCCGAGTTGCCATGTCACCCCATCACTCGGGCTCGAGCCGGCGTTCATTGCCCGAGTCTACGGTACTCCAGCGATGAGTATCTTCTCGCCGCCTCCACCACTGAGCCGTCACCGATCCCTGCGTCCGCTCGCGCAGCCCTTCGTGATCCTCACTGGCTTGCCGCGATGCAGGAAGAGTTCGATGCTCTTCAGCGGAACCATACCTGGACACTGGTTCCTCGGCCTTCTCGCGCCAATGTCATCAGCGGCAAGTGGGTCTTTCGCCATAAGACCCGCTCAGATGGTACACTTGAGCGCTACAAGGCTCGCTGGGTGGTCCGTGGTTTTCGGCAGCGTGCTGGAGTCGACTTCACCGAGATGTTTGCCCCGGTTGTCAAACCGGGCACGATCCGCACAGTTCTCCAGCTGGCAGTTTCCCGAGGCTGGCCGGTTCATCAGATGGATGTCTCCAACGCCTTCCTTCACGGCCATCTTGAGGAGCAGGTTTACTGTGAGCAGCCGACCGGTTTCGTCGACGCATCCCTTCCTGGGCATGTGTGTTTGCTGTCCCGGTCTCTCTACGGGCTCAAGCAAGCACCTCGCGCCTGGTACCAGCGTATCACCGGGTTCCTTCAGACACTGGGCTTCAGCGTCACTCGCTCGGATGCCTCGTTGTTCGTCTATCACCGCGGCGACACGACTGCATATTTGCTCCTCTATGTCGACGACATCATCCTGACGGCCTCCTCCGCAGCCCTTCTTCAGCAGATTACTCTCCGGCTGCGTGATGAGTTTGCCATCAAGGACCTGGGCGCTCTACATTATTTCCTTGGCATTGAGGTTGTTCGGCGACCTGACGGCTTCTTTCTTTATCAGCAGAAGTATGCGCACGAGCTACTTGAGCGTGCTGGCATGCTCAACTGTCACCCTGTTGCTACTCCTGTTGACAAGAAGGCCAAGGTTTCTGCTCTCGAGGGCTCTCCCGCGTCGGATGCTCCATTCTACCGGTCCATTGTTGGTGCTCTTCAGTATCTGACTCTCACCCGGCCGAATTTACAGTATGTTGTTCAGCAGGTGTGTCTGCATATGCACGCCCCTCGTGACTCCCATTGGACCCTCGTGAAGCGGATTCTCCGTTACATCCGCGGCACGATGGCTCTCGGGCTTACTCTCACAGCGTCCACTTCTCTGGAGATGGTGGCCTACTCCGACGCGGACTGGGTCGGCTGCCCCGACACCCGTCGGTCCACCTCTGGCTACTGCGTTTACCTCGGTCCTTCACTCGTCTCGTGGTCGTCCAAGCGATAACCTACGGTTTCACGCTCTAGCGCGGAGGCTGAGTACCAAGCTGTGGCTAACGCCATCGCCGAGTGCACCTAGCTACGACAGTTACTTCAGGAGTTGCATCATGACGTCTCCCTGGCTACGGTTGTCTACTGTGACAACATTTCTACGGTGTACCTTTCCGCCAACCCCGTTCATCATCGCCGGACTAAGCACATTGAGCTGGACATTCACTTTTGTGCGCGAGCAGGTGGCTCTTGGACGTATTCGGGTCCTCCATGTTCCGCCCGCCCAACAGTTCGCCAACGTGATGACTAAGGCACTGCCGACTTCCACCTTTGAGGAGTTTCGTTCCAGTCTCTACGTCTCCGGCGCCGCTTCAACTGCGGGGGGGGGGGGGGGGGTTGAATATATTGTGTACGTGTATATTGTGTCTTGGTCCCATCTCCTAGTTCCTCTGTATAGTTGAGGTTGTGGCCCCCCTTTTGTACTCATATATACGTGCCTGGTGCACCGATAAATGCATTGTGTTGCACAGCCTATTCTTTCCCTTCTACACGAAGAACATGCAAGAAAATAATAGCCAAGCAATTTGAAATTGCGAATATTCTAGATGAATTAAATCTCACAAGATGGGGTTTCGATAGGATATCTTGACGGTCGCACTAGCCGCTACGAGCGAAGACAAATAAAAGTAGCAATAGCTAAATTCTGTAAACAAAATCCGAGTGTAAACCCTAACAAACGCTAAGTATTTATTGGAGATGGCGCCACCGTTGACGGTCGGTACTGCGTGCAGTCGTGTCCAGTATGGATAGGTATGATACAATCAAAGGAATCACCGGACGGCCCACAAGTTGACCGAATTCTTCCATTAGTTAATGAGATGGGCTGGTGTGTGTACGTGCCTCTAGTCCATTAAGCCTAGTCCTCTTTCTCTTGTCTTGTATTTGAAACACTGAGTATTTAGCATGCAACATGTATGCCCCGGTTGATTCTGTGCATGCATCTAAATCCTTGTAATCTTCTCTTGCCCTCTCTCCAACACTTTTGTTCTTGAGTACAAGCAGATCACAACATGAAGGCAGTATCAACTTCTTATTAGTTAAATCACATGCACCGAGGAACAAAAGTACCTGGTCTTTTATTTGCCGTGAAATATTTGCAGACGTTTTTGTAATAGCTATGTCCTCATCAATGACCCAGAAGTATAGGGGATCAATCTTAGTCCTTTTGATAAGTAAGAGTGTCGAACCCAACGAGGAGCAGAAGGAAATGACAAGTAGTTTTCAGCAAGGTATTCACTACAAGCACTGAAATTATAAATAATGACTAGTTTGATAGCAAGATAATTTGTAACAAGCAAGTAACGGTAACGGTAACAAAAGTGTAGCAAGGTAGCCCAATCCTTTTGAGGCAAAGGACATGGCAAAATGGTCTCTTATGATAAGCAAAGCATTCTTGAGGGTACACAGGAATTTCATCTAGTCACTTTCATCATGTTGGTTTGATTTGTGTTCGCTACTTTGATAATTTGATATGTGGGTGGACCGGTGCTTAGGTGTTGTTTTTACTTGAACAAGCCTCCTCCTTATGATTAACCCCCTCGCAAGCATCCGCAACTACGAGAAAAGTAGTAAGAATAAATCTAACATTAAACTTTTGGATCCAAATCAGTCCCTTACGGAATAGGGCATAAACTAGGGTTTAAGCTTCTCTCACTCTCGCAAGCCATCATCTAATAACTACTCCACAAATGCATTCCCTTAGGCCCTAATAAGGTGAAGTGTCATGTAGTCGACGTTCACATGACACCACTAAGGGAATCACAATATACATACCATCAAAATATTGAACACATATCAAGTTCACATGATTACTTGCAATAAGATTTCTCACGTGACCTCAAGAACAAAAGTAACTACTCACAAATGATAATCATGCTCAAGATCATAGGGCTATTAAATAGCATAATGGATCTGAACATATAATCTTCCACCAAATAAACCATATAGTAATCAACTATAAGATGTAATCAACACTACTAGTCACCCATAAGCACCAATCTAAGTTTTCGGTACAAAGATTGAACACAAGAGATGAACTAGGGTTTGAGAGGAGATGGTGTTGTTGAATATGTTGATGGAGATTGCCCTCCCCAAGATGGGAGGGTTGTTTATGATGATGATGACGATGATTTCCCCCTCCGGGAGGGAAGTTCCCCCGGCGGAATCGTTCCACCGGAGGGCAAAAGTGCTCTTGCCCAAGTTTCGCCTCGAGACGGCGGCGCTTCATCCCGAGAGTCCTCTCCTTATTTTTTTTCTAGGTCAAAATGACTTATATACTAGAAGAGGGGCACCGGAGGTGGGCCGAGGAGGGCACAACCCACCCTGGCGCGCCCAGGTGGGTTGTGCCCACCTGGTGGGCCCCCTCTGGTACTTATTTGCTCCAACAATTCTTATATATTCCATAAAAATTCTCCGTGAAGTTTCAACTCATTTGGAGTTGTCCAAAATAGGTGGCCTGACATAGATTTTTCAGGTCCAGAATTCTAGCTGCCGGTATTCTCCCTCTTTGTGTGAACCTTGCATATTATGAGAGAAAAGGCACTAGAATTACTCCAAAAATCATTATTATACATAAAAACAATATAAATAACAGTAGGAAAACATGATGCAAAATGGGCGTATCATGTGTCTGCTATCCAAATACAGAAGTGCTTAATTTGCCTATCATTCTTAGTGATCACGCCCCTATCTTGATCTCTACTGATGGTCGATTTGCTAAGCCGAAGCAATTGTTCAAGTTTGAAAATGGGTGATTATTGGAGAAAGACTTTCATGCCCATGCAAAGGCAGCCCGGAACAACACCAGGAATGCCTCTTTTTCTGCCAAGCCTTCCTTTCTTGCAGGTTCATTGAAGAGATGGTGCAAAAAAATCCTATTCAACCGGAGTTACATGAATTGGAAGAGCAAATCAAGCGGATTCAATTGCAGGCACCCCATAGGCAGGATCGTGCATTAGAAAGCTCTCTCACAATCAGGTATGAACAAAACCTTTCCAAGCTAAACCAATACTACAAGCAAAGGGTCAAGAAAAGTTGGGCTAAAGATGGTTCTTTCAACAAGTTGTGTTAAAACGGAGGAGGAACACTATATTTTCTATTAAGGATGAGCATGATGTTGTTCACTTTAAGCCTAACCTTATAGCTAACACCTTTTTCAATTATTTCAGGTTTATATTTTCCTCCCCTAATATGAATACTTGTAGACCTTATATTGTATCGCAACATTTGCCTTAGTCAATTGATCCAACTTATTCCATTCCAGACAAGAATGAGATCTTGCAAATTCTTAAAGATATGAAGCTTAATGCGTCACCTGGCCCAGATGGTGTCAATGTGGAATTTTACCTGGCAACATGGGATTGGATTGGAGATGATGTCACTGCCTTGGTTACCAATTTCTACAACACAGGTGTCTTACCCCCTCACATTGGTGACACTAACATTGCTCTCATCCCTAAAAAGCTTGTCCCCCAAGTCCCTAGTGATTATAGACCTATTAGTCTTTGTAATGTTATCTATAAGATCATTGCTAAATCCTTGGCCAATAGACTCAAAACCCATCTGCCTGATTATATTGGTCCCGCTCAGCAAGCTTTTATTCAAGGTTGTAGAATTAGCGACAACACCATTATTGACCAAGAAATCACTCACTCCTTTGCTCTTAAATCTTGCAATCACGTTGCTTTTATGCTTAAAATTGACCTTGCAAAATCTTTTGATCGTATTGAATGGAATTTCATTGTTTCCGCTCTTGAACGTAAAGGATTGCATGCTCATTTCATTAATTTAATAATTTATGCATGCATCTCCTCGCCTTTGTTCTCAGTCATTATCAATGGGAGCCAACTCATAGATTTAAAAGTAATAGGGGTATTAGCCAATGATGCCCTATGTCTCCCTATCTTTTTGTGCTTAGCATTAATGAACTTTCTCTTACTCTCAATGATGTCATGGCTGCTAACCACCTTCAAGTTATTTTGCTTGGGCCAAATTGCCCCCTGTCCACTATTTTCTCTTTACAGATGACCTTCTGGCATGTGGCCAAGCTAATTTGCAAGAAGCTCATATGATTGCTCACATCATCCATCATTTTGCGCTCTTTCAGGTCAAATTCCGAATTGGTCAAAGTCGGCAATCTTGTTTAATGCTCATGTTAATCAAACGATCATTGCTGATATTAAAAGCATTTCCCCTATTCCTTCCATGGACGACAATTTTATTCATTAGGGCCACCCTTTAATTTTTCCAGCCAAAAATAGAGTTGCTGCTTACAACTTGGTCCTTGATAGATTCATGGCCAAGCTTCCTACTTATAAGGCTAACATGATTTCCCATGCAGCTAGGTTAGAGCTTATTCGGTCTGTTTTTCTTCCATTCCGGTCTATTACATGTCAAATATTTTGTTTAGCAAAACGTTTATTTCCAAACTCACTACTATTATCAGAACTTTTTGGTGGATATGAATTAAAGTGGACAATTCTTCGAAAGGTCTTTGCCTTAGGGCATGGAAGGATATATGTACTTCTAAAGAGGAGGGAGGTTTGGGAATAAGAAAACTTCAAGCCATGAACCAAGGTCTTATCCGTGCCTCTGCATGGAGACTTGCTAATGCTCCAAACTCCATATGGATTGCTACTTCTAGCCCTCCAAAATCAGCTTTCTTGTCATCCATTCTTAGAATGCTCCCTAAACTCAAAGCTCATTGCTTATACCATATCACCCAAGGGAACATTTCCATTTGGAGTACCCCTTGGTGCTCGGCTTGGACCACTATTCATGATCATCTAATTATCCAACATGTTGGTTTTATCTATCCTGCTCATGTTAGTGACCTTTGGCTGCCAGGGCAAAAAGCATGGAACAATGATCTTATCTATTCTCTTTTGACGAGCCCATGACGTCTATAATAATTCACACTACCATCATTCAGGACAATTGCCCAGATATTCTTGTTTGGGATCTTACTCCTAATGGAAAGTGTAGCTCAAAGTCTACTTATAAGTTATGTTTGCAGGATATTCAAGCGCAACCAACGAATGGGCCTTTTCAGGTTTCTCATCAGGTTAAAGCTTTTCTAAAGCAAGTTTGGAAACAAAAATTGATGGCCCCAAGAGTCCATACTTTTGCCTGGAGGTTGCTTCGAAAAGCCCTTCCAACAGGTTTGAGAGCTAGTTGTTTCTCTGTACATATTTCGAAACAATGTTGTCGTTGTGCTCAAGACGAAAATGAAATGCATATTTTTTTTTCCTTTGTGACTTCACTAGAGCAGCATGGTTTGTGCATCCTTGGTACTTTTGAACTGATCTTTTACCAGAAAATCATCTTTCTATGCAAATTGCAAAGTGTTATTCTAATTTTGCTTAATATGGACCATCCATATGCTACTATACCCAATATTTTCAATTTTTTGTGGTGCATATGGAAGTCCAATGTGATTGTCTTTCTGATAGGAGGTCCTCAATCCCACATCAGATACACGTGGCTGCCTTAGCTTTGGACGACCATCCGAAGTTTCAAATGGCTTCTTCCTTAGATGATCGCAATGTTGTTACTAAGAGCATCTCTAGCCGCGCCCCCAACAGGCCCCCAAGGCCCTTATTTATCACCGGCATGAATAAATGGCCCAGTCGCGCCCCCAGAAGCACAGTTTTTGCTGGTTAGGGCCGAATTTTGCGTCAACGGACCCAGGCCGAACCCAGCGCGCTGGGGGTTGCCCGGGGCATGAATGCGGCTAGAGCTACGTATATTTTTTCCCAAAGAGGAAGGGATGATGCAGCACAGCGACGGTAGGTATTTCCCTCAGTGATGAGACTAAGATTATCGAACTAGTAGGAGAACCACGCAACACCATGTAAACAGCTCTTGCACACAAAGAACAAATACTTGCAACCCGATGTAAGAGAGGGGTTGTCAATCCCTCACGGGTAAAAAGATAGATAAAATTGTAGTTGATTGGATAAATAGATCTCGCGGGAACGCGAGATAAAATAAATAACAATAAATTGCAGCAAGGTATTGATACGTCTCCAACGTATCTATAATTTTCGATTGTTCCATGCTATTATACTGTTTTGGATGTTTAATGGGCTTTAATATGCTCTTTTATAATATTTTTGGGACTAACCTATTAACCGGAGGCCCAGTGCCAGTTTGTGTTTTTTTTTGCCTATTTTAGAGTTTTGCAGAAAAGGAATACCAAACGGAGTCCAAACGGAATGAAACCTTCCAGATGATCTTTCTTGGACCAAAAGCAAACCAAAACACTTGGAGTTGAAGTCTGGAACGCCACGAGGTGGCCACGAGGCAGGAGGGCGTGCCCAGGGGGTAGGCGCGCCCCCCACCCTCGTGGGCCCCTCGTAGCTCCACCGACGTACTTCTTTCGCCTATATATACTCTTATACCCTAAAAACATCAGGGGGAGCCACGAAACCACTTTTCCACCGCCGCAACCTTCTGTACCCCTGAGATCCCATCTTGTGGCCTTTTCCGGCGATCTGCCGGAGGGGGAATCAATCACGGAGGTCTTCTACATCAACACCACAGCCTCTCCGATGAAGCATGAGTAGTTTACTGACCATCGGGTCCATAGTTATTAGCTAGATGGCTTATTTTCTCTATTTGATTCTCAATACAAAGTTCTCCTCGATGTTCTTGGAGATCTATTCGATGTAATACTCTTTTGCGGTGTGTTTGCCGAGATCCGATGAATTGTGGATTTATGAACAAGATTATCTATGAATATTATTTGGTTCTTCTCTGAATTCTTATATGCATGATTTGATATCTTTGCAAGTCTCTTCGAATTATCGGTTTAGTTTGGCCTACTAGATTGATATTTCTTGAAATGGGAGACGTGCTTAGCTTCGGGTTCGATCTTGCGGTGTCCTTTCCGAGTGACAGTAGGGGCAGCAAGGCACATATTGTATTGTTTCCATCGAGGATAAAAGATGGGGTTTATATAATATTGCTTGAGTTTATCCCTCTACATCATGTCATCTTGCTTAATGTGTTACCCTGTTCTTATGAACTTAATACTCTAGATGCATGCTAGATAGCGGTCGATGTGTGGAGTAATAGTAGTAGATGCAGAATCGTTTCGGTCTACTTGACACGGACGTGATGCATATATTCATGATCATTGCCTTGGATATTCTCATAACTATGCGCTTTTCTATCAATTGGTTGGCAGTAATTTGTTCACCCACAGTAATACATGCTATCTTGAGAGAAGCCACTAGTGAAACCTATGGCCCACGGGTCTATTTTACATCATATTAGTTTCCCGTTAAATTGCTAATTTCTGTCGCTGTTCTTTTTATTTTGTAATCGTTACTTTCCAATCTATACAACAAAAATACCAAAAATATTTACTTTACTATCTTTATTAGATCTCTCTTTTGCGAGTGACCGTAAAGGGATTGACAACCCCTTTATCGCGTTGGTTGCAAGGTTCTTGATTGTTTGTGCAGGTAATAGGTGACTTGAGCGTTGTCTCCTACTGGATTGATACCTTGGTTCTCAAAAACTGAGGGAAATACATACGCTACTTTGCTGCATCACCCTTTCCTCCTCAAGGGAAAACCAACGCATGCTCAAGAGGTAGCAAGAAGGATTTCTGGCGCCGTTGCCGGGGAGATCTACGCCAAGTCAAGACATACCAAGTATCCATCATAAACTCTTCTTCCTCGCATTACATTATTTGCCATTCGCCTCTCGTTTTCCTCTCCCCCACTTCACAAAAAATTGCCATTTTATTCGCCTTTTTTTCGTTTGCCTTCTTCTCGCCAGATCTATTGTTTGGTTGTGTTACCATGTGCCTTTTATATGCTTGCATCTTTGTTTGCTAAAAATCTATTGATATGGAATCCCATCCACTTGCTAATCTTTTTAAAAGATCCAATCATGATGAACTAATTGCTAATAAGTTGAGTGCACTAGACTATCTTTATGAGGTTTTGCTTGCAATCCGTGAATCTGAAAATTGTGATGAAGTGCTTTATGAAGTGATTCACGATAGATCTTTGAATAAAAAGCATGATTGCAATGATATTATCATAAATTCTATTAATGTCAATTGTGTTAATGATATGGAAAACCCTAAGCTTGGGGATGCTAGTTTTGCTATGTCCACTACTTGTTGCAATGATCATGATTGGGGTGATTCTTCTTATGATCTTGAAAATTTATTCAAGCCCCATGATGAATATGAGATTGATAATAGTGTTTGCAATAATATTGAAAGTGGGTTTGGAAGAGTGTCAACTTTAGATCCCACATATGAACAATGTTCAACCTGATGAATTTTTGGATAAAAGTGGGTTCGGAGAGGTCATGACTTTAGTTAATGATATTCCCACTATTTTGGAAGAGTGTCAACTTTGCATGCATGTGGATCATGTCGAGAAAATTTTATGTGATATCTATATTGTTCAATTTGAATATGATCCCACATGTAATTATTATGAGAGAGGAAAATATGGTTGTAGAATTTTTCATGTTAAAAAATTATCTCCCGTTGTGTGGAGATTGCTATTGTTTCTTTCCTCTTACATGCATATGCTAGTTTTTGCTTGTCTTGATAATTTGTTTTCCTGTAAAATTTATATGCATAGGAATTATGTTAGAATTAGATGTGTTTGTCACGTGTTTTATGATGATCTCTTTGTGCTTCAATTCTTGTCTTTCATGTGAGCATCATTGAAATCTCAATGCCTAGCTAGGGGCGTTAAACGATAGCGCTTGTTGGGAGGCAACCCAATTTTATTTTTGTTCTTTACTTTTTGTTACTGTTTAGTAATAAATAATTAATCTAGCCTATGTTTAGATGTGGTTTTATGTTTTAATTAGTGCTTGTGCCAAGTAAAACCTTTGGGAAGACATGTGTGAAGTCTTTGCGATCTTGCTGTAAAAAATAGAACCTTTTGCACTCACGAGATTGGCTGTCATTTTTTACTGGAGAGTTCTTTTAGGTTGATTCTTTTTGCAGATGATTAATAGACAAATTACTCACGTCCAATAATTTATTTCATAATTTTTGGTGTTACATAAGTATTCGAACAAATCATATTTCTACAGACTGTTCTGTTTTGACAGATTCTGTTTTTCGTGTGTTGTTTGCTTTTGTTGATGAATCTATGAGTAGTAACGGGGGGTATGAACCATAGAGAAGTTGGAATACAGTAGGTTTAACACCAATATAAATAAATAATGATTTCATTACAGTACCTTAAAGTGGTGGTTTATAGATTATACTAACGGAGCTCATGAGATTTTCTGTTGAAGTTTTGTGTTGTGAAGTTTTCAAGTTGTGGGTAAAGATTTGATGGATTTTAGAATAAGGAGTGGCAAGAGCCTAAGCTTGGGGATGCCGAAGGCACCCGAAGGTAAAATTCAAGAACAACCAAAAGCCTAAGCTTGGGGATGCCCCAGAAGGCATCCCCTCTTTCATCTTCGTCTATCGGTAACTTTACTTGAGGCTATATTTTTATTTACCACATGATATGTGTTTTGCTTGGAGCGTCTTGTATGATTTGAGTCTTTGATTTTTAGTTTACCACAATCATACTTGTTGTACACACCTTTTGGAGAGACACGCATGAATCGGAATTTATTAGAATACTCTATGTGCTTCACTTATATATTTTGAGCTAGATAATTTTGCTCTAGTGCTTCACTTATATCTTTTCAGAGCACGGCGGTGGTTTTATTCTATAGACATTATTGATCTCTCATGCTTCACTTATATTATTTTGAGAGTCCTTTAGAACAGCATGGTAATTTGCTTTGGTTATGAATTTAGTCCTAATATGACGGGCATCCAAGATGGGTATAATAAAAACTTTCATAATAAGTGCATTGAATACTATGAGAAGTTTGATTCTTTATGATTGTTTTGAGATATGAAGATGGTGATATTAGAGTCATGCTAGTTGAGTAGTTGTGAATTTTAGAGATACTTGTGTTAAAGTTTGTGATTCCTGTAGCATGCACGTATGGTGAACCGTTATGTGATGAAGTCGGAGCATGATTTATTTATTTATTGTCTTCCTTATGAGTGGCGGTCGGGGACGAGCGATGGTAATTTCCTACCAATCTAACCCCCTAGGAGCATGCGCGTAATACTTCGTTTTGATAACTAATAGATTTTTGCAATAAGTATGTGAGTTCTTTATGACTAATGTTGAGTCCATGGATTATACGCAGTCTCACCCTTCCACCATTGCTAGCCTCTCTAATACCGCGCAACTTTCACCGGTATCATACACCCACCATATACCTTCCTCAAAACAGCCACCATACCTACCTATTATGGCATTTCCATAGCCATTCCGAGATATATTGCCATGCGACTTTCCACCGTTCTGTTTATTATGACACGCTTCATCATTGTCATATTGCTTTGCATGATCATGTAGTTGACATCGTATTTGTGGCAAAGCCACCGTTCATAATTTTTCATACATGTCAATCTTGATTCGTTGCACATCCCGGTACACCGCCGGAGGCATTCACATAGAGTCATATTTTGTTCTAAGTATTGAGTTGTAATTCTTGAGTTGTAAGTAAATAAAAGTGTGATGATCTTCATTATTAGAGCATTGTCCCAGTGAGGAAAGGATGATGGAGACTATGATTCCCCCACAAGTCGGGATGAGACTCCAGACGAAAAAAAAAGAGGCCATAAAAAAGAAGAAAGGCCCAAATAAAAAAATGAGAGAAAAAGAGAGAAGGGACAATGCTACTATCCTTTTTCGACACTTGTGCTTCAAAGTAGCACCATGATCTTCATGATAGAGAGTCTCCTATGTTGTCACTTTCATATACTAGTGGGAAATTTTTCATTATAGAACTTGGCTTGTATATTCCAATGATGGGCTTCCTCAAATTGCCCTAGGTCTTCGTGAGCAAGCGAGTTGGATGCACACCCACTAAGTTTCTTTTGTTGAGCTTTCATACACTTATAGCTCTAGTGCATCCGTCGCATGGCAATTGCTACTCACTCACATTGATATCTATTGATGGGCATCTCCATAGCCCGTTGATACGCCTAGTTGATGTGAGACTATCTTCTCCTTTTTGTCTTCTCCACAACCACCATTCTATTCCACCTATAGTGCTATGTCCATGGCTCACGCTCATGTATTGCTTGAAGATTAAAAAAGTTTGAGAACATCAAAAGTATGAAACAATTGCTTGGCTTGTCAGCGGGGTTATGCATGATTTAAATATTTTGTGTGATAAAGATAGAGCATAGCCAGACTATATGATTTTGTAGGGATAGCTTTCTTTGGCCATGTTATTTTGAGAAGACATGATTGCTTTATTAGAATGCTTGAAGTATTATTATTTTTATGTCAATATTAAACTTTTGTTTTGAATCTTATGGATCTGAACATTCATGCCACAATAAAGAGAATTACATTGATAATTATGATAGGTAGCATTCCACATAAAAAGTTCTGTTTTTATCATTTACCTACTCGAGGACGATCAGGAATTAAGCTTGGGGATGCTTGATACGTCTCCAACGTATCTATAATTTTTTATTGTTCCATGATATTATATTATCTGTTTTGGATGTTTAATGGGCTTTAATATGCTCTTTTATATTATTTTTGGGACTAACCTATTAACCGGAGGCCCAGTGACAGTTTCTGTTTTTTTGCCTATTTTAGAGTTTTGCAGAAAAGGAATACCAAACGGAGTCCAAACGGAATGAAACCTTCGCGATGTTCTTTCTTGGACCGAAAGCAAACCAGAAGACTTGGAGTTGAAGTATGGAACACCACGAGGGGGCCACGAGGTAGGAGGGCGCGCCCAGGGGGTAGGCACGCCCCCCATGCTCATGGGCCCCTCGTAGCTCCACAGACGTACTTATTTCGCCTATATATATACTCTTATACCATAAAAACATCAGGGGAGCCACGAAACCACTTTTCCACCGCCGCAACCTTCTGTACTCGTGAGATCCCATCTTGGGGCCTTTTCCGGCGATTTGTCGGAGGGGGAATCGATCATGGAGGGCTTCTACATCAACACCATAGCCTCTCCGAAGAAGCGTGAGTAATTTACCACAGACCTTCGGGTCCATAGTTATTAGCTAGATGGCTTCTTCTCTCTCTTTGATTCTTCTTGGAGATCTATTCGATGTAATACTCTTTTGCGGTGTGTTTGTCATGATCCGATGAATTGTGGATTTATGAACAAGATTATCTATGAATATTATTTGGTTCTTCTCTGAATTCTTATATGCATGATTTGATATCTTTGCAAGTCTCTTCGAATTATCGGTTTAGTTTGGCCTGCTAGATTGATCTTTCTTGAAATGGGAGACGTGCTTAGCTTTGGGTTCAATGTTGCGGTGTCCTTTCCCAGTGATAGTAGGGGCAGCAAGGCACGTATTGTATTGTTGCCATCCAGGATAAAAGATGAGGTTTATATCATATTGCATGAGTTTATCCCTCTACATCATGTCATCTTGCTTAATGCGTTACCCTGTTCTTATGAACTTAATACTCTAGATGCATGCTGGATAGCGGTCGATGTGTGGAGTAATAGTAGTAGATGCAGAATCGTATTGGTCTACTTGACACGGACGTGATGCCTATATTCATGATCATTGCCTTAGATATTCTCATAACTATGCGCTTTTCTATCAATTGCTCGGCAGTAATTTGTTCACCCACTGTAATACATGCTATCTTGAGAGAAGCCACTAGTGAAACCTATGGCCCCCGGGTCTATTTTACATCATATTAGTTTCCCGTTAACTTGCTAATTTCTGTCGCTGTTCTTTTTATTTTGCAATCTTTACTTTCCAATCTATACAACAAAAATACCAAAAATATTTACTTTATTATATTTATAGATCTCACTTTTGCGAGTGACCGTGAAGGAATTGACAACCCCTTTATCGCGTTGGTTGCAAGGTTCTTGATTGTTTGTGCAGGTACTAGGTGACTTGAGCGTTGTCTCCTACTGGATTGATACCTTGGTTCTCAAAAACTGAGGGAAATACTTACGCTACTTTGCTGCATCACCCTTTCCTCTTCAAGGGAAAATCAACGCATGCTCAAGAGGTAGCAGGTATTTTCGTATTTTTGGATTAATGGATCTGAAAATAAAAGCAAATAAAAATAGATCGCAAGGGCAAATATAATAAAGAAGAGACCCGGGGGCCGTAGATTTCACTAGTGGCTTCTCTCGAGAAAAATAGCATACGATGGGTAAACAAATTACTGTTGGGCAATTGATAGAACTTCAAATAATCATGATGATATCCAGGCAATGATCATTATATATCCATCACGTCCAAGATTAGTAGACCGACTCCTGCCTGCATCTACTACTATTACTCCACACATCAACCGCTATCCAACATGCATCTAGTGTATTAAGTTCATGGAGAAACGGAGTAATGCAATAAGAACGATGACATGATGTAGACAAGATCTATTTATGTGGAAATAGACCCCATCTTGTTATCCTTAATAGCAACGATACATACATGTCAGTTCCCCTTCTGTCACTGGGATCGAGCACTATACGATCGAACCCATCACAAAGCACCTATTCCCATTGCTAGATCAAGTTGGCCAAACAAAACCCAAATACCAGAGAATAAATACGAGGCTATAAGCAATCATGCATATAGGAGATCAAAGAAGACTCAAATAACTTTCATGGATAAAAACATAGATCTGATCATAAACTCAAAGTTCATCAGATCCCAACAAACACACCGCAAAAAGAGTTACATCATATGGATCTCCAAGAAACCATTGTATTGAGAATCAAACGAAAGAGAGGAAGCCATCTAGCTACTAACTACGGACCCGTAGGTCTACAATGAACTACTCACGCATCATCGGAGAGGCACCAATGAGGATGATGAACCCCTTCGTGATGGTGTCTAGATTGGATCTGGTGGTTCTGGAACTTGCGGTGGCTGGAATTGATTTTCATCGACTCCCCTAGGGTTTCTGGAATATTGGGGTATTTATAGAGCAAAGAGGCGGTGTGGGAGGCCTCCGAGGTGGGCACAACCCACCTGGGCGCGCCTGGGCCCCCAGGCGAGCCCTGGTGGGTTGTGCTCCCCTCAGACCACCCCTCAAATACTTTCTTGGCCCATCTGGTGTCTTCTGGTACAGAAAAAATCCACAAAAAGTTTCGTTGCGTTTGGACTCCGTTTGGTATTGATTTCCTGCAATGTCAAAACAAGCAGAAAACAGCAACTAGCACTGGGCATTATGTCAATAGGTTAGTCCCAAAAAATGATATAAAATGATTGTAAAATGATTGTAAAACATCCAAGAATGATAATATAACAACATGGAACAATCAAAACTTATAGATACGTTGGAGACGTATCAACATCCCCAAGCTTAATTTTTGCTCATCCTCGAGTAGGTAAATGATAAAAACAGAATTTTTGATGTGGAATGCTGCCTAACATGTTCATCACATATTCTTTTCTTTGTAGCATGGACATTTGGACTTTTATATGGTTCAAAGCAATAGTCTAGTTTGACATGATGACTTTAATACTCAAGCATATCAATAAGCAACCATGCCTTTCAAAATATCAACACTAAAGCAAGTTATCCCTAGCCCATCATGCTCAATCATTGATCCATTCATGAAACACACTCGCATATTAGCTACACCCAATGCTTAAGTACGATCATAGTATCCCTTAGTTTGTGCTTTATAAGAGAAGATGGAGACTCAAAATAAAAAATTACATAGAGTAAAAGAAAGGCCCTTCACAGAGGTAAGTAAGGATTTGTAGAGGTGCCAGAGCTCAAAGCGAAAAAGATAGAGATAAACATTTTGGGAGGCATGCTTTTCCTGTCAACAAAAACGATCGAGTAGTTCCCAATACTTTCCATGCTAGATATATCATAGGCGGTTCCCGAACAGGAAATAAAGTTTATTCCTTTTTCCACCATACTTTCACTTTCCATGCCTAACCATATCCATGGGTGCCTTACATACCAACACTTTCCAAGTAATTTATTATTTGACAACATAAAGTAAATTCATTTTTCAATTCAGGACTGGGCATCCCTAATACCTTTGCCATACTCTCATGCAATGACAAGTGAATAAACACTCATCTTGAGAATAACACATCTAGCATGGAAATATATTAGCCACTCCCTACTGTTTCATGAGTGGTACGAGCACACAAAAGAGAAATTTATTTTGAAAATTAGAGATGGTACATAAAAATTTGCTTAGAATGGCAAAAGAATACGGCATATAGGTTGGTATAGTGGACTCATATGGCCAAACTGGTTTAAAGGATTTTGTATGCACAAGTAGTGATCATACTTAGTGCAAAGTGAAGGCTAGCAAAAGATTGAGAAGCATCCATCCAAGAAACAAAACAAATCTCATAAGAGAGCATTAACCATAACTAACACCTAATAATGCACCACAAGTAGGATGTAATTTCATTGCGTAACTATTGACTTTCGTGCTTGCATAGGGAATCACAAACCTTAATGCCAATATTCTTACTAAAGCATAATTACTCATCAACATGACTCACATATCATATCATCATATCTCAAAACTATTACAAGGAATCAAGTTTATTTTGTCCAATGATCTTCATGGAAGTTTTTATTATATCCCCCTTGGATATCTATCACTTTGGGACTAATTTCATATGTTGCTTTTGATAGCTCAAACAAATTTAAGTGAAGAACATGAGCATAAAAATTTTCTTCTCTCAAAATAATTTAAGTGAAGCAAGAGAGAATTTCTTAAAAAAATTACTAACTCTCAAATAAATCTAAATGAAGCATGAGAGCATTTCTTCAAAAATTAATAAAGCACACCATTCTCAAAAATATATAAGTGATGCACTAGAGCAATTCCATAGCTCATAAAGATTTAAGTGAAGCATAGAGAGCAATTCTAACAAGTCATAGCATAATTTTGGTTCTCTCAAATAGGTGTGTCCAGCAAGGATTCAAGTCTAAAAATAGAAAGCAAAACAAGCAAAGACTCATAGCATACAAGACGCTCCAAGCAAAACTCATAATATGTGACGAATAAAAATGGTCGTTAGAAGAAAGAGGGGATGCCACTCGGGGGCATCCCCAAGCTTAGTTGCTTGATACTTCTTGAATATTATCTTGGGGTGCCATGGGCATCCCCAAGCTTAGCCTTTTGCTAATCCTTATTCCTTCATCCATCGTAAAATCAACCAAAACTTGAAAACTACAATCACACAAAACTTAACAAAACCTTCGTGAGATCCGTTAGTATAAGAAAGCAAATCACTACTATAAGTACTGTTGCAAATCCATTCATATTTTATTTTTGCATTATATCTACTGTATTCCAGCTTTTCTATGGCAAAAACTCTTCAAAGAAAAACATAGAATCATCAAAACAAGCACACAACACAAAGAAAACAGAATCTGTCAAAAACATAACAGTCTGTACCAATCTGGATATTTCGAATACTTCTGTAACTCCAAAAATTCTGAAAAATTAGGACCACGTGAAAAGTTTGTATATCAATCTTCTGCAAAACAATTGGTATTTTATCACGCTTGTGTTGAAAATGAGAATTATTTTCGTGAGAGCAAAAGTTTACGTTTTTCAGCAAAACCAAATCAACTATCACCCAACATGATCCCAAAAGCTTTGTTTGGCACAAACACTAATTAAAACACAAAAAACACAATTATAACAGTAGCATAATTGTGCAAACACTCAAGAACAGAAAGAAAAATACAAAAATAAATTTTATTTATTGGGTTGCCTCCCAACAAGCGCTATTGTTTTATGCAACTAGCTAGGCATAATGCAAAGGATCTAAGTATTGTCATCTTTGTCTCTAGATCCATACGATGCCCTCATGATTGATTGGTATGTTGGCCTAATTCTTGTTCCAGGTAATTGTTCCATACCCTTCCTTAGTGGAAATTGGAATTTAATATTGTCTTCTTTCATATCAATCACGGCACCAATAGTACGTAAAAACGGTCTACCAAGGATAATTGGACAAGACATATTGCAATAAATATCAAGAACAATAAAATCTATGGGCACATAATTCCTATTTGCAAGAATGAGAACATCATTAATTCTTCCCATAGGCTTTTTAATAGTAGAATCCTCCAAGTGCAAATTTAGAGAACACTCTTCAATATCAGTAAGACCAAGCACATCATATAAAGATTTTGGAATTGTAGAAACACTAGCATCCAAGTCACATAAAGCAAAACACTCATAATTTTTAATCTAGACTTTGATAGTAGGTTCGCATTCATCATGTAATTTTATAGGAATTGAAACTTCTAATTCCAACTTTTCTTCTAAAGCTTTGATCATAGCATCAACAATATGCTTAGTAAAAGCTTTATTTTGTTCATAAGTATGAGGTGAATAATACGTCTCCAACATATCTATAATTTATGAAGTATTCATGCTGTTATTTTATCATTCTTGGATGTTTTACAACCATTTTATAGCAACTTTATATAATTTTTTGGGACTAACTTATTGACCCAGTGCCCAGTGCCAATTGTTGTTTTTTGCTTGTTTATTACATTGCAGGAAATCAATATCAAACGGGGTCCGAACACCGCAAAACTCCACGGAGATTTTTTATGGGCTAGAAGACTCCCAATGGGCCAGAGTTGCACCTGGGGGGGGTATCCCGAGGGGGGCACAACCCACCAGTGCGCGCCAGGACCCCTTGGCGCGCCCAGTTGGGTTGTGCCCACCTTGATGGCCTCTCGCACCCCCTCCTTGCACTATAAATTCCCAAATATTCCGAAACCCTTCGGGGTTAACCTAGATCAGAAGTTCCGCCGTTTCAAGGCTCTGTATCCACCGAAAACCAATCTAGACCCCGTTCTGGCACCCTGCCGGAGGGGGGAATCATCTCCGGTGGCCATCTTCATTATCCCGGCAGCCACCACTATGAGGAGGGAGTAGTCCACCCTCGGGGCTGAGGGTTTATACCAGTAGCTATGTGTTTAATCTCTCTCTCTCTCTCTCTCGTGATCTATATCATGGGCTTTGTTAATATAGTCAGATCATATGATGTTTCTATCCTCCATACTCTTATTATGATGTATTGAATCTTTACCCTATGAAGTATTGTCTTGTCGGATTGAATATTCAGAGATGAGAACACATGATATATGTCTTGCAATTGAATACTCGACGTGACAATTGGGGTATCTTATTGATTCACTTGACATATGTTATGACATTCAACTCGCGGATTCCCGCTGTGATATTGGGGTAATCTATGCATAGGGGTTGATGCACATTTTTCTCCTGTAGAAACTTCGGGGTCTCTTTATAGTTATTTATGTGGATTGAGTAATATTAATATGAATTTGCTTTGGTGTTATCTTAGCACGAACTCTTGATTAGATCGATCGGAAAGAATAGCTTGCGTTATTCTAGCACGAACTCTAGGATAGATCGAACGAAAAGAATAGCTTTGAGATGGTTTCGTACCCTACAAACAATCTCTATATTTTAGGGATTGTCGGTGGAAACGACGCCTATGGGATCATGGGGAATCCCTACGGTCGGCGGGCGTGGGGCCGTGGAAAGAGCGGGTTTAAGAGATCAACACGGGAAATTTATCCAGGTTCGGCGTAATACCCTACTCTTGCTAGCTTGTATTTATCTGGTGTTCTTGGACTAGCTACAAAGCGTGCAGGGTCCAAAAAGTCTGAATCCTCTCTCAGTACACTGCGGGCCTCCTTCTATAGTCAAAGGGGCTGCCACAGTGGCACACAGGAGGTGGAAATTTATACAGTAGTCGAGTTTATCTCTGGCAACGTCGGACAAAACGAGGCATGCAACGCCATGTAGGCTGGTAGGCTGCTGAGCTGGTGTGGTGGCAGGGTCTTCAGGAAGATCTGCATCCACCACGTAGGTGCTTGACTAGTTGGCTTAGGAGCCACATACTTCCACGTGGGTACCTGCTTAGTTGGTGGGTCGGCCGCTGAGTTGGGGCGGCGACGGGGCGGCAAGGCCTTGCCGCGGTCTTGCTAATATTCCCGGCAACGGTCTTGTTAGGGCCTTGTGGGCGCCCTCGGAAAGAGTCTTGCCGGGGCCTCGTGGGCATTCTCCGCAAGGAGCCTCGCTGTTGTCTTGTTTTCTGGTTCCTACCTAGGCCTCGCAGGCCCTTTGTCTTCACAAAGATCTGCATGCCACCATGGAGGCGCCTCCCGAGCCTTGGTTCCAATGTGGTTGATGGGGTCGGAACTTTTAGACTCAAGGGTGGCGGCCCCATTGGTGTTGGGCAAGTTGCCCCGGCAAGGCTCTTGCCGGGGCCGTGAAGGCCGCCCCGGCAAGGGCCTTGCCGGGGGAGTCTCACCTCGCCCCTCTGCTCTTCAAGCTTCTGGTCTTGAGCACGGCTCTGGTAGTCTTGTGTCTTTGCTTCCTCTTCTGTCCCACCAAGCGCAGCTGCGAGTGTGTGGTTGTGACTGCCCGCGCACAAGTAAAGGGGTGCAAAAAGGACCCCTACTTTTGTACACCGACAGGACCCCCGGGCATGGGCCACATATAAGAGCGGGGCGTTATTGGGCCAGGCCCAGAACGGTGCGCAGGCGTGCGCACGGTGGAGTTTTATCGCAGTAACTCCCCTGCCAGTTGCGCTTCCCCATGACCCGTGTTGAATGTGTGACGTGGGGTCGCGCGTGGAATACCCGCAGCATGCTTGCGTCATCCCGCGGTGAATAGTAAAGAGGCGGCTTGCGTGTCCCTTTAAAACTGCAGGGCCGCTGCTCATTTACTCTCTCTGCTTTGGAACCGTCGTTCCATGTTTCCCACTACGCCTGCCCCTTGCGCCACGTACGCCGCATGCACGGCATGGGGTAGGTGACAGATGCATGGGATATGGGAAGGCGCGTGGTGACCGATACTTACGCGCCTTTGATTGGGCGGGGAGGGCGGTCGATGGTCTTGCTCGTTGCCACTTAATGAGCCGGACCTGAACGGGCTCTTCAGAGGCCTAGAGCTAGTCTTTTAGCCTCCCCCACTCAGCTATAAAAAGGGGACTCACGGGGAGGAGGAGGAGCATCTCCTCGCGTCCCCCCTTCGCCTTCATTCTCCATCCACCGCCATGGCGAGAGGGCATGGTCGCGGCCGTTCTTCCGCGGAGGCGGCCAGGTCCTCCTCCCGCCAGAGAGCCGCGGCGGTCAAGGAAGAGCCAGCCGCCCAAAGCGAAGGCCACGCTCGAGGTGGGGGTGCCGGACAGGGCCGCGGTCGGCGAGGCGGTCGAAGCAGAGGCGGTCGAGGCCGAGGCGGGCACGGAAGGGGGACACCCGCGTCATCGCCATCTCCGTCACCATCTCCGCCAACATCTCCTTCTGCTTCGTCAAGCAGCCATGTCGGGGACACGGCGCTGGAGTTCATCCTACAGCTGCGCGAGCCGCCGTGTAGCCACCTTTGGCTTCCCGAGGCGTTCGCGAGGGTGTTGGAGATCGACCAGCCATCGAGGTTGAGGCTCCACATGAAGGGGTGTTGTAACGGTGTCATGTGGGTGAACACAGGGTTCCCTGTCTCTCATGTGATGCTCTTTCGTCGGGGGTGGAAAACCTTCGCAAAAGCCCACTACTTGATGAAGGGGCATGTTCTTTGCTACAAGTTGGTGGAGAGCGACCTGATCTCCGTCAAGGTCTTCGGGCGCTCGGGACACAGGCTAGGGTGGTGCGCGGAGAACTCGACCGACGACGAGAGCTCCTCCTCGAGCGACGGCGACGAGGAGAGGACCGGCGGGGAAGACGACGTGGACGGGTCCGACTAGGCGTCGGACGCCCTATCCCTAGGCGCCGCCGGCAGCAGCACCACCTGCACCTGGCCTTCTCCCCGGCAGGACGATCTGCCGGGGGCGGAGTAGTTCTTGGCGGCAGCTGTCGGCGTTCTGGGAACGGGGGTCCCCAGACTTGCCAGCTTGCGACCTGCGGCGTGGCTCCGAAGGGGGCCCATCACGGCCCATCTTCACCAACACAAGCTCAAGTACCTCGCGAGGGGCCAAGCCTCGCGGGGCGGATGACAGGGAGCTTCCTCAGGCACGACCTCATCAGGCTGGCTCGTGAGGAGGCAGAGAGATCAAGGCGGGGTACCTCACGAGGTGCCCATGACGACCAAAGGCGCCAGGCGGGCGCCAGCCCGCGCAGTGTCCTCCTTTCCTCTTTGGTGCAAAGGGAGCAAGCGCGGGCGAGAGCATCAAGCAAAGGCATCTGTTTCGGTGCAACAAGACCAAGACCAGTCCAACAGCGGGAAGGAAGTCATTGTGGAGCCCAAGCCGGCGTCACCACCAGAGCCTTTGACAGGCGAGGACCAACTTTAGTCATGATAAGTGTACCAGATGTTCCCCTTCAAAATGGCTAATTGTTGCGCCCTTCCCGCTCAATATTTGGGAAGAGGCCCAGGGCCTCTGCCTATATAAGTAGAGCTAGCCACCATAGTAGGGCAATCTAACTGGTAGCTGGAGGCACCTTGAAGAGAGAGAGAGAGAGAGAGAGAGAGAGAGAGAGAGAGAGAGAGAGAGAGAGAGAGAGAGAGAGAGAGAAAGAGAGAGAGAGAGCGACTGAACTCCCCCTAGCAGTTCATCGCACCAGCCAAGAATAGACCCTCGCGAGGCTGTTCTTCCTTGTATCGTTCATCACCATCAGCCCAAGAGGCAATCCACCACATCACAAACTAGAGTAGGGTATTACACCACAATGGTGGACCGAACTAGTATAAACCTGGCGTCTCTTGTGTTGTTCTTTGTGTAGTTTAGATCCAAGCGAGGCGGCGGGGTGCAGGTAGGTAGAGGGCGAGATCTCCGCGCGCACCCCAGTGTTCGAACCTCAAGGGTCTGCCGGAACCCGAAATCTTACATTTGGCGCGCCAGGTAGGGGTGCGCCGGGATCCACCTTCTGCCACTTTGTGTCCCGTCGCATCGTCATCATCATGTTCGGCGACCAGGCAGGCAACCCCAGTCCCTAGGCGGCTTGGCCCGCCCACGCAGAGCCGCTCGCCTCGGGCGACCCCATGCCCCAGGCAGCTCGCGGTCCGCAGGGCGCAGCAGCCATGCGGCGACGCAGACAAGCCGACAACTCTCACACCACGGCAGCGCGGTCGGCAGCGAGGCCTCAAACCACGCCATGGCCAGCGACGCCAGACACCCGCCGGGAGCAGCGAACTCAAGGGCAGCGCTCACGGTGGCCGGGAGCTACTGCAGTGCGAGCTCTTTGGAAGGCGGCCGCGACGTCTTGCTAGAGCGGGTGGCGAGCTCCTGGCTTTGCCGCCTCGGGCTCACCCTTCGCACCCAGCTCCCACCTCGGGTCAGGCGGCCAGCTGGGCTCCCACGCGGCCGCGGGCTCCAAGGCTACTCCAACACCAGCGAAGCCGTCAGCACCGGGCCAGCGGCAGCGCTACCTCCGCTCCCGGCCAGCGAAGAAGGACTCGCCGCGACCCACGGCCCCAGTGGGCCGCCGCGCTACCGCCCGCAGGTGGGCGCCTCAGGCAGAGCTGCATGGCACACGGAGCACTATGGCGCGGCCTTCAGGATGACGGCCCTAGAAGAATACGTGCCCCACATGATGGACCAAGGGCACCAGCATGAGGGCGAACAAGGCTCGCTCCTCAGCCCAAGCTGGGGGGACGAGGCGACTGAAGCTGAGCTCTTCCAGAGCCCGTGAAGGCCCCACCGCCACGCTGAAGCGACGATTATCGGTACCGCTAATTCCTCGGAGCAGGCATCGCTAATCATGAATCGCAGGAGGTGCAGGTCGCCACACAGCGGCGGCTGCCCGCTCCCCGATCTCCTACCCCTCAGGAGGAGGGCGTCGTGGGCTGCAGGAGAGGGGCCGAGATCCGGCATCACCACCGCGGTGTTCGGAGCAAGGCGTTCTCAGGAGGTAGGCCCTCTGTTGGGGAGGTGCCTCAGGGCCTGCCCCTGGCGGAGGACCCGTGGTTGTCGGGGGAACCGCTCGCGATCGCTCTACCCCATCGGCGGCGTCCTGGTTTCCGGTCGTCGTTGATGGCACTAGAGTGCAGCGCAAGGCGGGGCCCTCGTTTGGCGATATGAAGCAAGGCCAGTACCTGTGAAGAAGGCCCAGTGCCTGTGAAGCTCGCCACCCCGTGACACTCTCACGTAATAATGAGTGGGGTTGTACGCCCGAGTCTCGGGGTGCCGGCCTCGAGCCCCAGGGCTCCCTCCACGCCCAGATGGCAGCACTTAGCTCCGCGCTGGTGAGAAGACGTCCAAGACTAGACTAGGTGCCGGACGCGGCCTTTTCTGCTTCCATTGCTTTTCCCCTTTGGTTGTCACTTTCCCCCGCTGGATTTAAGTTGGATTCAAATTTGAGATTTGCGTGTGTCCGGGGAAGGGGGTGCTTAGTATCGTTCGAGCAAATCTCTCGCGTTCCGGTTACCGTTTTGCCTCAGCTGCCTCCCCTCGTGAGCCCCTCACGAGCCGGGTTAGGCCTAGCTTGCGTGCAGCCCAGACTGCCGCCGCCGCATCCTCTCAGGAGGTTTTTACTGCAGATCCTACGGGTTCGATCAGGAGACACTTGAGACGCCACAGCCCTCTACAGGCTGTCTCAAGGCCCGCACGGGACAAAGGTAAACTAGCCATCCACTTGGCGCAGGCGTACGGGTGATATAGCATCAACTAATACACAAAACACAAGTTTTACATGAGGGGCTCCCCCTCCCAAAATGCTCTCACAACCGTCAGGGCAAAACCTGAGCTCTATTCGTGCAGGGTAAGAAAACAGGAACGATGCGCAGTCAGTCGGATAAATCCCCCAATGCATCCTCAGGGGCACCTCCTGAACCGTTGCTGGCGTCGCTGGCCTCGCCATCGCTCTCTGCGTTGTCACCGGCGGCGTCAGGGCCGTTCACCACGCCGCCTTCATCAGCAGCCACGATCACGCCATCGTTATCTGAAGCGAAGGCCCTGACGAGGGCGTCCACGTTGTCCTCCACCCAGTGCGCCAGGTCGTCCCGGACGGCCTGGGGTACTGGGGCGATGGCGGCGTCGAAGTCGAAGTGGGGGTCCATATTCCGGAGATGGCTGAAGACGCGAGAAAAGGCGCGCCCGAGCAGGGCGCGGCTCCTCTCCTCCACCAACCTGTTGGCTCTGACCGACCGCGCCTCAACCGAGTCACCACGTCGGTGAAGAACTGAAGGTTGCCGGCGTAGTTAACTGCGTGCGGCTCGCCAACAGTCGGCTCGCAGATGTTACCCAAGGCTGTGTTGGCTCTCTCCTAGAGTGTGGTGAGCATGGGGCCGTGCTCATGCTCCAGGATCCGCCGCTGGCGTATCTCGTCCGCATTCTGTCGCGCGACGGCCTCAGCCTCGTCCACCCATTGGCGAAGAAGAAGCACCTCGACACGTGAGGTAGTTAACTCCTCCTGCGCCACCTCAAGGGCAGCCCGAGAAGCATCGGCCCGCCGTGTCACTTCCTCCTGCTTGGCCCTCAAGGCAGCGGTCCTACCTTCAGCCTCAGCCCGGATCAACCCCAGCCTCTCCTCGAACTCGCGCTCAAGGTTCAAGCGCGCCGTCGCCACCCGATGCCCGACCTCCTCTAGGACACTGGCTTCCCGCGCAGCGACATCATCCTCCGCCCTCGTCACCAAGCGCTCCCTTGTTTCCAGGCGTTCGTACTCGCGTGCGCGTTCGGCGGCTTCCAGCGTCAGCACCTCCTCACGCTTCTGGAGCTCTGCTGGGTCGCCTGAGGCCACCTTCATCGATGCAAGGGTCGTCTCGTGCAGCTCCACCTACTCCTCCAGTGAGCGGCATCGAGCCAGGAGTTCCCGCGCCCGCTCCTCCGACGCCTCTCGTCGTCGGTCAGCTTCCAGAGCCTCCTCAACGGCCCGAGAACGGACCTCCCGAGAGGCCGCCAGCGACGCCTTGGCCTCCCCATCGTCAAGATCACGCTGATGGCGCGCAAGGGCGACAGCCGCCTTCAGCTCGCGCCTCTCTGCGGCCAGGCGCAGGCCCTCGGCCTCGAGGCACGCGTCTTCATCAGCGAGCTCTTCACCAAGCAGGCTCACCGCATCAGCCGCCCTCCAAAGAAACCCTTGGCGAAGAGCGCGACGCTCCTGAGCGTGCTCAAGTACGTCTTCCACACCATCATCCGCCCCAAGCGAGCACCAGGGGCCACGAATCAGCACTCCCCCTCCGGGCAGGGGGCTGGGGGCTGGCGCCCTCGCCACGGCCGGGCACGCCTCGCTAGAAGCCCGGCCAGGAGCCAGCCCATCCCCTAAAGAAGAGCGCAGGGAATGCCTCAGCCTATCACGGTCGACGAATAGACGAGAAGCCCACGGCAGGCTGGCTATGCCACGAGAAGGCTCGCGAAGGAGGGTCGCGAGGAGCGCGGGGCCGCGATGCGCCTCAGGATGGTTCGTCTCTCCAACTGGCCTCACCACGAGGGCACTGCAACTCGGAGTGCTCGAAGACGGTGGAGAGGGCAGAGTCAAGGGAGATGGCTCCCCAGCCATCTCCGTGAGCTCGGCGGGAAGGGCCCTGCGGAGCAAGGATCAGTAAAAGCAACAGAAGGATCAGGAGCTAGAAAAGGGGAAGGCTTACTCATCGGTGGCGAAGTACTTCCTACGCTTCAGCAGACGACAAGGGTAATCGTCGCCCAAGGCCTCCCTTCTCTTCCGGAGAGCCTCAAAGTCCACGCGAGCGACAAGAGTTGGCGCGAGGATCAGCTGCGACGAGGAAGGAGCGACAAAGCGACCTGCGTCGGGGCGTCTACGATGCACGCCGCCGTCACCTCGCCAAGAAAAGTGGCTGGGGCCCAGGGCCTCGGCCGCGAGCATCTGCGGGCAGCTGCTCGCCACCCCCAGCCGCGGCAGCTTGGGCCTCAGGAGCTGCTCCCTCAAGAGTGCCGCCTGGCACCGTCACCCCGGCGGAGGCCCCCTCGGCCTCCGGCTGCCCGTGCCTCCCTGCTCCGCCACTCGAGTAAGAGCCGCCGTGGCCGACTGAAAGGGCGGCCACCACCACTGGGTTCTCGCGAGGCCCCCGAAGGCCAGCGGGGCGCAGCCCCCATTCGTCGAAGACGGGCATCTGATTTACAAAGTCACCCCTGCTCGGGCAGAGGTATAGCAAGACCCCCCCGTGCCGGATGCTGCCAGGGGTGGGGTCCTCGGTCAAGACCAAGAGCACCTTCCTCAGCGCTTCAGGCGTCAGGTCCTCTTCCTGGAGCCTCATACGGTCTTCACGCCCGCTGAAGGCCCACATCCGCCGAGAGTGACGTTGGAGAGGGGCGACACGGCATAGCAGGAACTCCTTCACCACCTTGGGCGCCGTCACGCCGAGTTCCCTCAAGAACGCAAAGCGGCGCCAGACGAAGACAAGACGGGAACTCGTGAGTGTCTCCTGGCCCCAGCCTGAATTAGGGACAGCGGGCGAGGACGGCTCCGATAGCAGAGGGCTGGGCACCCCCACGTCCACGTACAGCCATCGCTCGTGGAACCCAGGCGCGGGCGGAGGAAGGCTGAAGTCAATCCCTGAAGCCACCGTTTCAGATGCAGCAATGAAGCTCACACACCCCGAACATTGGGTGGGGTCAACAAGGCGCAGAGAGAAGAAGTGGCGCAACAAGGCAACTGAGGGAAGGATGCCCATCATCGCCTTGCAAACAAAGGCGAAGACCGCAAGAAGAGTGATGGATTCTGGACCCAAGTGCATCATATGGATCTGATAGTGGGAGAGCACAACATTGAAGAAATCGGAGAAGGGGGAACCAGCCCCGCCCATAGGGCGTCGGCAAAATACCGGACCTCAGTGATTATCCTGTCTATGGAAAAGTGGGACGCGGGCTAGGCCATCGTCCTCCCGCATTCGTTGAAGATGGTGGCCAAAGCCGAGCTGACCTTGCCTAGGCCCTCTCGATTGAGTATGATCGACCGATCAACGGCGGGGGCCGCCGACGACGGTGAGCGAGGCGGAGGCACGGGCTTCTTCCCTCTTCCCTTCTTCGTCAGAGCCATGGCAACGGAAGGGGGGGAGGTTTGAGATTGGATTGGGAGTAGAAGCTGGAGTTCGAGAGGAGGAAGAGTGGGGGACGGTCGAGCAGCGAAAAGGGGAGCGGCTGTGTGCGGCTATGAGTCCGCCTAGCATGGCACAAAATAAGGAGGCGTGGGGGAACAGTGCCGCCCACGTCCAATCAACCGCCACGCGGCGCCCAAGGCCACAGGCTGTTAGGGCCCGTGATGCTTCGCACTTGCCCCTTCGCCTCTCTGCTCGGCCAAGCCCGGGCGCGCCTTGGGCCCGGGGGCTACTGTCGGCGTTCTGGGAACGGGGGTCCCCAGACTTGCCTGCATGAGGCCTGCGGCGTGGCTCTGAAGGGGGCCCATCACGGCCCATCTTCACCAACACAAGCTCAAGACCCTCGCGAGGGGCCAAGCCTCGCGGGGCGGACAACAGGGAGCTTCCTCAGGCACGGCCTCATCAGGCTGGCTCGTGAGGAGGCAGAGAGATCAAGGCGAGGTACCTCACGAGGTGCCCATGACGCAAGCCATGACGACCAAAGGCGCCAGGCGGGCGCCAGCCCGCGCAGTGTCCTCCTTTCCTCTTTGGTGCAAAGGGAGCAAGCGCGGGCGAGAGCATCAAGCAAAGGCATCCGTTTCGGTGCAACAAGACCAAGACCAGTCCAACGGCAGGAAGGAAGTCATTGTGGAGCCCAAGCTGGCGTCACCACCAGAGCCTTTGACAGGCGAGGACCAACTTTAGTCAGGATAAATGTACCAGATGTTCCCCTTCAAAATGGCCAATTGTTGGCGCCCTTCCCGCTCAATATTTGGGAAGAGGCCCAAGGCCTCTGCCTATATAAGTAGAGCTAGCCACCATAGTAGGGCAATCTAACCGGTAGCTGGAGGCACCTTGAAGAGAGAGAGAGAGAGAGAGAGAGAGAGAGAGAGAGAGAGAGAGAGAGAGAGAGAGCGACTGAACTCCCCCTAGCAGTTCATCGCACCAGCCAAGAACAGACCCTCGCGAGGCTGTTCTTCCTTGTATCGTTCATCACCATCAGCCCAAGAGGCAATCCACCACACCACAAACTAGAGTAGGGTATTACACCACAATGGTGGCCCGAACTAGTATAAACCTGGTGTCTCTTGTGTTGTTATTTGTGTAGTTTAGATCCAAGCGAGGCGGCGGGGTGCAGGTAGGTAGAGGGCGAGATCTCCGCGCGCACCCCAGTGTTCGAACCTCAAGGGTCTGTCGGAACCCGAAATCCGACAGCAGCTCCTCGAGCTGGCTCTTTGAACTTCTCGGGGCCATTGCTTCTGGTGGTTGGCGCTGGATGGCCGGAGAAGACGAAGAAGGCAGGTGACGGGCCGTCAACTCGGAGTACGATGGCACCAACGCCTTCGTCGCGTATTGCCGGCCCGCTCCCTCATCTTTCGGCTTCTTCCCCGGCACCGTCATCACCAACCTTCTCTTGGTGTCTTCTGCTGCTCGTACCTTGCCTAGGCACTCCTTTTGCCCTCCTGTTTGTCCTGGTCTGCTTCCTGAGGAGAGGGACAAGAAAGGGATTACGGGCATCTTATCTTTTTTTAAGCCTGCGGGCACTTGTTGAATTCTAGACTTGTGTAACCCCTTGCTCGTGCTCTTATTCCGTACGAATTGTTCTTGTTTGATTAATGTATTAATGAAAAAAGTGTTTTCCAGGGTCTTTTGTGCGTGAGCGAGGCTCACACCAAGGAGTGATTCCTTGTTATTTTAAATAAACAATGTCACCCGGCAACAAACCTTGCCGTTCTCCTGCCTTATACCACGCTTGAACCCACGCCCTTGGCGGGGAGCAGGGGTAGAGTAGGATCAGGCTCCTTGCTTGTTTCCCCTTTCACCACAACTACAACCAGACTCCGGCCTGAAAGGGATTTCGGGCATGGGGAGGAGGGAGCACGGTGGCGCAGGAACGAGCGAGGTTTCATACGGAAACGCATAGCAGGGGAGAGAAAACTCATCTGAACTTGCAGCCCCTCGGCAACCTTGGCTTGCCGGGATCAGGTTGTCGATCCATCTTATTTTCTCCAAATGGTTCTGCAGGAATGCCTGTGTAGCCTGCGATCCAAAGAAGAGGGTTGAAAGAGACAGAAGAACACGCACTCGACCTCTATGCTAGGGGTTAGTTGCCGCCAAGCACTATCAACCCTAACAGAGAGAGAGAGAGACTCAACCTAGCATGCATGCTAATTCTAGGGCGCCAGTGCTTCATTTATTTATGCTCAGGGTCTGCGCCTGGCTTTGTACATAGGGTTACATGCCTTGCCAGCAAAGCTAGTACAAAATGGGGGTTGTCGGGGCTCCCGACAACCGCCCCTTAGGGGTAAAACTTGCGAAGATGTTCGATATTCGAGGAGTTGCTCACTGGAATATCATCTTCGGTCTCCAGGCGGACTATGCCGAGCCTGGTGACTCGCATTACCCGATAAGGGCCCTCCCACTTCGGCATCAACTTGTTTGAATTCTTGGCGGATTGAATCCACCGAAGAACAAGGTCGCCTTCCTCAAGGCTTCAGGCGTGAACCTTGCGGCTATGATAGCGGCACAAGGCCTGCTGGTAGCGAGCGGCTCGCACAGCAGCCCGAAGACGATCTTCCCCAAGGAGCGTCGCATCCTCTTGATGCAACTACTCTTGCTCAAGCTCATCATAAGCGAGCACTCGAGGTGACCCGTATATGAGTTCCGTGGGGAGAACTACCTCTGCCCCGTAAACCAGGGCAAATGGTGTCTGGCCAGTAGCTCGATTTGGCGTCGTTCTGATCAACCAAAGAACTGTTGGCAACTCATCAACCCAGCGCCTTCCGCACTTGTGCAGCTTGTCAAAAGTCCTAGTCTTGAGGCCTCATAGCACTTCTGCACTCACCCTTTCGGCCTGCCGTTACTTCTGGGATGGGCAACAGAAGCAAAACAGACCTTGTTGTCGAGTTCTTGAATGTACTGCATGAAGGTGCGGCTCGTGAACTACGTGCCGTTGTCGGTGATGACTCTGTTGGGCACACCAAAACGGCAGACTAGCTCCTTGAAGAACTTGACGGCTGACTATGTTGTCACCTTTATCACTGGTTCCACTTCCGGCCACTTCGTGAACTTGTCGATCGCGACGTACAAGTACTCAAAGCCCCCGTCAGCGTGGGGAAAGGGGCCCAATATGTTGATCCCCCAGACCGAAAATGGCCAGGAAAGAGGGATTGTCTGAAGGGCTTGGGCTGGTTGATGAAACTTCTTTGAATGGAACTGGCACGCTTCGCACTTGGTTACTAGGGCAGTTGCATCCTGGAGGGTGGTGGGCCAAAAGAAGCCTTGTCGGAACGCTTTGCCGGCAAGGGCTCTCGATCCTATGTGGGCGCCACACATGCCTCCGTGTATTTCTACCAACAGCCTCAGTCCGTCTTCCCGAGGAATGCACTGCAACTTCACATCGTTCGATCTCCTTTTGTACAGGGTATCATCCACAAACTGGTACATGCTGGACCGACGGGCTACTTTCTCTGCTTCTTTTTGTTCCTCAGGAAGCTCCCCTGTTTGGAGGAAACGGACGATGGACTGCGCCCATGCCAGAGCCTGGGGCTCGCGGGCAAGGACTAAAGGCACATCTTTGGCCGTAGGGGAAACTGTCTCCACGGCCAGGGCCTGAGGCCCTGCCGGGGGTTGTTGCTCTCCGGCAGGCTTGGGACACCCGGCAACGTCCTTGTCGGCGGCTCCTGGGAGCTCGGCGGGAAAGTACTTGCCAGGGCCCGCCTTCCTTCGCTTGTTCTGTCCTGCTGATGGCTCGACGAAAGGTTGAGTTAATTGAAGCACAAAGGTACCTGGTTCCACAGGCAACTTCAGGGCAGCACGCTTCGACAGGCCGTCAGCAATGTTGTTCTCCGCTCCGGGGACATGCTCTACATGCAATCCGTCAAAACGCACTTCCAACTTCCTCACTTCATCCACGTAGGCTTCCATCAACGTGCTCTGGTAATCCTTGTTGACTTGCTTGACGACGAGCTATGAATCACCCCTGACAATGAGCTTCCTGATCCCAAGGTCCGCGATCCTAAGACCGGCAAGCAGTCCCTCGTACTCTGCCATGTTGTTCGTCGATTTTTCCTGGGGAAAGTGCATCTGGACTATGTACTTGAGGTGCTCTCCGGTGGGCGCGACGAGTAGTATGCCGGCACCAGCACCTTGCAATGAGAAAGCTCCATCAAAGTACATAATCCAATCATGGCACGTTTCCTTGCCGGGAAGGGTGGTCTCTTGAACTTCTTCGTCGGGCGTTGCGTTCCATTCTGCTATGAACTCTGCCAAGGCTCGGCTCTTGATCGTTGAAGTACTTTCAAACTTGAGGCCAAAGCTCGATAGCTCCAGTGCCCACTCCACAATCCTCCCAGTTGCATCTGGGTTGTGCAAGATTCGTTGCAACTGGAGGCGGGTGACAACGGTGATCTCATGTGCTTGGAAATAGTGGTGCAGCTTTCTCAAGGCCATGAGGAGGCCGAACAGTAGCTCTGCATACCAGAATACCTTAACCTAGCCCCTGCAAGAGGGAACTGACAAAATAAACTGGTTGCTGCATCATCTTCTTCTTATGTTCAACTTCGCCCATTTGCGCAGACTTCGCCTCACCGGGACCGGGCCTTGCCGGGGGTTCCACCTTGCCGGCGTCAAGCCCTGCCGGGGAGGGCCCCGGCCCATCATCTAACGGCTCCGTTGCTACTGCCGCTTCTCCCTCGAGTTCCCTTTGTGCCACTAGCCCAACACTGACCACTTGATTCGTTGCCGCTAAGTATAGCAGCAACGGCTCTTGTGGTTTAGGTGCGACTAGTATCGGTGTGGAGGAAAGGTACCTCTTCAAATGTTGCAGCGCTGCCTCTGCCTCCGGAGTCCATTTTACTGGACCCGCCTTTTTCAAAACTTTGAAAAAGGGGAGGGCGCGCTCAGCGGATTTGGAGATGAACATACTCAGGGCGGCAACGCAGCCGGCAAGCCTACATACATCCCTGACTCGTTTCGGCGCCTCAATCTGCTCAATGGCCTTGATCTTGTCACGATTTGCTTCGATTCCGCGTTGAGACACAAAGAACCCAAGAAGTTTGCTGGACGGGACACCGAACACACACTTCTCTGGGTTGAGCTTGAGGTTGATCTTGCGCAGATTTGCAAATGTTTCTTCTAGATCTTGTACGAGTGTGGCCCTGTCCTTGGTTTTGACCACTATATCATCCATATAGGATTCCATATTTTTATGCAGCTGGGGCTCAAAACCAATTTGGACCGCCCGGGCAAACGTCGAACCAGCGCTCTTCAACCCGAAAGGCATTCATACAAAACAGTACATACCACATGGGGTGATGAACGCGGTCTTCTCTTCGTCTTCCTTCATCCTGAAGATCTACTGGTATCCCGAACAGGCGTCGAGGAATGACAGAAGGTCACACCCGGAAGTGGAGTCTACAATCTGGTCGATACACAGCAGAGGGAAAGGATCCTTTGGACAAGCTTTATTGATATCTGTGTAGTCAATACACAACCTCCACTTCCCATTCGCCTTACGCACAACCACCGGATTGGCCAACCACGTGGGGTGGAGTACTCCTCTAACCAGGCCTGCTGCCTCCAACTTCCTGATCTCTTCAATGATGAACTCTTGTTGCTCCAAAGCTTGCTTCCTGACCTTCTGCTTGGCGGGCCGCGCGTGAGGACAGACAGCAAGATGGTGCTCAATCACCTCCCTGGGAACGCCGGGAATGTCAGATGCTTGTCATGCAAATACACTGACATTCGCCCGCAGGAAGGCAACGAGCGCGCTTTCCTATTTGCTGTCGAGGGTGGAGCTTGTAGTGAAAGCCCTGCCCGTGTCGTCCTCCTTGACAGACACCTTCTTAGTTTCTGGTGGTGCAGCCTTAGACTTCTTGCTCTTGCCGGTGGAGCTCTCTGGCATGTCCACAACGGGAGCACAACACTCTGAAGAGGTACGCTTGCCGGAGTGGGTGCAAGAAGTCTTGCCGACCTTCTTCCTTCCCAGGGCTTCAGCAGCAGGAGCAAGTGCCTTGGCGGCACTTGCTGCAACTGCCTCTCGGTAGAGTTCATTGGCGCAGATGAGCGCGTCTTTCTTGTCAGAGGGGACGGTGATGATGGTCAGCGGCCCCGGCATCTTCAATGTGTTGTAGGCGTAGTGTGACGCCGCCATGAACTTGGCCAGCGCTGGGCGGCCAAGGATCCCGTTGTACGGCAAGGGGATCTTGGCGCCATCAAAAATGATCTTCTCCGTCCTATAGTTAGCTCACCCCCAAACGTAACGGGCAGCGTGATCTTACCTTTCGGCTGACTCCTTCCCGGGTTGACCCCTTGGAATGTGCCCGTCTCCTCGTGATCTCCATCAGGAATCTGCAGCTTCTTGATCACAGCGGGGAGATCAAATTCAGACCGGCCCCACCATCAACCAGCACCTTGGTCACCTTGAGGTTGCGTATTGCTGGTGAAACCAACAACAGCAAACATCCGACTGCAGTCGTCCTGATCCTCGGTGTCAAAAATGATGGGCGTGTGGGACCACTTCAGTGGCCTCTGGGCATCGAACGATGGCTCTGCCGCAGTGACCTCACGCGTCCACTGCTTTAATTGGTGGTGAGAGGTGTGCAGCGAGGCTCCACCGTCGGCGCACATGGCCTCTGTAGCTTTCTGGAATTCATGCCCGGCGGACTCGTCGTCCTCGTCATGATCATCATCTTCTTCCTTCTTGTCGCGGCCCTGAGCGGGCCTCTCTTGTTGATTATCTTTGCCGCAGCGACCCCCTTGTCCGCCACGCTTCTTGCCGGAACCCTCAACACCATCCTGACCCTTCTACTTATCCCGCCTTTCATATTCAGCTTTCTGCTTTTCAGCAAGCATCTCAACCTGTCGGCAGTTCTGGAGGTCATGGCCCTTGGTGCGGTGGATCTTGCAGTACTGCTTGTCAGAGCCTCCTGGCTTGTCGGCGGCTGCCAAGGCCCGTCAGGCGGCGCACCCGGCAACCTCCTTGCCGGGGTCGTCAGCCTTGGCCTTCTTGGCGGCGCCGGGGTCGTCGAATCCCTCAACGGCAAGCATAGTCTTGCCCTTACTTTCCTGTTACAGCGTCGGACCTTCTTCGTCGGGCGGCGGCGTCTTCGTCCGTGGAGTCGGTTTCCGCGCCGGCATCTTCGCCGGGGTACTTCCTTCCTTCCTCAGCCCGAGCACACCTATCTGCCAGAACATAAAGTTCGGCTACATCCTTGACCTTGTTCATCGCCAGCTCTTCACGCATCTTGCGGTTGCGTACATTCTGATGGAACACACTGATAACAGCGGCGGGATGAACATCTGGGATGGTGTACTGCACACGGCTGAATCTTTGTATGTACTTACGCAGGGACTCACCATCCTTCTGGGGGATGACATGCAAGTCACTTGCCTGGCCAGGAGCTTGGTGGCCTCCGGTAAAGGCGCCAACAAACTCGTGGCACAGGTCCGACCAGGAAGAGATGGAATCCACTGGCAGGTGCATCAACCATGACATGACGTTGGGCTTAAGTGCCAACGGAAAGTAATTGGCGAGCACCTTATCGCGGCGAGCCCCGGCGGCTTGCATCGCGATGGTGTAGATGTTGAGGAACTCCGACGGGTGAGTCTTGCCGTTGTACTTTTCCCCAATATCAGACTTGAACGTGCGGTGGGAGGGCCACTCGAACTGCCGCAGCTCTCGGGTAAAGGCCAGACAACCCACCTTGTAAGGCAGGCCGCCAGGGCCCCCCGGCGTTGGGTGGTCCATAGCAGGCCCCGCACGCTGATCTGACTGATGGCGCACCTCCCGTCATCGCTCGATGGTAGTTCGAGCGTCTTCCTGAGCTCACTCTCGAAGAACTCGACGTTGGTCGCAGCAGGTTCGTGGCTCGGACGACGCTGTGGAAACGTTGTCACAGGCGTTGGCCTGTCGTGGCCGCGGGGGAGGAGAGTGCACCATGGTCGCAGCATCTCTTGTCTCCCCACCGCCGGCATGCACCGGCACAATAGAACGCTGGTGTGAGGGTCCCATTGGGAGCGGCTCGTCTTTGTTGGCGAAGCTGACAAGGCTTCGGATGGTGGCCCTCCACTCGTCGAGCTTCTCCGCAGCAGGGGAGAAGTCGAGGAGCAGTTGCACGCGCGCCAGCGCTTCTGCTGGCGTGGGCAGCGGCGAGAGCTGCGTAGACCGTGACGCGCTCCGACTTCTAACCAGGTTAGAAGAGGCTCTATCACGGTCTCGTGGTCGCACGCCGCTTCCGCCCGCGTCCGAGCGCGCACGCCGGCCTGGTGCGTCCTGCGAGTGGCGCACAGGGCTCTCTCCGCGATGGTGCCCGGGGGCTTTGGCATCACGGTGTCGCTCATCGCGCGCGGCCTGGGAAGGCCGCGGCGCGGGTGCCAGCTGGGGCGCCGTAGAGGTTGCCGCACCGCCCGTGGGTAGCACGGCCCCGCCCCGGACCCAGCGGCGTGTGGCTCGTCATCTCGGATTTGAGCGACGCCACTCGCCTGGCTTCGATTGCCAGATTGTCATGGATGCTCATGGGCCGCGTCTCCGGCCCCATCCGTGGCCACCCGGTCGCCTGCCCGCGCTGGAGCGGACGGGCCGGCTCCGGGCAGCCCGATCGCCGTGATCCCCTTTCTCTTAGGGGCCATGGTGATGATGAAGTCGATGCGCTGACCTTCAAACCGGATTTTTACAGCTTGCGCCCCCTACCTGGCGCGCCAAAGATGTCGGTGGAAATGACACCTATGGGATCACGGGGAATCCCTTCTACGGTCGGCGAGCGCGGGATTGTGGAAAGAGCGGGTTTAAGAGATCAACACGGGAAATTTATCCAGGTTCGAGCCGTGAGTGATGCGTAATACCCTACTCCCGCTGGCTTGTGTTTATCTGGTGTTCTTGGACTAGCTACAAAGCGTGCAGGGTCCAAAAAGTTTGAATCCTCTCTCAGTACGCCGCGGGCCTCTTTTATAGTCAAAGGGCTGCCACAGTGGCACGCAGGAGGTGGAAAGTTGTACAGTAGTCGAGTTTATCTCTGGCACCGTAGGACAAAACGCATTAAATGCGCTACTTAGGTGTCCTCTTACTTTATCGGGGACGGCAACGAGGCCCGTCCCGTCCGTCGCCGCTTCGCCTTGCTCCGACACTCGTCCAGGCCAACGAGGCATGCAGCGCCATGTAGGCTGGCAGGCTGCTGAGCTGGTGTGGTGGCAGGGTCTTCACGAAGATATGCATGCCACCACGTAGGTGCTTGACTAGTTGGCTTAGGAGCCACGTACTACCACGTGGATACCTGCTTAGTTGGTAGGTCGGCCGCTGAGCTGGGGCGGCGACGGGGCGGTAAGGTCTTGCCGCGGTCTTGCTGATATTCCTGGCAAGGGTCTTGCCGGGGCCTTGTGGGAGCCCTCGACAAGTGTCTTTCCGAAGCCTCGTGGGCATCCTCGGCAAGGAGCCTCGTTGTTGTCTTGTTTTCTGGTTCCTACCTAGGCCTCGCAGGCCCTTTGTCTTCACAAAGATCTGCATGCCACCATGGAGGTTCCTCCCGAGCCTTGGTTCCAATGTGGTTGATGGCGTCGGAACTTTTAGACTCAAGGGTGGCGGCCCCGTTGGTGTTGGGAAAGTTGCCCCGACAAGGCTCTTGCCGGGGCTGTGAAGGCCGCCCCGGCAAGGGCCTTGCCGGGGGAGTCTTGCCTCGCCCCTCTGCTCTTCATGCTTCTGGTCTTGAGCACGGCTCTGCTAGTCCTGTGTCTTTGCTACCTCTTTTGTCCCGCCAAGCGCGGCTGCGGGTGTGTGGCTGTGACTGCCCACGCACAAGTAAAGGGGTGCAAAAAGGACCCCTACTTTTGTACACCGACAGGGATAATCATATGATGGTTTCGTAAGGTGCACTAGATGCACTTACAATTACACTTTGAGGGATAATCATATGATCCAACTATGTAAGCACTGTTGGGAGATTGCACTAGTGAAAGTACGTACCCTAGGCCTCATTTTTAAGCATTGCAATACTGTTTTTGTGCCCGTTTACTATTTGCTACCTTGCTGTTTTATTTATTCAGATTATAAAATTATATTTCTACCATCCATATTACACTTTTATCACCATCTCTTCGCCGAACTAGTGCACCTATACAGTTTGTCATTGTATGGGGACACAAGAGATTTCTTGTATTTGGTTGCAGGGTCGTTTGAGAGAGACCACCTTCATCCTACACATCTCACTGATTGATAAACCTTAGGTCATCCACTTGAGGGAAAATTGCTACTGTCCTACAAAACTCTGCCCTTAGAGGCCCAACACGTGTCTACAAGAATAAAGTTGCGTAGTAGACATCAAGCTCTTTTCTGGCGCTGTTGCCGGGGAGGTGAGTGCTTGAAGGTATATCTTTAGATCTTGCAATTGAATCTTTTATTTTCTTGTTTATCACTAGTTTGGTCTATAAAAGAAAACTACAAAAAATGAAATTTAGGTTGCATCTTATTATTGATCATCTTTATAATATCTTTCTTGAAAATGATGGTTCGGAAAATTGTGCTCAATTGTTAGAAGAAGAAGTCAATAAAATGTTTGGCACAAAATATTTGAATGATGAGCATGATTGCAATGTTGCTAGTATGAATTCTTTGAATATCCATGATGCTAATGATATGCAAAGCCATAAGCTTGGGGATGCTATGTTTAATGAAGATGATCTTTTTAGTCCCCCTACTTTGATTGATCAAACTTATTTTGATGATAGCATGCCTCCTATTTATGATGATTACATTGATAAAAGTGGGTTTGGAAGAGTGTCAACACTAGGTAGTAGTGATCCCACTATTTTGGAGGGTGTTGAATCTCATTACAATATTGATGAAAGTGGATTTGGAGAGGTCATGACTTTATTTAGTGATACATCCACTATTTTGGAAGAGTTTCAACTGACTATGGCAATAAAGTTGCTTTCTATGATGATTATTATGATGACATGTATGCCATAGAGAGTAATGAATTTTCTATGCTTGTGGATCATGAAAAGAATGCTTTATGCAATGGTTATATTGATGAATCTACTTATGATGCTACTAAAAATTATTATGAGAGAGGAACATATGATGCATGATGTTCTCTTTATGTTTTAATTCTTATCCTTTATGCGAGCATCATTGAAATCATCATCCCTAGCTAAAAGGCACTAAAGAAAAGCACTTGTTGGGACGCAAACCAACACTTTTACTTACTGTTTTTGTGTGTTCACATGATTATGCTACTGTATTGATCATGTTTTATAGCTTTTGTTTCAATAAAGTCCCAAGAAAAGCCTTTTGGATCATGTTGGGTGATAGTTGATTTGACCCTGCTGAAAAACAGAAACTTTTGCGCTCACGAAATAAGTCCCATTTTTAACAGAAGAGTGATTTTGAGTTGATTCTTTTTGAAGAAGTTTAATATACAAATTGCTCACATGGTACAATTTGTTTCATAATTTTTGGAGTAGCAGAAGTATGGTAGTTATCTAGATCATCACACACTGTTCTGTTTTTGACAGATTCTATTTTCAATGCATAATTTGCTTGTTTTCTAGTTTCTATGGCTTATATTGCTCAATATAAGTTGTGGAAATGATATGCTACAGTAGGCATTGTGTGAGAAAAATTATGAATCTTGTCTTTGGCAGTACCAAAGTGAAATGGTTTGCTCTTTATCATACTAACCTATCTCACAAAGTTCCATTAAGTTTTGTGTGATTGAAATTTTCAAGTTTTGGGTGAGATGACGATATGACAAGAATAAGAAGTGACAAGACCCTAAGCTTGGGGATGCCCAAGGCACCCCAAGTTAATATCCAAGGAATATCCAAGCAACTATAGCTTGGGGATTCCCCGGAAGTCATCCCCTCTTTCGTCTCCAACAATATCGGTAACCTCACTTGGAGCTATGTTTTCATTCGTCACATGATGTGTGTTTTGCTTGGAGCATCAATTTATTTTGTTAGGATTTGCTTGCTGTTATTTAGAATAATTTTTTTTCATCTTTTATTTCAATAAAAGTGGCATTGATAGCCTTTGCCATGCTTATCTTGCAAGTATACATGTTGCTGTTTGAAAACATAAAGTTTATCGATGTTGCAAAAATTCCCGAGGAAAGTAAGAATGTGATAAAATGTTCAAACTTTTTTTCATAATAAGATCTGATGAATTTTCTACAGTGTGGTAGAATTTCATAATGTTTGGAGTTGAATAAGTATTGATACTCTTGCATTCTTTACAGACTGTACTATTTTGGCAGATTGCTGTTATGTTTGCATTGTTTGCATATGTTTGCTTGTTTAATGATTCTATTTGAGGATAGAAGTATTAAATATGCAGAGGCATTTAGTATGTAATGTTTAATAATAATCTTAGTGATTTTCTACAGTAGAGAATGATAAGGTTTTTGCATTGGTTTATACTAACTTATCTCACGAGTTCTTGTTGAGTTTTGTGTGGATGAAGCTTTTAAGATTTAGGAAAACCATGATATGAGAGGAATTAAGGAGACACGAAAGCTCAAGCTTGGGGATGCCCAAGGCATCCCAAGATAATATTTCAAGAAGTCTCAAGCATCTAAGCTTGGGGATGCCCCGGTAGGCATCCCACCTTTTTCCTTCAACAATTATCGGTTACTATCGGTTGAGCCTAAGTTTTTGCTTCTTCACATGATGTGTGCTATCCTTGGAATGTCATTTTATTTTGTTTTGCTTGTTGTTTTAATAAAGTACTTAGATCTGGAAGTTTTTAAATAGAATAGAGTCCTCAAATAATTTCCAAGGAGGCTAAGTAAGCGGCATTCACATCCCGTCAACGAAGCTCTTTTCTTTTGCTCTTGTGCTTCACTTATATCCTATGAGTAAATTGTTGAATAAATTGAAAGTCATGAAGTTGAAACCATATCATGCCTAGTGGTAACTTCACATTGGGTTTAGAAAGTGAAATCTTTTGAGGCTTGACAATCACAATATTGGTCATACTAGCAATTCATGAATAATTAGTATAAGGAAGAGAACTTTCACATGCAAGTACACTATCCTAGAAATCTTTTTTGATTGTGAGCCCCCATCAAAATATTATATGCCAAAATTGTTGACGTTGGACAAGGAAGACAACGTAATGATTTATGTTTGTTCACATTCACATAGAAGTTATATTTTCATAGATCCTTCAACGTGTGGTGCTTGCCCCCATCTTTGCTAGCCAAAAATTCCGCACCAAGTAGAGATACTACTTGTGCATCCAAAAACCCTTAAACCCAAATCTTATTTTCAAGAGTCCACCATACCTACCTATGGATTGAGCAGGATCCTTCAAGTAAGTTGTCATCGGTGCATTAAGGCAATAAAATTTGCTTCTAAAAGTGAGATCATTTAGTGTAAGAGAAAATTGAGCGTTGTACGAACTTGGATGGCAAAGAATAAAGGCGACAGACTGCATAATAAAGGTTGCCATCTTAAGGGGCAATACAACGTGACGTTCTTTTGCACTAAGGGATTGAGCATACAAACAAATAAGCGCATGGCAACCTCTGCTTCCCTCTGCGAAGGGCCTATCTTTTAATTTTCAGTATTTATTTTTATGCAAAGAGTCAAAGTTTTTCTCTCTGTTCCTTTTTATTTTTCTCCTTTGGCAAGCATCATGTGGTGAGGAAAGATCTAGGCACATATGTCCAGTTGAATATGGGCAACATGAGTTATTATTGTTGACATCACCCTTGAGGTGAATACGTTGGGAGGCAAAACAATAAGCCCCTATCTTTCTATGTGTCCGGTTGAAACGTTTTGCTCATGAGTATGCGGTGAGTGTTAGCAATCATAGAAGACTATATGATAGTTGAGTATGTGGAGATCTTACTTAAACTCCGTTGAATAAGTTGAATTGCAATTGCTTGGTGACTAAGAACATAGGTTGTTGGGTTTCAAGAGAGTTCATTGTTTAAACCTTAACATGTAATTGGTTGCCACTACAACATGAGAAAATTTATGAGAAATAATTGTTGTTATGATGCAAGGAAAAATGATTGAAATTATCATTGATCAAACTTATGCACTTTGCTAGCATTCACACTTCATAAATTATTTCTTTTATCATTTATCTACTCAAGGACGAGTAGGAATTAAGCTTGGGGATGCTGATACATCTTCAACGTATCTATAATTTATGAAGTATTCATGCTGTTATTTTATCATTCTTGGATGTTTTACAACCATTTTATAGCAACTTTATATCATTTTTTGGGACTAACCTACTGACCCAGTGCCCAGTGCCAGTTGTCACGCCCAATATGCGACCCTATCCAAAAGGAACTCGAAGGTCCCACCAAGGATAGACTCGCATATTGAAATGCTTTTGCAAGGTGGATATCATTACATCAACATTACATAATAGTGGGGATACATACATAAGGCACAAATGCCACAAGAATACATCAACATCATATACAAGATCAACATCCGACTACGGATGAAACATAAACAAAACTCAAACGACGTCCACCACTGCTATCCCAGGCTGCCGACTGAACCTATCCCCGATCGAAGAAGAAGCGGAGGAAGAACTCCAATACAAGCAAACATCGCTCTCACGTCATGATCATCGCGAACCTGTACCAGAATCGGTGGTGTAGTAATCTGTGAGCCACGAGGACTCAGCAATCCCATTACCATGGGTATCAAGACTAGCAAAGCTTAATGGGAAAGGAAGGGGTAAGGTGGTGGGGTTGCAGCAGCGACTAAGCATGATATGGTGGCTAACATACGCAAAAGAGAGCGAGAAGAGAAACAAAGGAACGGTCGCCAACTAGTAATGATCAAGAAGTGATCCTGAACTCCTACTTACGTCAGACATAACCCAGAAACCGTGTTCTCCTCTCGATCAACCCCGAAAAGAGACACTCACGGTTACGCACACGGTTGGTGTATTTTAGAAGAGTTTGCTTCAAGTTTACTACAACCGGATATTAACAAATTCCCATCTGCCACATAACCGCGGGCACGGCTCTCGAAAGTTTATACCTGCAGGGTGTCCCAACTTAGCCCATGATAAGCTCTCACGATCAACGAAGGATATTCCTTCTCCCGGAAGACCGATCAGTCTCGGAATCCGGCTACAAGACATTTCGACAGTAATAAAACAAGACCAGCAAAGCCGCCCGATGCGCCGACAATCCCGATAGGAGCTGCACATATCTCGTTCTCAGGGCAACACCGGATGAGTCTAGCTACGAGTAAAACCAATCCTCGGGTTGCCTCAAGGTGGCCCCGCAGGCAGCTCGGTTCGAACCAGCACTTAGAGAAGCACTGACCCGGGGGGGGCTAAATAAAGATGACCCTCGAGAGAGCGACTCCCAAGGGAAAAGTAGGTGGTGGTGAGGCAAATGGTAAAACCAATGTTGGGCCTTGCTGGAAAAGTCTTATTCAGGAACTGTCAAGGGGGTCCCATAAATCACCCGACCGCGTTAGGGACGCAAAATCCGGGAACATAATACCGATATGACGGAAACTAGGGCGGCAAGAGTGAAACAAAACACCAGGCATAAGGCCGAGCCTTCCACCCTTTACCAAGTATATAGATGCATTAATTAAATAAGATATATTGTGATATCCCAACAAGTAAACATGTTCCAACAAGGAACGGCATCTCCATGTTCCAACAAGGAACAAACTTCATCTTCACCTGCAACTAACAACGCTATAAGAGGGGCTGAGCAAAGCGGTAACATAGCCAAACAACCGTTTGCTAGGAAGGGTGCAAAAGGTTAGGGGCTGACATGGCAATTTGGGATGGCTTGATAAACAGGTAATAGGTAGCGCAGCATAGCGAAAGAACGAAGCAACTAGCATAGCAATGATAGTAGTGAGATCCAGGGTAGCGGTCATCTTGCCTGAAATCCCGCAAGGAAGAAGAACGAGTCCATGAAGAAGACGAACGGAAGAAGCCGAACCAAGTGTAGACGAACGAATCCTCACGATCGCAACGACACAGGAACTAACAAGAAGAAGCACACGACATAGTAAACACACCACACATGAACAAGGCATGATGCTCAACCAAGTATGATGCATGACAAGGCTACATGAAGCTACTCATGGCAAAAGATGATGCAAACAAGAGCAACACAACAAGGCAAGTTTAAATGAGGCCGGGAACAACATATAACAATTCCGGTAAGTCCTCATATGCAAATTTCGAAATTGGTCCAGATCTGAATAAACCTTATGTTAAAGTTGTTAAACAGCAAGTTAAGATGCACCACGATGATCTACACGAAATTCTAGTCAAGTTACATATAAAGTTCATTAGATTCGGAGCTACGGCCTAGAAGATATGAGCAAAACAAGATAAGCATGGCATTGATGCAAAATGCATACAAACATCAAGCAAACACCTCAAAACAAGGATGCAACATGATAATATGAAACTACATGCAAAATCAAGCAAGTTTCATATAGAGCACACTCAAAACGGAGCAACGGTTCAACACATACACCCTATACAAGGCATAACAACAATCTGTCCATAACAGCAAGTAGGCATATTGCAAGCATCAAAACAACATGCTACAGGACCTCAACGAGAAAACAAAAGGCATGGGCATGATTTACAGGTAAAGCATGACAAAACATGAACACTGAGCTATCTCCAGAAACAACTAGAACATGCTCAAAATGACATGGCAAGATTGCAAATAATAACAGGTTCAGACTTTAGCAGAAATAACATCAGGTTGCAATGTTTAGAGCTATCAAACAACATGTTACAGGAACTTATAATGGCAAACAAAGGCATGGCATGAATCTACTAATCTCATAGAACAAATGTCCCTTACTGACCATAAGCCAAAAAGGATCAGAAAATATGATGGCACCCATGTAAACATGGCAAGTTATAATACAGATTCATACATGGCAGGAACAACAATAAGTAGGCATGTTGGTGAGCTTGAACCACTCACCACAGAGCAATACATGACATGGCAAGGCAACTCACAGTAAGAAGACATGGCATAGAAGCTATACATGGCAAGAGCAACATCATAGCATACACGGATCAACTACAACAACCTTGGCAAAATTGAATAACATGTAAACAATCTGCCAGGAAACATTTTATAGCAAAAGTAGAGCTCGATTGACTCAAGCTATGGCACTCGATAATTGCAAAGAAGGGCATGGATGGATAGAGCATAACCATATGTTCAAAACATCCTTACTTAAGTATCTCAAAATAATCATGGATCTCTCTGTAGCATCAAGTTAACATGGCATAAAAATATCAGCAAAACAGGGGCTGAAAACAGCAACATCATGAAACCTAGTTTGCATGCTTGTGCTAGTCACCACAGAGATCACAAAAATACATGGCATACACCTCTGTAAAGATGGCATGGCATAGTACAAAACACATGTAGGACTCAAGTTCATAGGGTGCACACATCGATCATGGCAAAAATGACAAAAGTGCATGTTCTGGTAAGAATCTGAAACTAACATCACATAGCCCTCTTCTAACAGCATTTAGGGCATCAAGACGAGCTCAAATGAAAATGATGCAATGAGATGAAATGATGTACTCGTCGAGACGAACAATTTGACATATTACACGCGCAAAACGGAGCTACGGATACAGAGTTATGGCATGATGAAATTGCATAAAAATAACACAGAAACGGGGACTTAGTGGATTTGGAGGGGGAGAAGTCAACCTCATGGCACAGATTACGAGGATCGCCGGGATCTCGCCGGAGACGGACGCGCGGCGGCCGGAGAAGGCCGGAGAAGGGCGCCGGCAGGTCGGGGTCGCCGGATCCAGGCGGCGCCGGCCCGGATCTGGCCGAGACGGCCGGCAGCGACGGGCGGGCACCGGGACCGGAAGCGGGCGGGCGGCGACGGCGAGGTCCGGACAGGCGGCGGGCGCTGGCGCTATGGCGGCGGGCGGGCGGTGCCGGACGGCGGCGACGCGGATCCATGGGCGGCGGAGGCGGAGCACGGCGCGCGGTACGGCGCTGTCGGGCGCGCATGCCTGCTCTGCGGAGCTCGCCAGCCATGCGAGGCGGGCGACTTCTTGAGGCGCGGAGGCGCAGGGCGGCGGCGCTGGGCGGGCTGCTGCTGCTGCGGCGGCGGCGCGGTCGGGCTCGCACGGGCCCGCGATGGGCTCAGCGGGCCGCGGCCGCGGGGACGACGGCTGCGGACAGTGGCGGGCTCGGATTAGGTCTGTGGCAGGCGGACATGTCCGGCGGGGAGAAGTGTCCGGCGGCGCGAGGAGAGGGATGACTAGGGTTTGTACCGCGATTTTCGGGAGGGGAGCACATACTTATAGGTAGAGGGAGCTAGGAGAGTCCAAATGAGGTGCGGTTTTCGGCCACGCGATCGTGATCGAACGACCGAGAACATGGAGGGGAGTTTGGTGGGTTTTGGGCCGGTTTGAAAGGGGTGTTGGGCTGCTCACAAAAGAGGCCTTTGCGGTTACCCGGTTAACCGTTGGAGTATCAAACGACCTCCAAATGGCACGAAACTTGACAGGCGGTCTACCGGTGCTATACCAAGGCCGCTTGACAAACCTCGGTCCATTCCGAGAAAGTTACCCGCACACGAAAAGAGGTAAAAGGGGGCGCCGGGAGACATAGGAGTGCCGGATTGCAAAACGGACAACGGGGAAAATGCTCGGGTGCATGAGACGAACACGTATGCAAAATGAAATGCGCATGATGACATGATATGAAATGCAGATGATGACATGGCAAAGTGCAACACGCAAGCAAATGACATGGCAACGACGGCAAATAACTGGCAGACACCTGGCGCATCGAATCCGGGGCGTTACACCAGTTGTTGTTTTTTTGCTTGTTTTTTACATCGCCAGAAATCAATATCAAACGGAGTCCAAACACCGCGAAACTCCACGGAGATTTTTTATGGGCCAGAAGACTCCCAATGGGCCAGAGCTGCACCTGGGGGGTGCCCCAAGGGGGGCACAACCCGCGCCCAGGTGGGTTGTGCCCACCTCGGTGGCCTCCCGCATCCCCTCCTTGCACTATAAATTCTCAAATATTCCGAAACCCTTCGGGGTTAACCTAGATCAGAAGTTCCGCCGCCGCAAGGCTCTGTATCCACCGAAAACCAATCTAGACCCCGTTCCGGCACCCTGCCGGAGGGGGGGAATCATCTCCGGTGGCCATCTTCATCATCCCGGCAGCCACCACGATGAGGAGGGAGTAGTCCACCCTCCGGGCTGAGGGTTTGTACCAGTAGCTATGTGTTTAATCTCTTTCTCTCGTGATCTATATCATGGGCTTTGTTAATATATTCGGATCATATGATGTTTCTACCCTCTATACTCTTGTTATGATGAATTGAATCTTTACCCTTTGAAGTATTGTCTTGTCGGATTGAATATTCAGAGATGAGAACACATGATATATGTCTTGCAATTGAATGCTCGAGGTGACAATTGGGGTATCTTATTGATTCACTTGACATATGTTATGGCATTCAACTCGCGGATTCCCGCAGTGATATTGGGGAAATCTATGCATAGGGGTTGATGCACGTTTTTCTCCGGTAGAAACTTTGGGGTCTCTTTATAGTTCTTTGTGTGGATTGAGTATTATTAATATGAATTTTCTTTGGTGTTATCTTAGTACGAACTCGTGATTAGATCGATCAGAAAGAATAGCTTGCGTTATTCTAGTACGAACTCTAGGATAGATCGAACGGAAAGAATAGCTTTGAGATGGTTTCGTACCCTACAAACAATTTCTATCTTTTGTTCTCCTCTAATAGGAACTCGGGAGTGATTCTTTATTACACTTTGAGGGATAATCATATGATCCAACTATGTTAGCACTGTTGGGAGATTGCACTAGCGAAAGTACGGACCCTAGGCCTCATTTTTAAGCATTGCAATATCGTTTTTGTGCCCATTTACTATTTGCTACCTTGCTGTTTTTATTTATTCAGATTATAAAATTATATTTCTACCATCCATATTACACTTTTATCACCATCTCTTCGCCGAACTAGTGCACCTATACAATTTGCCGTTGTATTGGGTGTGTTAGGGACACAAGAGATTTCTTGTATTTGGTTGCAGGGTCGTTTGAGAGAGACCACCTTCATCCTACACCTCTCACGGGTTGATAAACCTTAGGTCATCCACTTGAGGGAAAATTGCTACTGTCCTATAAAACTCTGCGCTTGGAGGCCCAACACGTGTCTACAAGAATAAACTTGCGTAGTAGACATCAGTGAATTTATCATGGATTGCAACAAAGAAATACAATCAATCAAAGAGCAACTATCATAATTAAAGTCTTTGTAATCCAAAAGAGCGGGCACATCACTAGTTAAAGTTTTGACCTCTTCAAACCCACTTTTATCAAATTTCTCAACAAGATTTTCACCCTCCGAATTGTCGGGACGCCTTCTAGCTAAAGTTGACTCTTCTCCAGTCCCTTTTTTATCAATCTTAATTTTACTAAACAAAGAATCAATATAAGAAACACCAATCATTTTAAGATCTTCATCACTTTTACGAAAGCAATCACTAGAAAACGCTTTTTCTAAAATTTCTCTTCTAGCTCTAAGCGTAGCGGTTATTTTCTTACTTTCATCCATAGAAACATAAAGAGCTTTAATTGAATCATCAACCTTAGGCACCAAACTTTTCATCTTGAGATTTTCCACATCATGAGAAATTCTATCAATACTTCTAGACATATCATCAATCTTATTCAGCTTTTCTTCTACTGTAGCATTGAAAACTTTTTGAGTATTGATAAATTATTTAATATTATTCTCAAGATGAGAGGTGTTCCTATAATTATTGTAAGAAGGATTACCATAGGAATTACCATAATTATTAAAGGAATTACTAGGAAAAGGCCTAGGATTAAAATTACCTCTATAAGCATTGTTATTGAAATTGTTTCGTGAGACAAAATTCACATCTACGGCATCACTATTTTGCTCAATCAAAGTAGACAAAGTTACATCATTAAAATCAATAGGAGCACTTTTAACTTTGAGACTCGAAAAATCCTTCGGGCTGCTGAGAACAGAGAGAAGTAGTTGCAGAGAGGTTTGATAGGGTTAGGCAGATGCCCCATTATTCGTAAACAAGAAGAAATTCAGATTAGTTT